>NW_020870335.1:177185-189685 GCF_003789085.1 Penaeus vannamei
GTGAGAGAGTGAGGGAGGGGGCTGGAGGTGAGGGGAAGAGGAGGAGTGAGAGAGTGAGGGGAGGGAAGAGAGTGAGGGGAGTGAGAGAGTGAGGGGAGAAAGTGGAGTGAATAGCGTGAAGGAAGAGTAAGGAAAGAAAACAGAAGCGAGAGAACGAGAGAAAGGAAGGAGAAAGGATTGAGAAAGTGAGAGCAGAGGGGAGGGAGAGAGAGAGAGAGAGAGAGAGAGAGAGAGAGAGAGAGAGAAGAGAGAGAGAGAGAGAGAGAGAGAGAAGAGAGAGAGAGAGAGAGAGAGAGAGAGAGAGGGAAGAGCAAGAAAGACGAGTAAAAGGGGAGAGCAAGAAAGACGAAAGAAAAGGTTCTTTAAGAAACATTCTCCCTTCCGTATACAAAAGAGGACCATTCACTCCTCCAGCCGCTTCTCCTCTTGTGGCTGAAGATCGCTCGCCGCTGGTTTCTCTCTCCTCGATTGTGAGGAGAGAGGATGTGAGCGAAGACGGTTTCTGAAGCGGGTCTCTAAGCCTGGCTGTGTTCTGTGTCTCGCTTTCTGTCTCTTTCTTTCGCTTTTTTTTTTTTTTTTTTGGTTTCTGTCTCGGTTATTTTGGGGGATTCTCTTGCTTTCTTTTGTCTGTCTTTCGTTTCTGTCTCTCGTTTCTGTCTCGTTCTCTCTGTCGTTTTTTTTCTCTCTCGTTCTCTCTCTCTCTCTCTCGTCTCTCTGTCTGTCTGTCTGTCTGTCTGTCTGTCCTGTCTGTCTGTCTGTCTGTCTGTCTGTCTGTCTGTCTGTCTGTCTGTCTGTCTGTCCTGTCTGTCTCTCTCCTCTCTCTTCTCTTCTCTCCTCCTCTCTATATCTCTCTCGTCCTCTCCTTTCCATCCCTATGTCTCCTTCTTCCCTACCTCCGCTCTACTTTTTTCTACTCTGCTCTCGCGCTTCTCAAATAATAACTACTAAGCAATGCTGGTAATGAATCGATAAATGATGATGATAATATCCAACAATAATAACTGATAACAGAATAACAGAGAACATGATTACTGATCAACATCAATGCTACATAATCGCATAACTCCATCCATAATGATAACTACACATCCATATCAATATCACACTAACAATAATAATAACCAATATCACATAATCGATCGACCCCTGACGAAAACTAGTCAACCGCGCAACTGACTATACTGATTTTACTAATACGTAATGCCTGATCGACTCGATGCATGACACAATCAATCATCGACTAATAGAAATAACTGCATACACGCGCTGATCACTTATCATACATGCAAACAACTATACATATCTGATATTGACAAGACATTAATATAGCTCAAACGACTATAACCTCGAATGCAATCCAACAATAATGCACAATAATTATCCACTAAACTCGCACCAATTATGATCAATAATGCCAAAATCATAGATATTAATGAATCACACTGGCAACCAAATAGTCCATCGATCACACCTATAATAATCACACAATAAAGAAAATCGCATACACATCGCACACGCAATAATTATCACATAGTAAGATATATAAACAGTAATCGATAATGAGGGAATACGTACTAATAATCAACAACTCAACAATAATGACCAAACAAGGTCAAATAAAGTAGACAATAGATTGATGGATCGACGAAAAACGAAATAGGGATACATCGCTCCGATAATGATAATCGCATAATATCAACAATAAAGAAACATATGCATCACACAACGCCCACAGCAATATTATAATAGCTAACTGATAATAGTCAACTAAATAATCGATAAGCAGGTAAACAGTCAAATACTAATAACAAACAACAACCATCCAATGAATAAACGATACCAATAAATAGACAATAGATGTATAGATCGAGCAACCAGCACACTAGGGACAACTCGCTGATCCCCAATCCGATACATCCATCACATCACATATTAAAGCAATCAGTAATTACCACCAATGAATGGCAATTATAGTCAATAATAAACAAAATCTCGCTCGACTATAACTCCATAATCACAGACTACCAATACTTCGGATCATAATGCACTCAACCACCAACATACCACAATAACTCAACTATGAATAACTCGACAAGATACATAACCACATGATCAATACACAAGATAGTAAATCGATCGATCGATCGCCACTCGACCTACCTCCGGCATAATCAACTCGCGTCATCACATAATACAATGAAAATCTTAATATTAATAAAATACATAAAAATATATCACAGACCATCACACACCAATCAATAAACACATACATCATAACTAAGAAGAAAAAATGACTAAAACTAATAAAATATATCAATAACCACTAAAATCGCACCCAACCACATACCATCCAAAGCACCTTCATACAGAAATACATCCACCACATACCTACATACATACATACTCCACATAATAATCACATCCTAATACATCCACATCACACTATACATACATAATCCAATACATCCATCACCCCCCACCACTTCCACCTCACCTCCCTCTCCACACCATCTCTCCGCTCTTTCCTCTTCTTCCAATTTATCCACTTCTTTCCTCTTCACTATTCCTCCCTCTTTTGGTTGCTCTTTCCTCCTCTCACCCTCTACCTCACTTCATCACTTCCCTTTGCTTCACTTCTCTCCCCCTCCATCACTTCTCTCCTACCTTCTTCTCTTATTTTTCTCGGTATCTTTCTATCTCGCTCCATTTCATTATAAACTTTTTCTGTCTTCCCTGCCTCCCTTTCTCCACATTCCTCAAGCTTTTCATCTTCACCCACCCTTCCTCTTCGCTTCTTCGTCCCTGACCAACACAATCTCATCTTTCTTATTGTGAAAGCACGCTCTCTTTCCTCCCTCTTCCCTATTCCTAGTCATCACACTCGACCTCGTCCTTCTCTCTCTCATCCATCTCTGCTCGATCTCTCCATCTCTTCTCGCTCATATCTCTCTCATCTCCTCTCATCGCGCTCTCATTCGCTCGTCTCTCCTCCTCTCATCTTCTCAGTCACTCGTTCTCTGGCCTCACTTGATGCTCAGGTCGGGTGGGCCCTGGTCACGTCATGTTCACTCGTCTCACTCTCCCCGTGCGCTAGGTTCTCTCCACTATACCCTCCACGTACTCCGACTGTCACATCGCAACTTCGTCCGACCAAGGGGAATCCTCGGATTGTCAACCCGGCAATCGGCAGTGTGGGTGGCAGGCTACGTTTTCTGCTGCTGTAATCGGACGCGACAAGAGGCTCACTGTATGGTTCCTTCTGCCAGACAAATATGTTATCCACTCTCTCACTTCTCTCAGCCTCTCTACTCTCTCACTACCTTCTCTCTCTCTCTCCACTCTCTCTCTCTCTCTTTCTCTCTCTCTCATCTCTCTCTCAACTCCGTCATCACTCATCTCACTCCTCTCACTCCTCTCACTCGTCTCACCTCCGTTCTCACTCTCACATCACTGATACTCCATCTCTCTCCTCTCATCTCTCTCTCTTTTCCCGCAACACTTCCCTCTTCCCTCCATGATCCCAAGATAACCCTCCTCTCATCTCGCAAGTTCCCCCCCTCACAATACCCTGCCTGTAATACCACCCGCGGCCACCCACTTCCTCCACCCCAACAGAACTCTTGGCCACACACAAATACCCTCCCTCCCCATATACTCTGTCGCAACGCCAATCCCACCACCCTTCCCCCCAAGCTTCCGGAACAGCCTCCTCCCCACCTTTCCCTCGCCCTTCCCTTTTTCACCCTCCCCCTTCCTTCCCTCGCTCCCTCTTTACCCCTTCCCCCCTCTCCCTCCCTATCCCTTCCCTTCCCTCTTTCCCCCCTTCCTTCCACCTCCCCCTCCTTCCTCCCCTCCTCTTGTCCCCCTCCCCCTCCCTCCTTCCTCCTTCCACCACTCGGATCCACCTTCGTCCCTTCCCTCACTGATACTCATCTTTCCCCTCCCCCCTCCAACCCTCTCCACCCTCCTCCATCCAACCCCACAGATCCCACCTCCAACGCCTCCTCCCACAACCGCCCTCCCACCCTTATTTACGGCCCCAGACTTCTATCCTCCTCCTCCGCCTCCAATATTGCAGACCCGCCGCCGACAATTTATAAATTTACTATACAAACTGGACGCAATAGACATCCAATACCCAAAAGACAAATTGGGATAAGTTATGCCCCCACGTCCCCCGCCACTCACGCCGCGCCCCCGCCCAACTCTTCTCTCCGCCCCGGCCGGTCAAGCAAAGGTCATCAAGCGGGGTCTCGTAACCCTTTATGAACGGCGATGCCGCAGAAAGGCATTATGAGTAACGGAAAAAAAGGACGCGCGGAGTTCGCTATTCAATGTTGCGCCCGGACGGATGTGGGAATCATAACGTCGAGGGACGGCGGGGAAAGCGATCCAATATAGAGTTCAGAGACGCCCGAGGTGGGGGGGGGGGTGTCTCTCTTATACTTTTCGCGCGGGCTGCCAGGCAGAGGATGGCCAGGCGGGCTTCCTTGGGCGGTCCCAATGGATGTCAGTCTGGTTCTTTCTTAATCTCTCTTCTGTCTATCTATCTATCTCTGTGTATCTGTCTATCTTATAGTCCTCATCTCTCGCTCTGTCTCATTCCTTTCTCTATTCTTCTTTCCCTCTATCATCTCATTCTTTTCCTCCTCTATCGTTCATCATCGATCCCGTCTCTCTCTTTTCTCAATATTCAGTTCTCATTTCCGTCTCTCTCGTCATCTCTCGTCTCTCTCTCTTCTTCTCCATCTCCGTCTCATCTCCTCTCTCTCTCATTCCTCTCTACTCTTCATCTCTCCTCTCGTCTTTCTCTTTCTTTTTCTTTCTCTTTCTCTTTCTCCTTTCTCTTTCTCCTTTCTCTCTTTTCTTCTTTCTCTTTCTTCGTCCTTTCATTCTTCTCCTCTTTTCTCAATCTATTTTTCTCTTTCCTCCGCCTATCTCTCTCTCGTCCCGTCTCTCTCTCCTCCGTTTCAATCTTCTCTCTTTCTCTTCTCTCCTCTCTTTCTCTGTCTCTCTCGTTTCTAACCACCTGTCTCTCCTCTTTCTCTGGCCTCGCCTTCTCTGTCTCTCTCGTTTCGTCTGTCTCTCTCTTTCTCTGTCCTCCTCTCTTCCCTGTCCCGTCTCTCTTTGCCTCTGTCTCTCTCTTTCTCGTGTCCTCCTCTTTCTCTGTTCCTCTCGTTTCTCTGTCTCTCTCTTTCTTCTCTGTCCTCTCTCTCTGTCTCTCTCTTGTCTCTTGTCTCTCTCTTTCTCTGTCCTCTACTCTTTCCGTCTGTCTCTCTCTTCTCTGTCATCTCGTCTTTTCTCTGTCTCTCTCTTTATCTCATTCTCTGTCTCTCTCTTTCCTCTGTCTCTCTCTCTCTTTCTTGTCTCTCTCTTTCTCTGTCTCTCTCATTTCTCTGTCTCTCATCTTTCTCTGTCTCTCTTCTTTTCTGTCTCTCTCTTCCCTCCTCTATTTATAATCTCTCTCTCAATCTCAAGTTCTCAGATTTTCTCTTCTCTCATCTCTCTCTCCTCTCTCTGGCTCTCTTCTCTTTTCTCGATCTCTTTCTCTTTTCTCTCTTTCTCTGTCTCTCTTTCTGTCTCTCGTCTTTCTCTGTCTCATCTCCTTTCTCTTCTTCTCTCCTTTCTTTCTTCCTTTCTCTGTCTCTCTGCTTTTCTCTATTATATCTCTCTCAAGTCTCCGTTCTCAGATTTCTCTCCTCTTCTTCCTTGACTCTTCTCCGTCTCTCTCGTCATCTCGTATCTCTCTATCTCTCTATCTCTCTCTCTATCTATCTCTGTCTGTCTGTTTACCTATCTGCCTGTCTTCCTGTGTATGTATGTAGGCATATATGTATGGATGGAGTGAAATATATGTATGTATAATTGTATGTATGTCTGTATTTTTTTATGTATGTATGAATAATGTGTGCATATATTAATGGCAATCTATCCTCTCTGTGCAGTCTATCTATTCAATCATCACCGCGCAGTGTTTCGTCTTGTTTTATCATAAATCTATCTATAACCCAGGTTTTGCTTATTTTCCTTCAATTTTGAGGAAAACTAAGAAAATAAGTGCGAGACAGATATATATATATGTACTATATATATATACTATATATATATTATATTATATATATATATATAATATAATATATAATATCTATATATATATATATACTATATATATAATATTAGCTGCACCACTCCCCCCTCAATTTTGAGAAAAAAAAAATAAGTGCGAGTCCACATAACATATATAATATACTATATATATATATATATATTATAATAACTATATAATATATATATTTACTACACCACCCCTCCCCTCTCCCCCCCCCCAAAAAAAAAGAAAAAATAATTAAAAAGTATTCCAAAGTTTTCGCCCCATGATAAGCAAGGTTTCCTTTTTCTTCAAAACAAGATGGATGCTTAATTTNTCTCGAACAACACGCTACTACGGATGGGTCTAGATATGACCAACTCGGCCCACTTTTTACCAACTCGCCCCACCCACTTTATACTGTGAAGTCAGGACAATTTACTCTGCTGAGAAAAGGATAGAAGTGGGGCGAGTTGGTCATGCCCGTTGCGACGAGTTGGTTGAGCGAGTTGATAATGGGGCAAGTTGGCTCTACTCCATGGGTCCTAATGAGGGTGTCTTGAGCTGGCTGCTGAAGGTGGTAACTTTTGCCTTGTTAATTGGGAACTCCTGCTTGAATGTGTAGCCGACCCCCGCAACCTGCAGCCGAGCATACTTCCCCAGGTTGGGTCTCAGGTCCATAGCCGCGTCCTGGTACCTCACCATCAGCAACCTCTCGATGACTTATGCGGAGACCTGAATGGATGAGACGGACAGCTGGCTCGCTCATTGGACCGCAGGCTCCCCTTGCTCCCGGGTAGCTGGCACAGCACTACAGAGTACTTAAGCTCCAGCGCCCGGGCCGAGATAATCACTTCTGGATCCTTCATACTGAGAAACAATGAACCCCAAAACAATGGAAATGTGGACGTGCTCGAGGCAAGACTAGACAAGGCCATAAACCAGGCAGCATCACAGGCCATCCCTAAAACTCATCCATGGTCCAGAACTCGCAAAGACGCCAGGCACTATAATGAGATCAAGGAGGTCAACCACAGAGTCAACGTGCAGAAAAAAAAAACTTCCGACAGCAAAGAACGCCCCACAACTTGACCCTCTCGAGGGAAGCTGTTGGTGATGCCAAGGAAACTGCCAACAGAGTCAGGCAGGAAAAGTGGCTGGAATGGTTCCAGTCCTTTGGCCACCAGACTAGCTTCACAGAGTTTTGGAAACAGGTCAGGCGAGCTACCAGCCGCCAAGCCCCGAGATGCACGCATCATGACCCACAATCAGAGGCACACAGGCTGGTGCTCCAAGTTCTCAGCCAGAGCCATCAGCAACAACCTGCTTCCTGAGTTGAGGGATAAACAACAATGCCTAAATCCAGGCAAGCTTGCTCTCATCAGAGACAAGGCACTCGAACCTGATGACTCGGATGCCATGTTCTCATTCAGGGAACTAAGAAAAACATACAAAACCAACTCTGGATCAGCACCAAGATCTGATGGGATCTCCCACCCCATCATCTCACATTTAGGACTTGCAGGAGACCTTGCATTTTTGCAGCTCATCAATAAGTCTTGGCAAACTGCCACACTACCCCAGAGCTGGAAACAAGCCATAATAGTTCCCATCCTAAAACCAAACGAGCCAGACAGGTACCGACACATTTCTCTCCTCAGTTGTCTAGCCAAAACAGCCAAGATGGTACGAAATCGGCTTCGTTGGAAAATGGGACCCCCTCATGAACACCTGCACAGGTTCACAAGGGGTATAACTACAACCCATAGCATCGCCACACTCCTAAGCTTAATATGCACTACACCCTCTGTGGTTGCATTCCTAATCTTGGAGACGGCTTTTTAAATGGCAAGTCCCCTCGCCATTCAGAGACGCTTCTCCACATGGGAATCAATGGTAGACTCTTGGCCTGGATATCTGACTATTTCAAAGACAGAACAGCAAATGTCAGATTTCAAGGTCACTTATCTCAGCACATGCCACTCAAAAATGGAACGCCTCAGGGTGGGGTTCTCAGTCCTGCACTTTTCAATACCCTCATGTCCAACATACTCAACATTCACCTGCCAGAGGGATACAAGATCATCTCTTATGCAGATGATCCAGCAATCATCGCCTTTTGTAACCACCGCCTAACTAGAGCCCAGCGTTGTCTGAATCTCGTGTCTCAAGTGTTTTAGGACGGGTCTAAAGACTTCGGCAGCAAAATCAAAAGCTATGGCACTGAGAACCAATGCCATAAACAAAAAAACTCACTGTTCAGGGCATGGATCTGGAATGGGTGAAGGACTACATATACCTTGGCGTATGGATAGGCCACACACTCACTTTCAAAAAGGAGATCCAGTACCTGCTTGACCGAACCAAGGAAAGACTGTCAATCATGAAAGTAATGACTGAGAGACAAAGGACCGGGACACAAAGTACTATGATCATTCTATGTACATGCTGTACGGCCTATTGTTGACTATGCCGCCCTCATTGCTTCCAGCCCAACATTAAAAGAAACACTGGAAACGCTTCAAAATGAAGCAGCCAGGATCATTCTGGGTGCACCCAGATGTACAAAGGTCATTAACCTCGTGGAGACCGACCTGCCATCCCTGGACACCCGAATTGATTTAATGGCAGCCCAATTCCTTTCCAAGGTCTTACAGGCATCCCGAAATCCATCCATAAGACAAAGAGTACAGCAAGATTATCAGCTGTTTGTGGACAACTCCCAAAGAACCCCCGCCGCGGGCAAACAACTCAGTTCAACAGAGTCCTCAGTCCTGAGCTTGTCAAGGAGAAAGGATCAGTACTCTATGCTTAGCCTAAAGGCACAAGTACAAAGGGCCATTGCTCAAATAACTCCGGGTAGTAGAACCTACTACACGGATGGATCCGTGGATCCCAGCAGCAAGGGATACCACAATATCCATTAGGGTCGGTTGCGATTACTGGAGCCCTGACCGATGCGTTCCTAAGGGATGGAGACGTGGCCATACACACAGACTAGAGCAACCATTAACAGTCTACAGCATAGCATGCCCCAAGACATCATCTACCTTATGACCACTGTCCTCACCATAACCCAGATTCCTTGGTCAGGGTAGAATAATAATCATAGACTGGGTCCCCAGCCACATAGGCATCCAAGGGAATGAGCTTGCTGACAGACTTAAGACTAGGTTACCCATGCGCTTGGCAAATTCTTGATGGCGTGGTTGTCAGGGAATGCAAGTATTGCGGCGAGCCGAACGCCACTCTGTAACATTACTTACAGAATTGTGAAAACACAATTTCTGAGACAGGGTCCCCCACCACAGCGGCCAGGCTGGTAAAAAAGGATATACCACATGCTTATACTGTGGCAGCTGGATCGTTTGATTGCAATCCAGCCATCGTTTGGTTGCAATCCAGCCACCACGCTAAGCATACAGTTCAAAGAAAAAACACGAGTCAACTAGAAATGGCTGACACAGGCCGGGCCACTATAGAGAAAAGGCCCGGGCTAAGCTGGACTTCGCAAGTCTCTCTCTCTCTCTCTCTCTCTCTCTTCTCTCCTCTCTCTCTCTCTCTCTCTCTCTCTCTCTCTCTCTCTCTCTCTCTCTCTCTCTCTCCCTTTCTCCCTCTCCCTTTCTCCTGTGCCGTGCGAGCTGAAGCCTTTGTACTACCGTACTAAGGCTTCTCTCCAGTGGGGAGGAAAAACTGAACTGAAACAGCCCGACACAGCAACAAGCAACACAGGCCTGCCAAGGCCTTCGCCGTCGATCTCCGCTCACCTCCAGGACCAAGCCATGCCTGTGGGAACTCACACCCACAACATTCACTCACCAAAAAGATAATAGACCAATCAGATTTTCAGATGCAAATCCATCGCCATAAATGCCCTTAGAGGAGGAATATAAAACTCTGGATATTATTTATCTAGGCGATTAATAACTATAAGTGAAAAAAACTACCTTGGAACTAAATACTCTATATTGAAAGTTCGGTATTAGATCATGCGTGTTTGCAGGATGTACATAACACATTTCCGTGTATACTACGTTGACAGACGAATGCAGAACAAAAAAAAATGCTCATCTATGACGTATTTTTAGCCGAGGGCGAGACGTTAGTAAGCCATCTTGAGGAGGTTTAGTAAGGCTAAGGTTATGTTGTATTATGCCTCTCGGATTCTTTGTTTGCTTGCAGTTTTCTTGGCTATGAGGTACAACTACACAGAAAACTATCGTCAGGATGGGTGTCGAAACATTCAATATCGAACAGAACCTCATGTTACGGAAGGGTTGGTATTTTGGGTTTCGAATTTATCGGTCTAATTCATGTCTCGAATAGTCATTCCGGAATTCATACGAATTTACGGTCAGAAAATTTTATTCCCATAAGGGATGGAATTTGCAATATTCAGATAAGCCACACATACCTTGAAGTAGTTGGAAAATGAGGGATACCATTAGCTTCGTACCATTGACAACTGTATTTCAAAAAGTATTGTTGCTTGTGTCAGAATGTTTAGCATGATACTGCTCGCCTTCCGCCCTCCTCCAGGCGGCGAGGCGGCCCTCGTGGGCGGCGGGGGATCGGTGCTGGTTGTGGGCAGCGTGCGCATCCCGGCGCACTTCTGCGGCGCCGTGGCGGTCAAACCCACCAGCGGGAGGGTGAGCAGCCGCGGCCTGGCCAAGTGTGTGCGGGGCGCCGTTGGAGGTGAGACTTCTTGCTCTTTGGAAACCCGCCAGGAAGAAATTACGGCAGAGGGAGGGAGGTATTTCAGAGGCAAATGTTAGTTGGTTGATCAGAAGAAAAAGGAAAATCGGTGAACAAGAGAAAGACAAATGAACGAAGCCGTTTACCCTAAATTCCCGGCTGCTTGCTGTCTATTAAGAGGTGTATCTGCTCCGAAACCTCTGTCCTAAAGGCATTTAATCGGTCTTTTAATGTTAGGCCACAAATGCACTTTGAAGAATTCGTTTCTTTTGTTTCTGTTCTGCCAAGAACAGCGAATGCAGGCGCGCAACTGCGTGGGGGGGGGGGGGTCCGAACCCCTGCCCCTTTTCTCAAAGGGGTGAGTGCCCTTTTTCTAGGGATAATGCGAGACTTCCGTTTAGAAATGAAATGATTAAATATTGTTGTTAACTGAGATCGGTGGTGGTTAATGATTTCCTTAACGGCATATTTCGAATAAGTATTTTAACATGATAGTTCCTTCTGATGAATGATCGACATGGCATTCATTCAAACAATGTAATTTTCAAGTAAGATTTCCATTTTCGTTCAGCAATTCAAGTCGGTAGCAACTGTTTCTTCGGTTTGTTGTTAAATCTGTTTGCGTATAAGTTCATGGTTGTTTGGGAAAATAGTTTCTAAATTATTCAAATTCCAAGTACAAAAACGTTTCTTATACTTTGATATTATTAAAGTTTGGATCGAAGAGTAAATAACAGTAGATCTAAAAGAATGAACTTCAGAAGAAGCACAAACAAACATAGCACAAAGAATGGTAGTGTTTTGTATTCCCATGTTGAATATCTGCTAGATATATTATTCATTTCTGCTTCTCTTCTGCTGACCAGACCACATTGGTGGTAGGTTCTGTCAGGATAGTTAATTATTGGTTTTATATCTACAGTCATGCCTAGAAAAGAAAGAGTTTTGAAGCAGAAGAAAACAGCACAAGCGAGCTGCAGAAGACCAGGGACACAAAACTTACTTTCTTCAAAATAGCCCGCAATGATTTCGATTCGTCAAGAAAAGAAAAGCCCATTTCTGTGACAGTCTCTTGGCGAAAGCAGTGTAGACCAAAGGAAAGAAATAGACGACAATGTTGCCCGCAGTGAAAAGACCAGCGAGGAAGATGACAACAGCACTGGTAGCAGCGAGGACAGTCCATCTTCTGAAGTTGGGGAAAGTGTAAGTACTACTGAAGAGGGAAGTTCTAATCAGCAGCAAGTAATCAAGCGTGCTTATGATTTAGCAGATATAAAATTCATATTGTGCCCTTTTTGTGGCCTGGACCCATGCCCTCTAGAATTCCTAGTTGCGCGCCTGGAATGAACCCGCATTTTCCAAACCAACCCTAAACACTCACTAAAAGGCAGCAACCTCGCTCCTTTCCTTGATGCTCACCCTTCACCTCATAGACACAGCAGGTCAGGTCGCGGTGCTCGCCTACCCCAGGTTTAATGACCAACTGTTTACTTTTTATGAAAGTACAACTGACCGTGCAAATGGCTTGGCTCGCGTCACTTTGGTCGTTTCCGTTGTTCACATGCTGGAAATGCAAAGGGAATCCCTATGGATTTTATTGAATATAATGCGTCTGTCATCCTGTGATGCAATATCTCATTATCCTGCAGATTAAGCTTTCCTCAACTTAACCCCTTCCCTTCCCCTCTTCCCCCTCCCCCTCCCCTCACTCCTGCCC
>NW_020870335.1:202185-204685 GCF_003789085.1 Penaeus vannamei
GGAGGGAGAGGGGATGGTGTTGGGGCTGTAGTTGAGATTGCGGGTGTCTGGATTTAGAGTGGCAAAAGAATTTGACCGGGGGAGGTTGAATGTAGAAGTGGAATCTTGAGGTGGAAGGGGAGGGTTAGAGCGAGCGATTACTGGAGTAGGGAGTATAAGAGAAACCTTGTCGGCGTGCTTCCTGTCTGGCTTCACGTAGAGTGAGACCATTTTTGTATCTGAGAGCTGCTACCTCAGACGAACTTGTAAGTGGGACAGCCTCTATAAATACATTATGGGGGCCGCCGCAGTTAGCACATGTGCGTGTTTGTGCAGGGCAGTTTGATCTGTTATGACCAGGTTGGGCAGAGGGGATCGGTCTGTGGAGCAGGCAGTGTTTGCAGGATGTCCAAAGCGCCAACAATTTTGACATTGACGGGGAGGAGGTTGGTATGGTCGAACAGGAGGGATTGTCCACCAATGTAGATACAAACGGGTAGGTCATGTGTACTGAAAGTAATTTTGGCAATGTTGGTGGGTTTCTTTCGATGACCTCTAGGAGGAATGGAGTAGCAATGTACTGATATCACGTCCTGGTCTTTGAGGCAGTCGAGCAAGTCTTCTTCACAATCTGACCAATCTTTGGTATCGACTGGGGAGATAGAGACAGTTCCGGTACAAGTATTAAGAATTGGATGAGGTTCTGCAGGGTTAGGGTTGCCAGAGAGATCAGTTAGTTTTGATAATGCTATAGCTTCAACTACGGAAAGGGACTCTGCCTACATGTTTTTGGAGACATTGTTGAAAGAGAAGAGTGTTGCCTGAGTAAGGAGCTGTAGAAGGGATCACGAAAAATCGGTCCCATTTAGCTGGGCTAAATAGAGTTGTTAACATATTTGTAGGGTTGGTGGTGGTAGAAGGACGTGGGCGTGTGGAAGCTGAAGTGTTGTTGAGGGGGTAGTATTACGGAGAGATGGAGAATAAGGCTGTAAGGTAGTAATAAGGGAGGTCGGGGTGTTTGATGAAGGTTGTAAGGGTAGAGTTGATGAATTTAAGGGTAAGAATGTCTTCTGGAGATTGAGTCTCTGCTCGGTGGGTAATGCACTAGTAGGCATTGAGGAGTGGGTAGTAGTTTCAGTGTTCGGAGTCGTGGTCAAAGGAGAACCTGGTGTCGGGGAGCCGGTGGGGCTATTTGATGAAGGGGCAAGCCTCATTGCCCGCTAATAGGGGTATTACATCTTCATTACTGGCCATGGGAAGCCTTGATTATGTAAAGGGACATAAAACAGTCCACCCCCAGTGCCCTGTAAGGTGTAAGGGCTAGACAATTAAATCAGGGGAGACCATGCTAAATTAGTTGAGTCGAGGGCTGAGGCTTAAACAGGGGAGATCCCTGCATTGGGTCTCAGTCTCCGTCTCCTAAGCCTCCTAACGGGCAAGGGATTGAGGGGTTCAATACTTTTAGGTGTTCCATTCCTATTGCTTTGAGGTGAATGGCTACAAGTGGACTACAATTGAAATTAGCAGATAATCTTGAACGATCCCAGGACTTTGTCAATATATTTATCAAGAAAATGTTACTGTAAGATGCAAGCACTTCCTAACGATAGGTCTGCTTTCTGACAGCAGAGCCATGCAAACAATCAGTAAAAAATGTCAGGGTATTACTAATTATACTGGTGTAACAGGGGAAACTGGCATTATAAAGACACATAATTATATGTGGTGCTTGTCCATGACCTCTGTAAAATAGCAGATTTTTGGCAAACATTGACTGCAGCACAGAATTAGAGCAACTCAGACATAGAATAATTAGCTTGGAAATATTCTGTGTGCGCCCTCATATCTCATTTCTAATGTAAGCAACCCTATTTGAGGCTCTGCACGAAGATATGCAGTTCATTCAAGAATCATGAATATGATAGAGAGGACATTTGATATTTGTCAGAGAAGATTACTTTGTGACAATATTTACATAAACATTTAACAATGGCTTATTATTCCTACAAATGAACATGTAAATAGTAATACCTTTAACAGTTGAAATGAGAGGGAAATAAAGGGCAAAATTGGCAAGTGAGATGGATTAATGGGAAAAAAGCAGCCATTAAATATTATGTATGTGTATATGCCTGCTTGTATATGTTAGAAAGATTATGAATGTGTTTCAGTATTAAGGTGTAGTGCACGTGAATACACTTTTTTCTTAAGATTAGGTGTACGTTTAAGAATTTTTTGGTATTTGAGTGATAGCCCAGATGAAAAAGTCAACAAGCATCAAATTTCGCGCCAGTTTCAATGTTTTGATTCGCTTGATAGTTGCGGTGGCGCTGGCGGTCCCTGGCGGCGCCTTCTCCTTTGAGCAAGGGTTCGAGTCGCTCGTGAGCGCCAGACCCCGAGCGCCTCCGTTCGAATGTTTTTAAAGTACGGCCCATAGATGAAGGGAGACGGAGAGAGACGTTCTGCAGAAGGACGAGAAATTCAGAGAGCCAAACATCAAAAGTCTAAGTAGATGCCGCCC
>NW_020870335.1:211442-219756 GCF_003789085.1 Penaeus vannamei
TAAATCCCTTTAGAATGTAGTTTAAGTATCTCTGGGAAATGAGATTTTTGTAGCCCTGATGTAGAAGAAAATCAACCCGCCAATTAGGCTACAGCACTATGTCGAGTGTGACCTTCACGTCCGTTAGCCACTTATAACGAAGAGAGGTCAGACTCAGGTCAATATGGCTTTTCAATCAGGGTCACACCATCACTGTTGAAAGACGTGTAGAATCATATAATCGTGCTCCACTTTATACACAGTTACATGTAAATAATTTGTATTATGTGATTTCACCTTGTTTTGCATACCGCCATTACGTTCTTCTATGCAATGTTTAATGTTCCTTGACCTGCTGATATTAACATAGTTTTTACTGCATAGCTCTTTCTTGCATCCTCCAACCAGGCTGAGAAAAATAGAAAGAAAAAGAGAGGTTTTTGAAGCTGTGTTATTTGGGTCGAAATACCAGACTGTTTTTTTTTTCTTTTTCTTCTTCTTTTCTTTTTTTTTTTTTCTTTAATACCGGGCTTCACATAAACCAAGATTATGTAAGTGGTTCGATCAAGAAATTACACCCTCCCCCCCCCAAAAAAAAAAATGGAGAACGAACCCTTTTAAAGCCAGAGGAAAGCGTTGATGTTTACGATTTACTTTGAATCAAAAAGTTTATCAAAGAGACTTTACTATAAATACAACAACGATATGCAACTACGAAAGATCGTGAGAGAGTTTATTCCTAAAGAAAGAAAGAAAATTATATATAAACGCTAGCGTAGATCACTCAGGTGGGAAGAATTGAAAGACAGAGAAGTAATTAATCTGTTTTTTTTTTCCAAGTACCTCAGTGTCTGAGAACTTTGAAGGGCTTTGGAGACCATCTCTGCTGGAAATTGGAAAACGAATGGAATGATGAAGAAGAAGAAGACGAAATTGAAATAAAATAAACAGAATCTCGCAGATATAATGAAATGGCAACAAAGAAATAATTGGGTTAATATTGATGATGATAATTATTTTCTTGTGTATTATAACAATATATTATGATGGATTGAAAATAATGTTATAATAATAATGACTCTGATATAATAATAATGATTTTGATTACTCATAATGATGATAATTATGATGATAAAAAAGTAATAGACAAGGCAAAAAATAAATAATGATTAATGAGAATTATTATAAGGATTAAGGATATAATGTGTAAAGATATGAACATTATCAGTAATAAGTAATAACTAAAAGAATAACAATAACAAGAATACAAACAATACAATAATAATAATATAATAATATAATAATAATTAACAAGAAGCACTCATGAGCGCATACCTCCCGCCAAGGCAATATCCCTGATGCAATAAAAAACTAACACTTGAAGATAACATGAAATCACTTCATATCAAGAACAATTGCGAATCGAAGCCCGTGTTTCCCTAAACCTCGCAAATGAACCCTTTTTAAAAAACTCCTGGCTCCGGATTTAAAAAAATAATGGCATCTATGTTGGGCTAAAGACACACTTCTGGAAAGAAATCGTGCAGTAAAAATCTGTTCATGACTTTTTGAATCTTATTCTGCTAAGCAAGCTAACCAACCGTTACCTAAAATAATATAATAAGCGGTTGAGATGGTTGGGATGATAATATAATGTATGAATGATAATGACATCAATATTGATGATAATACAATTATTTATGATAATAGTGAGTGAAAATAATTAGTATAATGTATCATTATGATAATATATTAATGAAATATAATTATATATTATAATAAATAAATGAATCAAAATATTTAATAACCCAGATAATAATAAATATATGATAATTGATAATGATAAAATAATATAATATAAATAAATGATGAACAATAATGATATAATGATAATAATAATGATGATAATAATGATATAACGATCAATAAATCGAATAGAATAAGGATAATAAGTATTTTGAAAAAATAACAATTAATACTGATAATGACGATAATAATATACAAAATGATAGTATGATACCGATAGTGATAATGATAATAACAGTAGTAGTAGTTGTTTATCATACTAATAGTAATAGAAATAGGAATAATGGTTATAATAATTGTAATATTATTTCAACCATTGTCATTATTATTCTCGTTTTTTCCATTATTTCGTATTCGTATCAGTTTAGAATTCGTACAGCAGCAGTGTTTTATCTATTCTAGAATAAAATCAATAAATCGTACATAATAACATTTTAGTTGTACTTTTTGAACAAAATTTTATATATTAACTACTGCATACTATAGTAATTTACTTAGTATAGCAATAATTATAACAATAAATACCACTACCACTTTTTACTACTAACTATTAGTAATGAGATTGATTGATAATGATGATAATGCCTAGTAATTATGATATATAATAAAGATAATGATGATATATCTCTCTCTCTCTCTCTCTCCTCTCTCTCACTCTACTCTCTCTCTCTTCTCTCTCTCCTCCTCTCTTCTCTCTCTCTCTCTCTCTCTCTCTCTCTCTCTCTCACTCCTCCTCTCTCTCTCTCATCTCCTCTCTCTCTCTCTCTCTCTCTCTCTTCTCGCTCTCTCTCTCTCTCTCCTTCTCTCTCCTCTCTCTCTCTCTCTCTCTCTCTCTCTCTCCTCTCTTCCTCTCTCTCTTCTCTCTCTCTTTCTCTTTCACTCATTCGCTCTCTTTCTCTCTTCTCTCTCTCTCTCTCTCTCTTCTCTCTCTCTCTCTCTCTCTCTCTCTCTCTCTCTCTCTCTCTCTCTCTCTCTCTCTCTCTCTCCTCCTCTCTCTCTCTTCTTCACACACCATTTCAGTAGGATTTCGCGTCGGCAAAACTCAAATTCACGACGAAATATTTTGGAATTTTTTACATATTTGGCAGAGAACCCTTAAAACTGTTATTGAAGAGATGAATCCATCCCGACATATCCATGCATGAAATAATTTTCTAAATGGCAATTTTCCAATAAGAGCTTCAGTCTTGTGGCTAATTTAGATTTGAAGTGAAAATGCCTTGTAAATCCTTACACGCACATACACACAGCCAGCACCGCACTATTAATGGTATGTCTGTGCATAAGTACCGTACATACATACACACACACAACACCATCACAACATATATATATTTATAATATAAATATATTTATATATATTATATATATATATATATATATATAATATATATATATGTGTATGTGTGTGTGTGTGTTGTGGGTGTGTGTGTGTGTGTGTGTGTGTGTGTGTGCTGTGTGTTGCGTGTGTGTGTGTGTGTGGTTAATAATGACACTCATTACCCCCCGTGCCATTAGAAATTACTGTATTCAATTTGTGCAACACGGCGCGTAATAGCAGAGCTCGTGTGACGAAAGTTTGATGAAACCAATCTAAAAAATGTTATATGCTCATACGTATCTGAAAAATACACCTAAAACGACCTAAAATTCGTTGTTTCCATAAACCATCGCGCAGGAGAGAAAAGATATGCGGGAATAGAAAGATAAATAAGAATGGAATGGAGAGAGAAATAGAGAAAGAAGAGAGAGAGAGAAAGAAGAGAGAAGAGAGAAGAAGAGAAAGGGAGAGAAGAGAGAGAGAGAGGAGAGAGAGAGAGAGAGAGAGGAGAGAGAGAAGAGAGAGAGAAGAGAGAGAAGAAAGAGAGAAAGAGAAAAGAAAAAGAGAGAGAACTAAGCGTTTACAACAAATAAATAACAATGATAACGCCTCTCATTAAAAACTAACGACAAGTAGCCAGCCAAAAAAAAAAAAAAAAAAAAAAAAAAAAAAAAAAAAAAAAAAAAAAAAAAAAAAATCAAGGTAGCCTTTCCCTCCCTCCTCTCCCCCCCCAACCCCCCTCCCCCTCAAAAAAAATTCTTTCCCTGTGTAATATCACTGATACCCTTCACTAATGACCCGACGATTCCAATTACGACATTTTCTCATTTTATGCAAAATCTGATCGTGGTTTTATAAATTCCGAGTGGATATGCATCATAACATAGCGTAAGGCAGCTGTTTGTCAAAGGAAGGGCCGGGAGGGCGGCGGCAATCTCCACGCAGCATGGGTTCCGATTCCTTCTTCGCTCCCAAATCTAACTAAGTTACAGCCCCAATCTTGCCCACCATGATCACGCGGGGCGGCGGGGAGAGGGATGCAACGAAGGTTAGGTTAGATGGGTTTTCAACTCAGAGAGGGGCGTCAGGGGGCAGAACGACGAGGAGAGGAGAAGGAAGAGGGAGGAGAGAGGGAGGTGAGGAGTAGAGGAAAGGAGGAGGAGGAGAGGAAGGAGGCTAGAGGGAGGAGACGAAGAGAGGAACGAGGAGAGAGAGGAGGAAGAGAGATTGAGGAGGGAGAGGGAGGGGAGGAAATAGAGGAAGAGGAGGAGGGAGGAGATAGAAGGAGAGAGGAGGATGGAGAGTAGGAACGGGAAGGAGGAGATAGAGAGAACGATGGAGTTAAGAGGGAGAGATGTGAGGGATGGAGAGGAAGGGGGACGGAAGAAGCAGATTAATGAGAACGAGAGGGGATGAGAAGAAAGATAGATAGAGAGAGAGAAGAGCGAAAAGAGAGGAAAATCAGAAAGAGAGCGAGACGAGAGGAGGACGTGAGAGAGAGTTAGATGACATGACAGAGAAAGAGAGAGAGAGAGAGCGAGAGAGAGAAAATGAACGGAGAAGAAAGAGATCGAGAGAGACAGAGACAAGTAAGAGAGCAGGAGAAAGAAGACGAGGAGAAGCGAGTAGAGAGACGAGAGCGACAGACAGAAGAGAGAAAAGAAGAGGATCCCTTGGTGCCAAGAGTAGAGAGAGAGAGAAATGAGAGGAGAGAGGAGGGGAGGGGTAGAATGAAGATGACTTTCTAACAAGATTTTTAAAGTAATTGCACCAGGCGCCGCCAATTATCTCAAGAACCTTATTACATATAATCCAATGATGAAAAAATTGCACAACATTAACCTTCAATATTTACTTAAAACGCCTATAAATATTTAAAAAAAAAGTGCTTATAATCACCTGTCCTTTTGGAAATAACATAAAATCACACCAAACTACTGTGCATCACGTGACCAAAATGTCTCAGATTTTTCACATCCGCAAAAGCATAAATTTTCTCATTATAAGATGACTGTAACATGCTGTTACTTGGATTTCTCTGGCGTGTCATGTGATACTGATTTAATTTGTTAGTCCGGAATCGTCAACACCGTAATGAATTAAGTTAACGAAGTGAGAATATAATCAATAGAGGAAGTGATAATCAGTAATTCGAGCGGAGACGAAAAAAGTGATAGATATTCATTCCTAAAGGCTTGTTTTTATAAGGTATTCGGATAAATTGTGATTTATTGAGATTATGTTGTTGAGGAAAAACTAGTATGTTTTCGGATAAATTGTGGTTTATTGAGATTATGTTCTATTCACTGTTGTTGAGGAAGACTAGTACACCTATTATCTCAAAAATGTTCACACTCCTCAAGTTATTAATAGTCTCTCGTCTCTCTATGTCTATCTGTCATCACTCAATCATCACTTAATTATACTTCAATCCATCTGATCAATTATACATACATGCATAAAGTTAAACTACAACAGGACAGACAAAAAAACACAGACAAAGATAAATATTCATATAATTTCGTTGTGTCTTTCTTTTAATAATTTCCACACTCGCCTCAATTTTTTTGCATAATTGTCTATCTCCCCTCTATCAATCTTATCAATCACATCACCACTCACTATCAATCAATCTTCCCATCTATTTATCTATCTGTTATCAGTCAATCTATAAATCTGTCTAACTATCTATTAATCTAACGATAGACAGATAGACAGGTAGATCATTTCATTTTATTCCAGATTTCCCTGCCTCTTGTCAACCAGTAGCCAACACTACTCCAACGAAAGATAAATAAAAAAACCACACATTTCGCCCGCAGAAGACACACATCTGGAAATCTTCTTCCCAGATTTTCACAGTTTGCCAGAATCTTGGCAAAGACGATCAAATTCCATTTGGGCAAATCGGAGGCAACCCCGCGAAGTTTTGCCCTACGAATTCGGATCTATCCGATATAAGATTCATTTCTGAGTAGTTCAAACCCCCACGCAGCCTCGCCCCAGGCTATCGACATGCACGTGATGCTACTTTCCTACTACGCATTGGCAGACCTCACGTCAATAACATTTCGTAGATCCGCATTAATGCCATGCGTTATGAGACGATACTCCGTGATAGCTATGCTTTCTCGATCTCAGGTATTCCGTCGCTGGTCGATCGTACTCCCCTACCACCAACCCTCCTACGCCATAACCCTCTAAACTCCAATGTATACTGCAGTCACGTATCTTTATAGACTCGCATTTTGATGCCCTCGCCACACTGCGAGAACACCGCCCCCCACCGCCCATCCCCATCCACCACCCAGCGCCACACCCATTTTCCAACCCATTCCCCCACCCCACCCATCCCCATCCACCGACAACCCCCATCCCCCACCCACCCCAATAAACAACCCCCGCACCCACCCTATCCCCCCCACCCCATCCCCACCCCATCCCACCCCCATCCAAACCCCATACCTCCATCCACCACCCACCCCAAGTCCCACACCACCCACCACCTTATCCCCCCCCCTACGCCACCCACACCATCCAACCCCATTCCCCCAATCCCCCCATCCCAACCCACTCACCCACCCCCATAATCAAGCCCATCCGCCACCCCATCCCACCCCCATCCCCAACCCACCGTCCACGCCACGCCACTCCGCCCACCACCCCACCCATGCCCCACCCCACCACACCCCCACCCCCCATCCAGGAAGCCAAAAAGTCGCCCGGCGTCGAGACGAGCTACCAACCTCGGCCGGAAATAATTCTAGGAACAATAAAACTTCTGGCCCAGGACATGCACAGCGGACGGGAATGGACTGAGATAAAAATTAATCAGGAGTAGTGGAGGCGGAGGAAACTGGCTAGTAGTCTTGCGTCTCGTTGGTGATAGCGAAAGGTGAAGAGGTGGATGGACGGGAACCGGAATTTGTGTGGTCGGGGTGCTTGAAGATAGGGTTAGTTTAAGGTCTTTGTGAAATGGAATAGATTGATTGGAAAGTTACAGAACTACTGCCAGGTCATGTTTTTTGTTTTTTTTTTCTTTCTTCTTCTCTTTATTATTTTTTTTTTCTTTTTTTGTTTCTCTTTCTTCTTTTTTACTTTCTTCTTTCTTTCTTTCTTTCTCCCCCTTCTTTTTTCTTTCTTCTTTCTTCTTTCTTTCTTTTCTTCTTTCTTTTCTCTTTTTCTTTCTTTCTTCCTTTTCTTTCTTTCTCTTCCTCTTTCTTTTTTCTTTCTTTCTTCCTTATCTTTCTTTTTTCTTTCTTCTTTCTTTTCCTTTCTTCTTCCTTTCTTTCTTTCTTTCTTCTTTCTTTCTTTCTTCTTTCTTTCTTTTCTCTCTTCTTTCTTCTTTCTATCTTCCTTTCTTTCTTCTCTAATCTTCTTTTTCTCTCTTTCTTTCCTTTTTTTCTTTTTCTCTCTTTTCTTCTTCCTTTTCTTCTCTTGCCTCTGTTTTACTTTCTTCTTTCTCCCTCTTTTCTTTCTTCTTTCCTTTCTTTCTTTCTTTCTTTTTCTCCTACTTCCTCTTTCTTCTTTCTTTCCTCTTCTTTCTCTTCTTCCTCTTCCTTCTTCCTCTCTTTCTTCCTCTCTTTTCTTTTCTTTCTTTTATTTTTTATTTTGATAAATCGTTATCATATGAAAGAATTAATTCGTTCCAATGGAATAAGCTGAGTGACTCCTTTAGAATAGGAGAGGAAGGGTCAGCTGAGGTGATGGTTGGGTCAAGGTCAAGTTACTTTAAGTCTTCAAGGCGAAATTATTAGGTCATGTAGGTATAAATATCATTGTACAAATCCTTTGGAGAGTTTTCTTTTCTTTTCTTTTGTTATGAAATAGTTATCACATAAAAGAATTAATGAATATGAGAGGGTGGAGATATTTTCGTACTTGGGTGAGATAAAGCTATTTTAGATCTTCATGATATGAGAATATTAAAGATTATTGGTAGGTACTGTAGGAGACGTTGGGGGGGGTGGAGGTGGGGTTAAGATAGAGACGTTTTTATGGTCTTTCAGGAATTTTAATATCTGAAGGTACAGTTAGATGGCATTCGGTTATAAATACCTTTAGAAAAAGGGGTTTTATAAAAAGATAGAATAGATGATACTGATGAGAAAGAGAGAATCCGAAGAGAGAGAATAGAGATATAGAAGATAGAAAGAGAGAGAGAAGAGAGAAGAGTGAGAGAGAGGATAGGTAGAGTAGATAATATGA
>NW_020870336.1:2500-10435 GCF_003789085.1 Penaeus vannamei
AAGGAAAAGTGAAAAGAATATGACATCACATAACTTATGTAGAAAACAATATAGAAAGAAGAAGAAGAAGAAGAGAAAGATGAAAGATGATAAAATTAATAAAATTAAAAGAAGAGAGAGAAGAAAAAAGGAAATAGAGAGGAAAGATAAGGAGAAGAGAAAAAGAAATACGGTAGAAGGGAGTGGAATATAAACACAAGTCTTGCCATCACATAAATTACGTAAAATGAAAATTCCAAGAAAAAGAAAATGAAGAAGGAAAAGAAGGAGAAGAAGGAGAAAAAAGGAATAAGAAGGAGAAGAAGAGGAGGAATAAGATGGAGGAAGAGGAGGAGAAGACGAGAATAAAATATGGTGGAACTGAGTGGAATATCAACACCAAAGTCGTTCCATTACATAGATTATATAAAGTGAAAAATCTAAGATATAGGAAGTGAAGGAAGAAGAAGAAATATAGGAAGAAGAATAAGAGAAAGAGAAAGAAGAAGAAGACGAAGAGAAGCGAATATGGTAGGAGTGAGTTGAATATTAACACCGAAGTTATTCCATCACATAAATTCTGCAAATAATAAAAAAATATGGAAAAAGGAAGATGAGAAGAGGGAATTAAAAGAAAGAAGGAAAGAAGAGAAAAGAAGATATAGTCGTGCTTTTAAGAAAAGGATGGAGTGTGAAAGAGCAATCGGTCGCTTCGTGCTTCTCTTTTCGCTCTTTTCTCTCTCTCTTCCTCGCATTCTCTCTCTCTCTCTCTTTCTGGCTGTTTTTTTTTTCTCTCTCTTTCTGGCTTTTGTTTTTTTTCTTTTTCTCTCTCTGTCCCTCTCTCTTCCTCTCTTGTCTCTCTCTTCTTTCTCTCTCTCTCTCTCTCTCTCTCTCCTCTCTCTCTTTCTCTCTCTTCTCTCTCTCTCTCTCTCTCTCTCTTTCTTCTCTCTCTCTTCTCTCTCTCTCTCTCTCTCTCTCTCTCTCTCTCTCTCTCTCTCTCTCTCTCTCTCTCTCTCCTCTCTCTCCCCTCTCCTCTCTCCTCTCTCTACCTCCCCCCCTCCTTCTCCTCTCCGACTTCTCTCATAGCATCTTATACACAATCCATGCAATATCCCCCCCCCCCCCCCCAAAAAAATTAAAAAAAAAAAAAAAAAAAAAGTCCACAGCTATTCCTTCAGAACCAACATGTTTTAGTGTCCTGCGAATGACTGTGAAGAGGGTAATGACTTATTAATGTTTTATTAGCAATCGTTCGGTCGGGAAGTTGACCGCAAAGTGGCAGTTCGTCTTTACGACCAATTGCGAATGGGATGATGGAGAGGTAAATGTAGATAGATTGATAGATACTGGTAATGGATAGGCAGAGAAAGAGACAGAGAGACAGATAGATAAAGGATAGATGATAGGTGGTATAGACAGATAGGTCGATAGGAGATACAGAGAGAGAAGAGAGAGAGAGAGAGAGAGAGAGAGACAGAGACAGAGACAGGAGACAGAGACAGAGAGAGACAGAGACAGAGAGAGACAGAGACAGAGACAGAGAGAGACAAGACAGACAAAGACAAGACAAGACAGAGACAGAGACAAGACAAAGAAGAAAAGACAAAGAGAGAGAGAAGAAGAGAGAGAGAGAGAGAGAGAGAGAGAGAGAGAGAGAGAGAGAGAGAGAAGAGAGAGAGAGGAGAGAGAAGAAAGAAACTAAGAGAAATAATAAAAAAATAAACAAAAGAAGAAAAGAAACGAAAGAGAGAGAACACAAGAGAGACAAAGAACACGAGAGAACGAGGGCATTGTCGAAACCTCTCCCCCCCTTCCCCCCCCCCTCATACCCCCTCCCCCACCCTCCCCCCCGGCAGCTAGCCAGTGACCTTCGTGATTAAAGCAATTAACATCTAAAAAAGCTGTTGTGTCTCTTGTTTACATCGGGTTAATGTTTTAATACGAAAAGGCTTTGGGTTATTTCGAGCTGTTATTACCGGGAGAAGGAAGAAAAGCGTGTAATATTTGTGTGAGAATGCTGTAAGGATACTGCAATAAGACTCGTTAAACGCACAGGTATTTACACAGACAAATAGTTAAGAACACACCGCATAGCAACAGACTACGCACACGGTACCAGATATCACACACAACACAATGCACACCCACACACACATAACGCATAACCATACATCATATTAGTTTTAGATGCATAATAAACAATGCACCAACCAACACACACAGACTGCGTCTATGATGTGATATTCGCATTCACAATATGTTGGTTTTACCACACAGTAGGCGCCACACACAACAGTTCACACACCACACGCAATGAAATGAGAGGGAAAACGGAACAGTGAACGTAAAAAACAACGGAAAAGTCAGAGAAAACAAAGAACAGAGCAAAATCAGAAACATAAAAAACAACGCACAGGAGAAAGAAAGAAGAAAGGTAAAAAGACAGAAAGACAGAAAGAAAAAAGATAAAAGTAGAAGAGAAAGAAAAAAAGAAGGAAGAAAGAAAGAAAGAAAGAGAAGAAGAAGAAAGAAAGAAAGAAAAAAGAAAAGAGAAAGAAAGAAGAAGAAAGGAGGAAAAGAAAGAAGAAGAAAGAAAAGAAAGGGAGAAGAAAGGAAAGAAGAAAGGAGAAAAGAAAGAAAGAAAGAAAGAAAAGAAGAAGAAGAAAAAGAAGAAAGAAAGAAAAAAAGAAACAAAGAAAAAAAGAAAGAGAAAACAAAAACAACAAATAAATAAAAATCAATGAAATAAGGATCAGATGGCGACTAGGGATCTAGGGATTAGGGATCAGGGATTAGGGATTAGGGGCTAGGGATTAGGGACGAGGGGGGGAGGGGGTCAGACGGACATGATAGGACGACCGGTGGATCGTTAATTAAGCCGAATCTCGAATGGCTTTCCCTGTTAATTAATCGTCAGGTATGTGGCTCCTTCGGCCGCCCATACCTGACGAGGCGGCCGGACTTATTGAAGGGAGAGAGAGCTTGTCTGTCTGAATTTCTGTGTCTGTCTGTCTAGATGTGTGTGTGTGTAGATGTGTGTGTGTGTCTGTCAGATTTCTGTGTTTTCTGTCTGTCCTATCTGTCTGTCTAGATTTGTTGTCTGTCTAATATGTCTGTGTGTTTGTTGTTTAGATTTCTGTATGTTTTGTTAAAATTTCTATCTGTGTCTGGTCTGTCCTGTCTAGATTTTCTGAGGTCGGTGTGTGCTGAATTTGTGTCCTGTCTGTCTAAATGTTGTCTGTGTGTGTGGTTGTTGTTGTCTGTCCTCAGATTTCTGTGTGTTGTGGTGTCTGTCGTATCTAGATTCTTTTCTGTGTACTGTCTAATCTGTCTGTCTGTCTATTTCTGTGTCTGTCTAGATTTCTGTGTCTGTCTGTCTACTCTAGATTTCTGGTGTCTGTCTGTATTGCCGTGTCTTCTAAATGTCTCTGTGTGTGTGTCTGTCTAGATTTCTGTGTGTGTCTGTCTAGTGTGTGTCGTGTCTGTCTAGAGTCTTCTGTGTGATGTCTTGTTCTCCCCCTAAACAATATCTGCTACTGCATCTTACTATGCCCGTCCATATATCTATTGCATGCTTTCTGTCTTTTGCTCTCTTATGTATCTGTGTATGTTCTGTTTTTGTCTTTTGTCTGTCCTTTTTGGTATTATATTCATTATTTTCTCCATTCATGTGTCTGCTGGCCTTTGTCTGTCTGTCTGTCTATTAGCTGGTTGTCTGCTCTATATATTGCCTGTCTGGATAACAAATTATTTAGTTGTATGTATGAGAGAGAGAGAGTGAGAGAGAAGGAGAGAGAGAGAGGGAGAAGGAGGGGGAGGGGGAGGGGAGGGAGGGAGGGAAGGGGAGGAGGGAGGAGGAGGAGGGAGGGGGCGGGGAGGGAGGAAGGGAGGGAGGGAGGGAGGGAGGGAGGGGAGAGAGAGAGAGAGCAGGAAGAGAGAGAGAGAGAGAGAGAGAGAGAGAGAGAGAGAGAGAGAGAGAGATACAGATCGTAGAAGACAGATAGATAAATAGATAGACAGATATATAGATAAGAGCAGTTGAGGAGAGGAAGAGAAGAAGTAGAATGGCAGAAATGGATAAACAGGAAAAAAAAAAAAAAAAAAAAAAAACGAGAGAGAAAGATAAGACAGCGAAAGAAAAAAGAAAAAGAAAACGTAAAAAACAAAAACAAAAACTAAAACAAAACGTAAAAAAAAGAAAAAAAACGAAAGATGGAAAAATAAGAAACAAAAAAAGACAAAAATGGAAAAAAACGACAAAAGAAAAGAAAACCAAAAGCCCCAAAACAAAACGTAAAAAAAACAAAACAAAACAAAAAACAAAAAAGAACCCCCCCCAAAAAAAACAAACATCCCCCAAAAAAAAAAAACACAAAAGACGGAAAAATAAGCGAAACGACAAACGAAAGGAAGGCAAAGAATGAGTGAACGAGGAACGGCAGGAACGAGGCAGCGGGAGACAGCGAGATAATATCCGTGATGAATGGCGGGGATGCTCAGACCGGCTGAGGCTGCGCGGATTTTAATGGCGGACCGACTGGGGCTCTGTTTACGGAGGGTGCCGGCGGTTAAGGGGTGTGGGACTGTGGGGGGAGGGGGGGAGGTGCATGAGGGGGAGAGTGGCGGCGGGAAGGGAGCGGTGAGAGGAGTGTGCTGAGGGGTAGTGGGGGGACTCTGTTTCGGGGAGGTGGGCTCTGCTCGTGGTAGAGGGGCAGGGAAGGTGCTGAGGGTTGGGGTGGGGGGAGAGGGGCATGGCGAGAGGGCGACGGTAAGGGGGGGGGTCTCTGTTTCCGTGAGGGGGGGGGTTGGTGTAGGGGTGTGGGGGCGAGGGGGAGATGCTGAGGGTGGGGTGGGGTCGGGAGAGGGGGATGGAGTGAGGAAGGGGACGCTAAGGGGGGGAGATTCTTTTTCGCGAGCGGTGGGGGTGGGGGTGTTGGGGAGGGGCGGGAGAGGGGGACACTGTTTTCTGCGGCGGTGGGGGCAAAGGGCGTGGGGGCGCGAGGGGCGCTGAGGGGGTGGGGGGCCTCTGTTTCCAGGCGGGGGCGGGGACGGGGTGTGGGCTGAGGGGAGGGGAGTGGGGGGGCTCTGTTTCCTGGCCTTGGGGGAGGTAGGGGGGGCGCTGAGGGGGGTCGAGGGGGAGGTGGTGGTGGCAGACGGCTGTGAGGTTTTTCATTAGAGAGTATTATACTGCGCATATGGTTGTTTGTTTCCATATTATGATACCATCCACACTCCACACATGCTATGTTTGTATGTATGCACACACAACACAGCCACACCACACAAACACAACATATATATGATGATACATTAAAATGTATTCCATTACAGACATACATTACATAGTCACACAAAACACAAACACAAAAAACAATACATACAGCACGCACAGACACACGACAACCCAATACACACAACATCCAAACAATATATAGTAATATTATATATATTATATAATATATATATACTATAATATGTATGTATGTATAAATATTTATATCATATATATATATATAGTATCTTATATTATATATTTATAATTACTAATTATATTATATATATAATATTATATATATATATATATATATATATATATATTGTGTGGGTGTATAAATGTTATAGGGCTATGACCTATATGTATGAACGTATTTATTAAGTGTATACAAACAAACACCTTTTATCATCAATAAGTATATATCATTAAAAGATGGAACAATTTCCTTACCGAAAATTCTTCTACTATTGTGTACCTTTAAGGTATCCACCAACCTTAATTGAAGTACCACGAACCTTATTTGGGAAGAAATAACAATTTAAAGTTTGCAGCTTATGAAGACGAGAGGCAGTGCTTTTTTTTTTTTTTTTTTTGTTTTATAATTTGACTGCAAACACATTTATTTTTTTTTGAGATTAAACCCCTATAAAAACATCCACAGCGTTTTCGTAATCCACGTCAAAAAAATGATTGGGACTTTTTGGAAATTGGCCGAAGAAGTAATCGATTCCATAGGAACAATTTGCGAAAGTTGACCATGTAGTATATATTTTATAATCCTCATCCCAAAAAGGTTTTATTTTATTTATTTTTTTATTTATTTTATTTTATTTTAATTTAGGCACGAGGTTCCGGGTACAAACTTGCAGCAGTCTGTACGTTGTTAAATAAACGGAAGTTGAATTCAAACTTTTTAAGAAGTGTTGGTAGCCTTCTTTATAATCATATTGGTGAAGAAATATTTTGGGCAGAAATCTGTTTCCAGATTTACCTGGTTTTGATGATATTTTCCTTAAATTTGCACAAGGCAAAAAAAAAAAAAAAAAATAAAAAAAAAAAAAAAAACGAAAAAACACAATCTGGTTGTGCGAGTGTGTGTTGAGTGTGTTATTTGTATTGGTATTATGCTGTATTTAAGACTGATATAATTACATATATATATATAGGGTGATATTATATTCTATACAAGTAAATGCATTATATATGTGTGTGGGTGTGTGTGTGTGACTGTGTGTGTGTGTGTGTGTGTGGTGTGTGTGTGTGTGTGTGTGTGTGCTGTGTGTGTGTGTGTGTGTATTACACCTATATATATATATATTCACATATATAACTATTATATATACTATATATATATATATATAATATGACACACACACAAACACTCAACACACACACCACACACCCACCAGCACCACACACTATTATAATAACTTATTAGCATATATATATACTATATATATATATACTTACTACTAATTATATATATTATCATAATATATATCATATATTATATATATATTATATATATATATCTTTTTATATATTATTATAGCACACACATACACACACGACACATTATATTATGTATGACGTGTATATATATAATGATACTATGACTCATATACACATAATATCGTGTTATATTACACTATATGCATAACCCGCACACTATACATAATACATTGTCGCCAGCTGCACGTGGCGTGAAAAAGAGCTCCTTCCACACAAAGGAAAAGACTGAACAAAGTAAACGCAGTACCTTAAATGCGCATACTTCTCAGAAGCCGTACTCATTATGGAAACTCAGCAGGTTTACCTCCACGCACGTCTATTGCAGATCTCTTGAAAGACCCAAACTACAGTGAAAACACATAAAAAAAAAACACAGCGGAAGATGAGACAGTGAAGCGAGAAGGATTTTGCTAAAGCACAATAAGATAAAATCCCAACTGGAAAGGCGGGGAAAGGAAAATCGAGAAAGCAAGTAACGAAAGAAGAATAAGAAAGAACAGTGCGACTCGCGCCATCCTCTCAAAAGACGGTCGGAGAAGAAAATGGCAGAAAATCGTAGCAGCAGGATAGTTCCGGCAACTTGATGGTTTCCACGACCCGCCGCATCGACCTTTCTATGGGCTGTGGCTGTTCCTGAATCGCTCTGCCTCATTCGTGGCTGCGAGTTCAGGCACGGTGCGGAAGGCGCCGAGTTATGGCCAGAATGGAAACAACTCGATAGTGCAGAGAATTGGATATGTGAGCAGAGAGAGAGGAGGACAAGGGAGGTAGATGGTCTATTGTATGTTTGCACACCTACGCACCGATAATACACAACCACATACATATACCTATTATAATATTATACAATTATAGTGTATGTGATATAAAGAGTCGTGCGTGTGTGTGTATGTTTGTGTGTTTGATGTAGTACAACACACACCAGCACACACACAACACACACACACACACACACACACACACACACGACCACACAGCAAACATACATAACATATACTTATATATACTACTACATATACTATGAACTACTATGTAGGATACTATATAATATAATATAGTACATGAGCTATAATTATAAATATATGTATAGTATGTATATTATAATATATATATACTTATATATATAATATACATACATAACATTTACAATATACATAATAACACTTTAC
>NW_020870336.1:12673-17673 GCF_003789085.1 Penaeus vannamei
CTTGCATTATTATCTGATTCTGATCTTTATGCCATATAATATACAGGTCATATACCATATGCGATAGCAGGGTCAAGTTCGATCTCGGGAACTACGGCCCGTGAAGCCTCCTTTATGAAATTTGATTAATCTAGGCAGACGGGGTCTTCCAAAGATTAATGGCCTTCATTATCACAATGACTGTAAATTAACAGCTTAGTGCACTGCTGCCGGATATATAACGCACTTATAAGGATCACACTGAGACCATCATCTAGTGAGTAAGGGTATCATATAGGGGTAGGTCAAGGGATATAGAGATAGTGGAGAGATGGGAAGATGAAGGTAGCAGTAATAGAGATGAAGAGACAGAGAACGGGAGAGAGAGAGAGGAGAGAGAGATAGGGGAGAGGCGAGAGGCGGAGGAGGGAAAGGGAGAGGCGAGAGGCGGAGAGGGTAACTAATATGAGAATTTGTATGTGCAAGCGAGAGACACAATGCACAGAGAACACAACTACACACACACACGAACACACACACACACACGACACACAACACACACACGAACACACACACGACAACATATAGATAATGTATTTTTCTCTTTCTTGTATTTAGATTGTGTATATTCAGTTATTTTTTTATTTCCTTTTCCAGAGAGATATCCACGGTCAAGAAGGTTGGAAACACCAAAGAACGTATATATGATGGAAGTACGTTCAAGACATGTATGGATTGTGAAAAGGAAATTGCTTTCCCGAGATGTATGAGAAAAGAGTAACATCGTCGACAATTGAGATTCTGCGAAAGCTATGACGTGGAACAAGAAAGTGATGATGAGAACTTGACGTCAAAATCCACACTAGTCTCAGTACTATTATGTTCAGTCTATAGAGTGCAGTGTGGTTCAATCGTGATTTAAGAGTGGATAAACAGAAAAGTAGACACTTTACCGTAAACGTAGATACAGTTCACAGCAAAAAAAACCTCTTATAGTTGTATTGATAAACAAGAAAGTAGACAATAAGAAAAATAAAAGTATCTATAATTTTCTGAACAAAAATTTGTTGATAGAGTAACGATAGTCAAGAGGATGTCTCTTAGTGTGTGTGGTACGTGTTTGTGTGTATACCCCAAAGCCTAAGTTTGTCATTTCACAGATTTTACTGTATTGTAAAACTTTGTGCTTCCCTAAAGAATATGTGACATCTACAACAACAACTTCAACAAGTGTACTACATCACAACCTATTAGCCAAACAACTCCTTTAGAAAATTATCTTCACAGTGGCGATAGACAAGGTGTTGTGTTTGGAGTCTCAGATGTACCCCTGTCACCCTACTACAAACCCTTAGAAGGACAAAGGCCATTGTAATTACTAAACCAGATCAAGGGACGAGGAGTTGTTTAGTGTAATCAAACATGATTATAACAAAAAAATTATGGAATTCTCAGTCGACAAAATTTCCAACAACCCGTCACTATGGCTGAGTTTGGTGATGTCGAGTCCGTTATTCACAAAACGTGCCTCTACCAAGAGACCAACGGAGTTAGAAAAAACTAACAACCTCGACGATACATTGACAAATTTTGGTTTGCTGATATGCCAATTGTACTGCTTTTCGAAAATAGAGTTACTGGGTAAACCCACAGCCCCATCATTCAGTTTTACGTTAACGCTATTGCCTATCACTGCACAAAACAGATGGCTTATAGCTATGGGCTTCTCCCCTTGGGCCCCTCCTATGTGCTAATGCAATTTTCTATGCTCACCATGAGAAAAGTCTGGTTTAGAGAACTGCCGCCTGAATCTAAACCCCTACATATCGTCGGTGTACATCGACGTAGTGCTGCTGGAGTGTGTTTGCATTTAGGTTTAGTAGTGTGCTGGAAATGAGATGTGTAATAGTTTGAAGGGTGCTTAAAGAAGCAAGAAAAGCTGTTTTTACTCTCTTTTAAGTGACCTCGTTTCGTCACTGTTAGTGTTATCGTGTTTTGCCGTGAGATTACTAAATGCCAAATTAACCAACAAGCGTGCTCACCCGCCTTCAAAAATATCACCTGTGAATTGCAAATGGACAACCCCAAATGTGCCCATTTATAAATGAGCTCAATCTCGACAGCAACAAAATCCGCGTTTTAAACCCTAGTTCCTGGATCCTTCGGCCTAACATTTCCTTATTTTTATCACAGGAAGATACCTTATTAGTCATTGATAATCTACTTAGTGGTGAAAAACCCTCTTATAACTATGCCATTAACTCCATCATGTGATGCTACATACCCTATGTGTCCCCATCCATAAAAGTAAATTTGAGGTCTGAAAAAGCTTGTTTTTTGTTTATATGAAATAAGCGTTACCACATCTACCATTTGTTTGATAACATTATTTTAAAACTCTCTTCTTGTGGTAAGAAATATCACAATCAACAAATGTCTCCACGGTCAAAAACAAGAATTATGGTGCTAAACTACCCATTATTAATAGGTAATCTAAGCATTTGAAAAAATCCATGCGAAACTGGCTTAATACGCGCTTATTTGCGCTATACTTATAAAATTACCCTCAGATATACTAAAATAACTCTTTTTATATTCATAAACATGGCAATATACAAATTAGACTAAGATCTTAATATCATACTCTTTCTATGTACACATGTTTGAATTATGGTCCTTATCGTGGATTTATACTATTTCCTTGTCCTAGCTGGGTCAAGCTAGGCTACGGTAGGATCTACTTCCGCAACTACGATGGCTATGCACCCCATCTCCACATACATGAAAAGGCCAAGTATCTATTCTAAAACACCTAGGAGAGCCCCTGACCTAGAGGCAGACATACGAATACTTGTCTGCCAAAACTAGATTTGCGGGCTATTCTCCATGTCACTCACACCCTCTTTTGTTTATACCAACCAAATTTTTTATAATATATTCGTCATTCTCAAAGTTCACTCTCTGCCATAGACCTTTGATTACACCAAATAAAAAACTGATGTGCAACCTATGAGCCTTAGATCCCAACTAAGCTAAACCCACCAGGCGACCCACTCTTTGTTACCCTCCATAAGATTTGCTCACCATTCCCCCCTCCTCCTATAAAATCTCCCCAATTAAAACACCTTTTTCTTGTCTTCGTTTAGTACCTCAAAAGTATATTTTAACTTTTACGTCAATATGTTCTTATTGATAAAGATAATGTAAGTTAATGTTCATGTATTTGTGATATATAATATTTATCTTATATCATGCGTTATACATACTAATTTCATATTAAGAAATTTACCATATCTTTCATAATCTGATGTGAATTATACCCAAGACAAAATTTTATTGAATATTAAGAGGCAATGTATATGACCATACCGAAAACGGTACTGGCAAAATTTATTGAAAAAGAAATTATCGACAGATTTTCTTCACCGATGCCACTACCCAGTACACCTTTAATTCTCCACCTATCATCGCCAACCCTGTCAATTTTCTCCATCCGGCTTATTGTGCTCTGAATATGCATTTTTGCAGAAAACCTCTCGGGTGCGTATACCTATACAGCCCATCACACTTCCACTCATTGTGTTTACATATTCACATCAGGTGAAATAACTCTATCGCGGTCTATGAATATATAATTAATTATATATTATATTATACTATAATTATTATACGATTCAATAGGTCTTATATATCGCTAAGTACCGAAATAGATTATACTAGAATAGCACATAGAGGATTGAAAAATTGAGAGGCGAAAGAATAATAACACTGCTCTTTGGTTATTAAATAAACTTATACTACCTCGAATTGCACATCTACTTATTATTAAGAGATCAGAGAACTGAAATATATATAAAAATAGCTTTACTTTTTTTCCATATTACATCAGCGTCGTTTGCTTACGCCTTTTGTTTTAATGGAGTGTGCGTAGGTTTCGATGTGTCCGCATGATGTGTGGGTCAGTTTGTATATAGGCGCTTTGGTTCAGAGTGTGTGCAGTTAAGATGAGGGTGAGTCGGTGCCCTTAAAATAGGTTTAACGATGTACATTATCTAACCCTATACCATATAAGAATATTGTGTACGCGACAAAAATATAAAAGTAGACGATGAGAATATAATTAATAATTATAAATATAATATAATTATAATAATGATTTGAGTGTTTAATATATATAATTATAAATCAAACACAGACCAACCCTACACAACCGACTACACAATAACAACATAACCATCAATCCAACACCAACCTACACAAACAAATAATAATAACAAAAATCTATAAGTAAATAAATATGATAAACTAATATGACGATTAAAGTGATTAAAATAACAATAAATATAGATATATAGATCTAATACTAATACATAGCGATTCTAATATTAAATATATACATCAAAATATCATAATATATATTATAAATATATAAATTATATGAATTAATATAATATAGATTGATTTAAATAATAATTAGAATTAATATGAATGATATAGATAATAATAAATATAACCATTAATAAATAATTATTATTACTTGAGTAACTAGTGTAAATATATAATATTTAATACAAATCACATAGCAGCTCGCAGTTAACACACACACAACACACACACACACACCACACACACACACACGGATATTATTTAAATATGATATACTTGATAGATAATATAACATATAATTTAAGTAATATTGCTAATATAGATGAAATATATATGTGAGTAATTATTTGTATATATGGTTTCGATGGGTCTTTGATAGGAGGAAGATCACACAGTTCGAGATCTCAAATGAGTGAGAGTAATCGCTCCTACTTGCGCATTGTGTACCTCTTAATATCGGTGGGTTATTGGCGTACAGTTGTTATGGATTAATTTATATCAATCTTATTAAATTCTCTATCAATATCCTAATCGAATGCGAAGAAAAGTACAATTATTAGTGCGATAGTAATAACTAAAAAATAACATAAAATGCCTAATGGGCTCTGATTACAAAAATTTAACCGATTATACAA
>NW_020870336.1:25173-30173 GCF_003789085.1 Penaeus vannamei
GTCTGTGTGGCTGGTGTGTGTGCAACCGCCCGGCGGCTATCCGCCTCTCGAGACTATTTCGCCCGCTGTCACGAGATTGTGAAATCATCTTCCCTGTATGTGCTATTTCATCCATACTTGATCATGCCTCACACCACCTTCGCTCTCGTCGGCGGACTGATCTCATCCACAAACCTCAACGACCGCGTCTATCTGCCGGTAATTTCCTTAGACATTGCACCTAGGCGCCTAACCTCAGCCACTGTTCCGATTCGTTGCCCGCCTCATCGGACATCGCGCGATCCAAAGTACCACAGGGCTTCGGTCTGAACCTGTACCTTCTATAATATATACTACATCATACTATATATACTATATATAGTATAGTATATAAACTACTATATATATAACTCATACTATACCGGCCCAACGTGTTATATCATACTATATATAATCATCCAGCCTCCTCTCTCTCTCGTTCTCTCTCCTTCTCTCCAATCTCCATGATATAAACCGCCTCTCTGACGGTTCTCTTGTTTGCTACGCAATCTTACTCTAGCCGGTCGTCCTCTCTCCCTCTCCCTCTCCTCTCTCTCTCTCTCTCTGCTCACTCTCTCTCCTCCTCTCTGCTCTCTCCTCTCTCTCCTTCTCTGCTCTCTCCTCTTCTCTCTCTCTCTCTCTCTCTCTCTCTCTCTCTCTCTCTCTCTCTCTCTCTTCTCTCTCCTTCTTCTGTCTGTCTGTCTCTCCTCTCTCCTCTCCTCGTCCTCTCTCTCTCTCCTCTCTCTCTCTCTCTCTCTCTCTCTCTCTCTCTCTCCTCTCTCTCTCTCTCTCTCTCTCTCTCTCTCTCTCTCTCTCTCCTCCCTCCCTCCCTCCCTCCCTCTATCTCTCTCTCAGTCTCTCTCTCTCAGTTCTCTCTCCTTTTCAATATTTGTGAGAAAGAAATCCACAGAGAGGTATTGAAATAGGGACTTCTTTGAATCTTGTCGTGTAGGTGGGCTGCAATTACAGAATTGATGAAAGCAATACGAAGTGAAAGGATTTGGGGGGGGGGGTACCGAAATCAGGGTTTTAATCCTAAGATTTATCAAAAGCACGAGGCCAATAATCTCGAATGGTGTGGAATGAGGAATCGTTGCGTGGTATTATATGCTCCCATGTTCATGCAAGTTGTAGCAAACAGCGTATGAAAGGAACACAGACCTCAAAATTAAATAATTCGTGAATATAATTTTACTTTAGCCCATTGTTGTCGTGTTATTCTTGATCATAGTGACAATAAAGAGGATAGTGGTAGTATTATTGATGGTAACGTTAATGACAAGAAGTGATTATGATAATAAGCGCACGTGCTTTCAGAGGCTTATTATTTCAGGGGAGCTGATAATCGCAGAAAGTCACGCATGAAGATTGTTTTTATAAACCTATGGGAGTTTTGTCAGGCTGAGTTGCCGAATGCGAATTATACATTTTGGAAGTAATGATTCTCTAATGATAGGTGACAATTTCAAATGCGCTATATTTTTTCTATTTGTTTTATACGCGGCAATATCTTTGTGATGATGTCAGGCTATTCATTTTTTTGCAACACACACACAGACACACACAACACACAACACACACACAGTATATATATATTATATATATATATATATATATATATATATTATATATATATATATATATATATATATATATATATATATATATATATATATATATATATATATATATATATATATATATTATATATATATATATAATATATATATAATATATTATATATATATATATATATATATATATATATATATATATATATATATATATAATATATACAATATACACATACACACAACCACACACCAACACACACACACACACACACACACACACACACACACACACATACATTATATATATATATATATATATTATATATATATATATATATATATATATATATATATATATATATGCGTATACTAAGGTAGAAAACTAAGTACACAAAGTTAGGTCATGAGAGGCCGATGGCAGGAAGCAATACCCTTTCTCGTGCAGGAAGCCAGAAGCCATAAAAAATCGCATATGTATGTAGTGGAAAAATGTGCAAAGTCTTTAGAACAAACATTTATAAAGTCGCTTTTCGCATATGCTTTAAATAGAGTACTGAGAGGAGAATTTCATGTAGAAAGTGAAATACAACAAAATATGAATTGTAAAATTCATGCACAGTTTAGATTATTTAATGTATATTCTCAAAGGTTCAGTTCATTCTGAAATAAGCAAATTGTTTTGAATATGATTTTACATACAGAATGGTTTACATTTTCAAATAATCATAATGCAAAGATCTCTCTTTCAGTAATATAATTCATTTATCGTTTTAGTACTTATATTGCCTAGTAATTACACCAGGATGCTACAGTACAACGATAATAACAAAAGTACATTCGTATGTAAAAGTATTTTGTTTATTTTTTTTTCCTGCCAAAAAAAAAAAAAAAAAAATGTAATAAGTATGTTTACCTTTCACCTATTCGTGTCATATATTTGAAAGAAATACTCTTACCATTATTATCATCAATATTCTCCTCATCATCAGCATCATCACCAATACCATTATCACCACCACCATTATTACCATCACCATGACTAACACCCCTTTTGCGCACTTATTTTAATACTGTACACTTCTCACGGACAAAATATAAATAAATAAATAAATATCATTATCATTATCATTTTTGTTCTTATTACTGTTATTATTATCATTACCATTATCCAAATTTTATTATTATTGTTATTATTATTATTATTATTATTATTTTTATTATATTATTATATTTTTGATATTGATATTATTATTATTATTATTATTATTATTATTATTATTATTATTATTATTATTATAGTTATTATTATCATTAATATCATTATCATTTTATTACTACTGTTTTACTTTATTATTGTTTTTTTGTTGTTGTTGTAAAAGTTATCATTATTACTATTCAACATCATTATTATCAATATATTTATTATCATTATTATTATTATTATTACTATTATTATTATTATTATTATTATTATTATTATTATTATTATTATTATTATTGTTATTATTATTATTATGATCATTATTATTGTTATTATTATTATTATTATTATCATTATATATTATGTATTATTATTATTATTATTATTATTATTATTATCATTATTATTATTATTATTATTACTATTAGCATACATTTTTGTTATATTATCATTAAAATCATAATGATTATTATCATTACTATTATTATGATTTTCATTATTATTACCATTTTTTATTATCATTTATCATAATCATCTTTATTTTTATTCTATCTTATTTCATCATTCTTATCATTATTATTATCATTTATCATAATCATGTTTTATTTTTATTCTATTTTATTTCATCATTCTTATCATTACTATTATTATCACTATTATCATTATTACTATTATCATTATAACTATCGGTATCATTGTGATCATTATTATTGTCATATGTTAATTTTGTTACCATCATTGTTATCATTATTATTATTAATTATATTATATATTATATTATTAATATTATTATTACTATTATCATTATTATTATTATTATTATTATTATTATTATTATTATTATTATTCATTATTATTATTATCATTATTTCATTATCATTATTATTATTATTATTATCATTATATCATTATTATTATCATTATCATTGTTATCTTTATTATTATTATTACTATCATTTTTACTTATTTATTATCATCATCATTTATTATTATCATACTTATTTTTTATCATTACATAATGAAGATTTTTATTATCATTACTGTTATCATTGTTATAACATCTGTGAAATTTGTTATGGATATTAAGAAGAAAGAGGGTGAGAGAGAGAGAGAGGAGAGAGAGAGGTGAGGGGAGAGATAGAGAGACAGAGAGAGAGAAATAAAAATGGGGTGTGAGAGACATGCGGAGGGAGGGGGGGGGAGGGAGAAAGGAGGGAGGGAGGAGAGAGAAGAGAAGAGACAGACATTTTTTTCCAGTTTCTTTTGCAGTTCCGGGTACTTGTATCGGCAAACAACTACATTCTGTTTCAGGACAATATCTATGATTTGTTGCATATGACCAACTAGAGTTTAGTGCAAGCCAGCTATTGTTGAGCTCGAAATGGGATGTTATTGATCAACATGCGTCACTGGTTTGGGGATATGCATGCGGATTTATGTGTGTGTGTGTGTGTGTGTGAATGTGTGTATGTAGGAGTATATGTGCTTCTGTAATCACGGATATGCGTGTATTGGTGTTTATATAGCTATTATTCTATTTTTATTGACTAACTCTCATTGCTATCATATTGTTTATATATATATATATATATATATATATATATATATATATATATATATATATTATAATATTATATATATATAATGTATATATAAATGTGTTTGTGTGTGAGTGTGTGTTTTTGTGTGTGTGTGTATGTATATATAGATGAAATATAAATAATGAATAAATGTATATAAAATTCGTACTGCCCTTCTGTTTTCCTCCCCACAAATGAGCGCCAATTAGGGCATACCTCTGACCTGCGCATCAACAGCGGCCGGAGAATATCTGCTTAAACATCCAACTTCCGGCACAGCAGACGGGAGACAAACAAACAAGGAAAACAAATACAAAACAAGAAGGAACCACCGGAAACCTCAGTCAAAACCTACAAAAGAAAAAGGGAAAGCAACAATAAAAAAAGGAAATCAAGTGGAAAACCTAATAAAGAACAACAACATAAAAAAAAAAAAAAAAAAAAAAAAATGTAAAAGCATTCAAAAATGAATTTGTATTTCGTTACGCAAAGAGGGATTCTTTTTTAGCCTGTGTGTCCGTTCGTGTGTATCTGCATATATATATATATATATATATATATATATATATTATATATATATATATATATATATATATATATAGAGAGGAGAGATATGGGGAGAGAGAG
>NW_020870336.1:37391-42391 GCF_003789085.1 Penaeus vannamei
TTTCCACGTGTGGTGTCTGTGTGCGTGTTGCGTGTGTGAGTGTGTGTGTGCGCGTGTCTAATGAAAAGAAGATACTGAAAGCGTTGTTTCGACATTTATAGCTTTACAGTTTTGCTTCAACATAGATTACTTCATGTATGTAAACAAACATCTCACGCTTTTAATGGGGAAATACCTGGATTAATATACTTAAGCATGCAGGGTTGTGTTAACATTCAGTCGAAATTCACTTCCGCCATCGTTCTGGTTTCAGTCTTTGAAACTTTCAAGTAGGACTGCATGAGTTAATGAACAACAATTCAATGAGAGTTTAAACTGTTGTAATAATTCCCATTAATATACACACCGAAAAGCAGCGACGCGACCACATACAAACACAACAAAAAAACACACTCAACATTTATTGCACATACAACACACACCACATATCAATATACACAATCAGCGCAGACGAAGCGCATTTATACACCTATACGCACGTTTACACATACATACGTACACGCACGCTCGCACACACATAATATACATGTATAATTTCCTACGGTGCAACATCGTGCGTTAAAAGAAAAAGAAAAAAAAATGTTGACTCACTTCAGGATGGACAGATTGCAATTCTCTGAAATTTGAAATTATCAAAATCAGTTTCCCGTGTTCATACTATTTCTATTTCGCAAAAGAAGTGTCAGCGTGCATCGTATTATTTGCAACCGTTGCATCTAATAACCTGTAAATGTCAAGCGTCTAAGATTCCATTAATAATCCTTAAAGTTAGAGGTATCAGCGGAGGAACTTCTAATTATCGGTCCATAAGGCTCCATACCCGCTGACAGACTGTAAGAAAAACGACCTTGTTTTTCTTTACGCGGAAGAGCCACAATTTCCCTCACGAAAGCGCGCCATTGTGCACTCGTCCGAATCGTTGCGGTGGTGCACTTGGATTCGTATCGGATGAAACGCGAACCGTAGCTTCGAACGCTTAGGAAGCTCGCTTTCGACCTTAGGAAGTCGTCACGTCCGAGTCATAATATAGAATAAATCATCATTTTGGAGCGATGTTTTGGGTGAAATTATTGCAAAAGCCACGCCTGTCCGGTATGTCATACACGAAACCATCATTTTTGTGAATATTCTCGAATAATCAACAGCAACATTACAAAGCACACACACACCCACTGTAGTATCACACACACCCCCAAATAAACCCCCACCCCACGCCGCCCCTTCCTCCCTGCGTTATTCCATCACACATGTCATGCATCTTTGGTAAAATGTTCTGGAATTAACAATGGGGAAAACGCTGACATAATGATACAGAATAATGATAATATTAGTAATATAAGCGAAGATAAAGATGAAAAGGCCAGAATAAAAGAAGAAGAGGAAGCAGAAGACGGAGAGAGAGATGACGAGAGGAGAGAAGAGAGAGAGAGAGAGAGAGAGAGACGAGAGAGAGAGGAAATAGAGAGAGAGAGAGAGAGAGAGACGATGAGAGAGAGAATGAAATAGACAGAGAGAGAGGAGATGTTTACTCACCATATTTTATATTATTTATACATTGTTTTTTTATGTTCGTCTTTTATTTTGAGAAAAATTTATAACGTTGTTTGTTTGGCATTATTACTGTGTCTTAAATGTATTTTATTTTATGTTTACCCATTTTGTATCAGTTACCCCCATTCTCTGTAAGTCATACACCATGAATCTATTTTTACTGGAATTCCTAGATTCACCACGGCAAAACATAACACGACAATGCTCATTTATGGATTTAATACTGAAATCATACCCACTAGCCCGTCCCCCCCCCCCCACACATCCGTCCTTTATTTACTCCCTTTCCGCTCTCCCCTTTCTCTCGCTCCTTCCTTGCCTATCTCTCCTTTACTCTTCCTTCTCCTACCTTCTGCATTCTCTCCTTTCCTTTCTATTTTCTTTCTTCGTTGCTTCCTTCCCCTTTTCCTCCCAGTCTATCGTCCCTCCTTCCCTTTTTCCCTTCCTCCCCTCTTCCTCATTTTCCTCCATCCATCCATCCCTTTTTCACTTCCTTCCTCTTCCTTTCCTCTTTCCCCGCCTCCAACATCCCTTCGCTCCTCCTCCCTTTCCCTCTCTCCGTCCCCTCCTATTCCTTCGCTCCTCTCCTTCCTTCTCTCCTTCGCCCTCTCAACATCCTTCGCTCTTCCTCCCTCCATCTCTCCCTCCCTATTCCTTCGTTCTTCTTCCCTCCCCCCTTCTCCCTATCCTATCTCCCTCTATCATCACTGCTTCGCTTCGTAACTTTCCCTCCGAGCTTCCTACGGGTTCCATGAGCGGCCGATATTGGTTCCCAGCAGAGCGCGAACATTTAAAGAGGTTCACTGAGGAGGACCTTTCCGGGCGGTGACGTCACGGCCTGTCCTGGTTCTCGTTATCCCATAAAGTCCAGGATTTGATTCACTTTATTCACTTCGACATTCTCTCCGCTCCGTCGTGCTCCGGCTCGAGCGGTGTCCCGGATGTGTATTTGCCTGATATGTAAATGTGTGTGTGTTGAGAGAGAGGAGGAGAGAGAGAGAGAGAGAGAGAGAGAGAGAGAGAGAGAGAGAGAGAGAGAGAGAGAGAGAGAGAGAGAGAGAAGAGAGAGAGAGAGAGAGAGGGGGGGGGGGAGAAAGAGAAAAGGGGGAGAGGGAGAAAAGAAAGAGAAGGGGGAGAGGGAGAAAAAGAAAGAGAAAGGGGGGAGAGGGAGAAAAAGAAAGAGAAAGGGGGGAGAGGAGAAAAAGAAGAGAAGGGGAGAGAGAGAAAAGAAAGAAAGAGAGAGGGGAGATAGAGACAGAGAGGGGGGGAGATAGATAGATAGATAGAGAGAGAGAGAGAGAGAGAGAGACAAAGAGAGAGAGAGAAAGAGAGAGAGAGAGAGAGAAGAGAGAGAGAGATAGAGAGACAGACAGAGAAAGAGATATGAGAGAGAGAGAGAGAAGACAGACGAGAGAGAGAGAGAGAGAGATCATGCGTTAAAGGATGCCTAACAACCCGAGCACACACACGCGCGCGCGCACAGACACTCATAAACAAACTCTTATTAGATGCACACAATAGCGCACAAACACGCCACAAAGGATGAAAAGAGGCCAGACTTAAGTCTTAGGCTGCTAGCAAAAGACTTCATGTAATCTTGTGTTCATAGATGAATAGCTGTTTACTAAAGAATTGGAGTTTATTTTTTTCTGTTTTTCTCCGGGTATCAATAGTGTAAACTTCCTAGGAATTAAAAAGATATGTATTTCCTGAAAAGATGAGAATAGAAGAGAGAGAGAGAGAGAGAGGAGATATGAAGGAGGGAGATAAAATGAGAAGAGAGGTGAGTCGAGCAAAGCAAAGAAGAGCAGAGAGTTAGAAAGAGGGAGAGAGAGAGGGGGGGGTAGGGGGAGACGAAGAGAAAAAAAGTACGAGAGAGAAGAAACAGAAGAGGACAAGAGAGAAAAAGAGAGAAGAGAAGAAACAGAGAGAGGTCCAGAACCCAAAACGTCAGTGAGAGAAGTTTAAAAAAAGAGAAATAAAACACGAGACGCTAAATGAAGAACAGAAAAAAAGACCCCAGACCATTTCTCTCTTCATTCATCTTCCTTTGAAATCCGATGAATGAGAAGTGGGTCTCGTGGTCTCCCGTTTTCTCTCCTCCTCCGTTTTCTTTGCCTCGCCGTTAATGAAGCGACTTAATTAATTATACACCTGTTAGGTTCTCATTGCGTGACCAGGTACGAGGGGTCGAAAGTATCTCCTGAGTGCCGGGGCCGAGTTAACTGGGAATCTCAAGGAATCGATTTACGTGTCTTCGTTTTATTGTTTACTCACTTTAATTATATTCGTGATTTTTTTTGTTTTTCTTTTTTCTTTCTTTTCTTTTGTCCGTCCTGTATTTCGTGAGGGTTTCTTCGCGTTGTTTATTGGGTTTTGTTGTGGTTGGCCTTTCTTGTATAAATGTACGGAGGATGATCTTTATATATATTTAATTCAACTACTAATTTCATTTATATTTATATCTTTATTTATATTTATGAGTTTAGTGATTATTTGTTCATACGTTGTGCATTTTGATTGATTCAGAATTAGAGTGCTTATGCAGCTACATATTGAATATAAGGAGTACGGAATATATTTGTTGGCAAAGGTACTTTGTGTAAGTAATAATGACATTTACATATTATTTCTATTATCCTTCCGCTATATATTAAAGTGGAAAACACGCAACTACTCACAGTGACTCCTGTGTTCACTAGTTTTGAGTCGCATTTATGATAAATTTCGCTCGCACTTAATTTTCCTTCTCGCAGATATTTGAATTCCAACGTAAACCAACAAAACAAAACAAACTCTAGCCGTATTTAATAACAAACACTGAATCATTAAGTCAAAGTAAATTCATGTCTTTCTTCACGTGTTGTTTGTTCACGCGTTTATAATATAACTTATTCGTCCGGTGATAATCACGAACTTATTTACAGTCTCGTTGCTCCGCCCAGAAAAGACGAGCAGATAAACCGGCCACGAAAAAAAAAAAAAAAAAAAAAATGGTCGCTCGCTGTCGCTACCTGTAGTTGGCTCACTGGGCGCGGGTCTAAAATACTTTATAACTACCGCCGCTGCTCGCACCATGATCGTCCTTTGGTCGTAGGTCGCAGCCCACTCACTGTCGTTGCTCGCCACGACGCGTCCGTGACAAATGACATATATTCCAGCCGGGATTCTTATATGATGTTTTTATATGCATGGTTATTGAATCGTTGACTGTGGTAATGAGTATGTAATGCATTAGATCGTTATCGATTCATTCCTCTCCTGCACGTACTAATGACACAAAAATGTCAATTGATTCGAGTTTAATCAGGAGAAAAACGTAATAAAGAAGAGGAAAAAAACATACACAACAAAAAACAGCGACAACAGAGGCAAAAATAGAGCTGAAAAATATCCAGCGAAAAAGGGGAAAATGAAACATAACGTGGCAAAGAAGGCAACAGACGCAA
>NW_020870336.1:72391-74891 GCF_003789085.1 Penaeus vannamei
TCCTCCTCTCCTCCTCCTTTTCTTCTACGCTTCCTGTTCCCATTCCCCCATCCTCTTACTCTTCCCTCCCGCCCCACTCTCCTTCCTCCTTCTTCTCCTCCTTCTTTCCGTCTTCTTCTTTATGTTCCTTCCACCCTTCCTCTCTCCCACCCTTCTCCTCCTTCTCCTCTTTCTTTCCTCTGTCCTTATTTAACAGTTAATTCAATATTTTTTTTCAGTCACTATAAATAATATTAAAAACAAGCAAACAAAAATCAAAAGTAAAATAACCAAAACACACAGGACGAATGGAAATCTGATCGAGGCATGATAATCTAGATGAAATCAAGAGAAACTTAATTGGAATCATTCGGAATCGGAAACTACACCGGGATTGCCAGGATTCAGATTAAAGTTAAGTAAGTTTCCTCCTCTTTCTGTGTCACCATCCGATAATCCTCCTCCTCCCTCTCTTCCACCTCTTCATCCTCCTCATCTTTTTCATCATCATCATCTTCTTCCCCCCTCCTCCTCCTCTTTTCCTTTTCCTCCTTTTCCTTTTTCTTTTTCTTTTTCTTCTTCTTTCTTCTTCTTTCTTCTTCTTCTCTTCTTCTTCTTCTTCTCCTTCTCCTTCTCCTTCTCCTTCTTCTTCTCCTTCTTTTTCTTATTCTTATTCTTCCTCACTCAGAATAAGAAACAACACTGGAATTGCCAAGAATCAGATTGAAGTTCAGTAAGTTTATTTGCCACCCTGGATATCTACTCAGGCGTGGGCAGTCGTGATTACAGTGTTACATATATTCCCATGCATTCGACAGAATACAGCATTACTGTAATTATACACGGTAAAATGGGAACATAAGCCACACATCATGGAAAAGTTGATATACCTTTGCCTATTTAAATGTAGAATTAGAATATAGCATTCATATATCTTCCATTGTATCAAATTTAATGAAATAAACAGTTCTTTATACCTCAAGTTAGATGGTCTGAAAGGATGTATCACATGACAAAGATGTAATGCTCAAGTGTTCGCTTATTTTCCTCGTTACGCAGTCTACATCTACATTCATCTACACTTCTTGCACCTTGCAGTTGCCAGTGCAATATATAACCTAAACGTATTCTGGCAAAAAGCACGTCACATTGTCTGGTTTTACTTCGGTGTCTCCCATAGGAAGGCTAACTGTCTCTATACTGATCGTAGTGCTTTGTCCTACAACTTTTAGGCCTTGTTGAGTTCGTCAGATCTATCAGTTCTTCCTTATGAGAACTTTCTTGTATGTGTGCAACCCTAGCAAGAGGCATCCCAAGATCTATATTTACTGCATCTTTGCTGCAAGCCTCTTTCGCCAATTTGTCTACGTGGTCGTGCTTGCATATACCAACATAAGATAGTATCCATACAAATTGAATGTTGAAAATGCGCTTTCTTCCAAAAGTTACGTTAGCTTAATGCAGTTCACAATTTCCTCATCGCCATCTGTTTTGAGGGAACTAAATGTCTGAAGAGCGCTTTGGGAGTCACAAAATTCTACTCCAGAGCCCCGAAACATTAAGTATTCTGTTGCAAGGAGTCAACTCCGTTTGAGCAGTGCTGGCCCAATTTTGTTTTCTCCTATTGTTGCATTAAATTATTTTTATATATAGCGCAAACACAACCAGCTTTGTAGCCAGACTCTACGGAACCGTCAGCTAGAGCAATTTGTTTCAACACGCAATTAGGTACACTTTTTTTTTTTTAGTAGACATGTAAAGTGCACAATCAGTGATGAGTTTTTCCATGGGGGAATGGATCGACCTTTTGGTATTATACTTATGGGGTCGTATAGCTTTGTAATGTTCATGTAGTTTTTGTGTATCAGAGAGCGCTCGTGAGTATGGTTAGCCTTGTCTGCTTTCGTATGTAAGATTTGATCTCAAATTAAGTGCAAATATATATTTTTCTATCAAAATGGATGGTAAGTTTAGTTCTGATCTCATGTTCACTATCCTTGCTGTTCTCGGGGCGCCGAGGAGAGTCCGCATAGCTTCATTTCATACTATCTCCAACGTATTTAGCTCTGGGTCCTTGCGCTGCATGAGTGCAGTGCATGGTAGTCTACAACTGGCCTTATAATAAAAGCCAAGTAAACCAATCTAGCGAGTTTAGCATTGATGCCATGTCCCTTTCCGACAAGGACTTTCAGCGGTTTCAGTCTCTCCCAGAGTCTTCTTCAGAGAAGCGATCAGGTCTGCATCAGTTACGTTCACCCCGAGATATCTATACTTGACACATGTGAAGCTCCTTGTTTCATATGTGAAATGCGGGAAGGGGTATAGGACCGCCGAAAGGAGGGATAGCTGGGGCGACGACCCCGGGCCCCGTGGCTCGTAAAAATTTACAGTAGTCGCTTTTTTGAGCCCAAGACCAACTCAGCAAATTTATAGGCTGTATTTATATATTATATTATCCATTAGATAAAAATAAGGAATTGGTTAAAAAAAATGTCCATAATCTTCTGCCAAACTAGCGATA
>NW_020870336.1:82391-84891 GCF_003789085.1 Penaeus vannamei
TATTAGACAGGAGAATGGAAATTAGCATTGGCCTCTTTGCTATTTCAGCATCTATGCACACCGTAACATAAGACAATGTTTTCTTTGTACTCGCAAATTTGCTGAACAAAAGCTTCAGTGAGAATTCTAGAACAAAACTTGAGAGGCAAGAGAGCGAGAATGCAAATTAGCCGTGGTTCATTTTGCTCCATCAATATCTTTCAACAGTGCAATATTAAACCGCTCCCTGGGCAGTGTTTCGTGTTTGAGGGATAAGATTTCAAGGACGCAAAATGAGCCTTTGGCTCCTGCTGCTTTATCAACATCTCCGAAAAGCGTGTGTGAGGTTTTCAACCTCCCCCCCCCCCCCCACAGACCTTACCCATCACCTATCCTCCCCCTCCCCTTTTTCCTCTATCCTCATATCCCTCTCCTTATTCGCACCCTCTCCTTGTCCCCTCGCTTTTTATACTCCCCTCTACTTCTGTGCTAGTTTCTCCCTCTTTTACTCTTTTCCTCTGCTTGTTCTACTTCTTATCTTTATCTCTAACCTATCCTACCTCCATCCTATCCCTATCCTATCCTGTATCCTGCCGCATTTCCCCTCGTACCCCTCTTATTCGCACCCTCTTCTTGTTCCTTCGCTTTTTCGCTTTCCTCTATTTCTACGCTCATTCCTCCCTTCCCCATTCCCTTTCTCCCGTTTGTCCTACCTTCTACCTTTAGCCCTATCCACTCCTGCCCCCATCCTACCCCTATCCTACCCAGCATCCTCCGTAATCCACAGGGCGAGTCGAGCACAGCGGACCACTTCCTACAGCCAGCCTAATTTCTACACTTTTATTTTACTTCTGTGTTATGCTGGCTTTATTTACATGTATTTTACGTTGATTTACGCTGTTTGTATGTACTTTTAAATAAAACTTTCATTGAATTCGTTTGTTATCCGCATCAATCCCACAATGGTTCACATGATGTGCGGATAAGGGGAGCATCCTTATCTGCTGCGATTTCTCTCGTACTTTTTATTCCTTTTATCTTAAGTTCAGTTTTATTTTTTGTGTGCTTTCCTTATACTTACTGATCATTTTAATCTCTCTTTTACTTCGAGAGCAAGGCATTTATTTTAGTATTTTTATTTCTGAATCACAGCAGATGGTTTTACGTATTTTTTATGATAATTATTATTTTCTCATTCATTTCTTGTGATGCTTTATTGTTTTTATCTTTTGTTTTATCTTGTGTATATTTTCTTTTATTTTAATATTTCCTATTTATTGTTTTAATCATTTTTATCGCTATCACTCCGTCCGCGTGAACCAATGTAATCCCCATGTTTTTGCCAAATAAACGAAGTGGATACTTTGACTGTGTTTGACTTGACCCTTGGATTTACCTGTCTGGATTCTACACCTCGGATGCTGAAACAAGGTTGTACTGCCCCTTTTACTTGCCTAGGTGTATTTATGCTGGATGTGTCATTTTACTGTTTTACTCGTTTTTACTTTGAACCATATGTGCCTTTACTTTTACTTTTTACTTTGAGTTTTACTTACTTTTACTGGTTCCTTTTACGTTTCTTTTATTCGTTTTACCCTTTTACTCGTCTTTTACCTGAACTTTTACTTTTTACTTTTCTGGTTTTACGTTTTCATTTACTTTTCTTCATGCTTCCTCTTACCTTTACTCCTTGTTTGTGTCATTTTACGCATTTTAACTGAGATGCCAGTTCTTTTTACTGTTTTTAAGCCCTTCTGGCATATTTCTCTAGCAATCATTTCAGCCCTTCTGGCAAGTTTTACTGTTGTCAAGCCCTTCTGGCATATTTTCATAAGCCATGTCATTTTTTTACGTTTTAATTTCAGTGCCTTCTGCACAGTTTTTACAATTCATTTTAGGATTTATTTTTATTGTATTTTATGTACCGTCTTCATATTGGTCACGCTCCTGGTAGACCTGCAACTCCGGGGATAGTTTGGCTTGTGAGGTCGTGTTGGTTCCGAGCCTTCAGCTTGGTCCCATCACCCCCTTTGCGAGGAACGAACGGGGCCCCCTCATTTTCCTTGGCCCTTAAGCCTGAAGTCTTCCGCCTCACGGTTGGCTTCCTTTGGGTTCCTCATTCACATAACCTTACACGTGCCATATGACAAATGCATACGTAGTATCTATACAGGTTTGTTCTAGCAAATTCGACAACAAAGCTCAAGAGGCAAGGGAGCTAAAATGCAAATTAGCCGTGGCTCATTTTGCTCCATCAATAACTATCAACTGTGCGATAATATTGAACCGCTCCGTCGACAGTGTTTTATGTTTGAGAGTTAAGTTCAAGGACGCAAATTAGCCTGTGGCTTCTGCTGCTTTATCAACGTCTCCGAACAGCGCGATATAAGAGACCTCCCTCCATAAGTAGTATCTATACAGGTTTGTCCTGGCAAATTCCTGAACAAAACTTGCAAGAAGAATTCTTTAACTCCTGTTACCCTATCAATATCTACCAACAGCACGACATAAGGTAAGTTCT
>NW_020870336.1:119749-122249 GCF_003789085.1 Penaeus vannamei
GAGACGGAGGGAAGGGCGTGAGGCGAGGGGATGGGGAGTGGAAGATGGAAGGAGCGGTGAACTGGGAGGGAGAGAATGAGAGGGAGACTCAGACGCTTCGGAAGAGAAGTGAGCAGACAGGGGACGAGACGAGTGGGTAGTGGAGGGATGGTGAACTGGGAGAGAATGAGAGGGAAAGGAAGAGAGTGAGACACGAGGGGGGGGGGGGGGGGAGTACGTCGTAACGCAGAGGAGGGATAGGTTGGGAACTGTGATAGGAGAATGGAAGAATTGGACCGGAGGGAAGTGGCGCAGATAAGAGAGAGAGGGCGCGAAGGAAGTGAGGGAGATGAGGGTAGGGAAGAGTGGGAGATGGACAACTAAGAGAGGGATAATGAGGGAGGAGGAAGGGGAGATAGACAGGAAGAAAGAAGGAAATAGAGGAAAGAGGAGAGGGAGAGGGAAAGGGAGGAAGGAGAAGGAGGAGGGAGAAGGGAGAGGGAGAGGGAGAGAGGAGAGAGAGGGAGAGGAGAGGGAGAGGAGAGAAGGGAGAGAGAGAGAGAGAGAGAGAGAAGAGAGAGAGAGAGAGAGAGAGAGAGAGAGAGAGAGAGAGAGAGAGATAATAGGAGAAAGAGACAGACAGAGAAAGAGAGGGAGAATAAAAGTGGAATTCTCACATAAAAATCAGTTTCATAACTAAAACAAGCACCACTGACGCTTTGTCTTCCCTTATACAGTTTATATATTAAAGGATTTGATTGAAAACCTTGCAACTAGATTCTGAAACAAGAGGTATAGCATTAGACGAACACAATGTAGAGTATTTCCGTATTGTGCAAGGATTATACCTAATAGGGGCTGCACAATGGAAACTGGAGATAGTTGTAGTTAAATAGCTATCTGGGGGAATGAAGGTACGTATCAAGAGTAGGTTATTAGTCTTTTATGGCAATGGATCTGTGAATGGCTCATGCAAGGGAGGAGTTCTCGTAGAATGTGATTTCTATGTACCGTGTTGTGAGCAGAAAAAACGGGCACACACACACACATATACTGTAAACCAGCTTTATCTATATCTAATTATTATATTCTACATATCTATATAATCTTACATGTTTGTCACACATACGTATCTCCACATATACAATATACATATAAATATACGCCTGACCATTGCTTCCCCTGTTTATTCCTCTCTTCTTGTCACACCAGACATTCTAATGATGTGTTGTCTATCACCTTCTGCAAGAGATATGTATTGACAAATGCAACACACAAACCCACACAAACACACACACACACACACACACACACACACAACACAACACACACACACACACACACACACACACACACACACACACCACACACAATACAGAGATAAAGCAAAGGACACTAAAGCATATACAATGGCTGTAATGTGCGTGCGCTGAATTAATACAAATACATAAGCGGTGGCGTGACGAAGATAAAAATGTTCACATGAACTCGCGGTTAAAAAAATAAACAAATAATAATAAAAAATATGTTAAAATATATAATAATAATAATGAAATAATGAAAAAAAAATAATGGAGTAGACCAGGAATGTTATTGAGAAATAGGGTGGACCAATTGTCTGAAGAGGAGGGGGGGTGCAGGGGTGGGTAGGGGTGAGGTGACGATGGTGGTGGATATGGTGGTGGTTGCAGTGTTGTTAGGGTGATGGTGGTGCATATGGTGATGGTGTTGTATTGATGATGGTGGTGGTTGCGTTGTTGTTTTTGGTGATGGTGGTGGTATGGCTGTTGTTTGGTGATGGTGGTGAATATGGTAATGGTGTTGTTATTGGTGATGGTGGTAGTAGTGCTGTTTTTATTGGTGATGCTGGTGGATAGCGGTGGTTGTGATGGTGGTGGTGATAATGGTAATGATGATAGTGATGGTGGTGATGAAGAAGAGGAAAATGATGATGACGGTGACGATGATGGTACGCCGTTCTGATAATATAAAGTCAAAACATTAATCACATATCTTCAGAATATATTCTGTTAAATTATTAAACAACTGATGAGCAAAGAATGAGTAAAGATGATACTATTATTACTAATGCTGCTACAATCACCTACTCACATACTCGCAAAACACACACACACACACACACACACACATACACACACACACACACACACAACACACACACACACACACAAACACACACACACAACACACAACACACACACACACACACACCACACACACACACAAGCACACACACACACACACACACACAACACTCACTCACCACTTTCTAACCTACTCATTCACCTACTCACTCACTCACTCATTCACTCACCCACTACTCTCCTTACCTTTCCTACCATCCCATGCATTATTTATTCTAGATAATCCACATTCCTAGTTCTCCCTGCCCGAGGTGCCATCGTCTGAATAAATGACGACCTCCATTCCGCAGGTCTTTCCTCCACCTTCCTCATCCACGCGATCTCATTATCTGATCAGTTGTCTTGTGATTTATGTT
>NW_020870336.1:127249-129749 GCF_003789085.1 Penaeus vannamei
CGATGGCAGTGTCGGAGGCGTCGACGGCTATGTTGAGAGGAGCCTCGGGCAGGGGGTGGTTCAGCAGGGAGGCGGAGGCCAGGGCTTCCTTGCAGGCTTTGAAGGCTTCGTTTGTAGGGGGCGTCCACTTGATTTTGATGTTCCTGCTGGCCCTGTTAGGTGTGATCAGGGCGTGAAGGGGCTTGAGGAGCTGGGCACAGTTGGGAACGAATCTCCTGTAGAAATTGAACATCCCCAGGAATTTTCGAAGTTGTTTCTCCATCACAGGCTTGGGGAACTTCCTTATGGCGGTAACCTTCTGCGCTGGGATGATGCCTTGAAGGGCCTAGGAAAGAGAGCGAAGCCACACCGAAGAGACATTTCCCCGGGTGGATCACGACCCCCGCTTCTTGCAGTCTGCCGAAGAGGGCGAGGAGATAACGGGCGTGGTCTGCCTCTGAGGCGCTGGCGATGAGGATGTCGTCGATGTAGGCGAAGACCCCCTCAAGGCCGCGAGTCACGTCGTTGATAAACCGCTGGAAGGTCTGAGCGGCGTTGCGGAGATCGAAGGGCATTCTGAGGAACTCGAACAGGCCGAAAGGTGTAATGACGACCGTCTTGGGGATGTTCTCTTAGGCAATCGGAATTTGGTGGTACGCCCTCACGAGGTCAATCCTCGAAAAGACCATACAGCCGGACAGCTCGTGGGAGGAGTGCAGGTGCGGCAGGGGGTATCTGTCAGGGGCGGTGACCGTGTTGATGTGACGGTAATCACCGCACGGGCGCCAGTCACCGTCCTTCTTCTTCACCAGATGCAGAGGGGTTGCCCATTGGCTGCTGGAAGGGCGTACAATCCCCAACTGCATTGGTCGAACTCCGCCTTGGCACTGCAACATCTGTCGGGGCGAGCGGACGGCAGCGAGAGTGGGCAGGGGGACTGTGAGTCACGATGTGGTGCCGGACCTCGTGCCGTGGTTGGGTAGCCCGGTTGATCGGCTTGGATAAAGCCGGGAACTTCCGCAGGATGTTCTTGTAAGTGCAGGATCTGGGAAACATTGTGTATATGAAAGGAGCACTTACCAGAGTCGGGGCGGCAAGTGTGTGGGCTCCGGATTGGTGGATGAGAGCCTTACCCTGGAGGTCGACTGACAGACCGTAGTGCTCTAAGAAATCGGCGCCGATGATAGGTTGAGGGACGTCTGCGACGAGGAAGATCCATTGGACCCTCAGAGAGAGGGTCTCCGAACGCTCGCCGTAGACGTTGATGGGCGTCGCGTTGGCAGCTTCCAATGTGCGCGAGGAGGGAAGGCGTTTATCCTTGTGGGAGCCCGGGAGAAGGCTCACCTCTGCCCCCGTGTCGATGAGGAAATGAAGGGAGGAAGAGGCATCCCGGACGTACAGTAAACGCCGACGAGGCTCGCGGAGAACTGGCGCACTCAGTTTCCGCGGTAGCCGTTGCCCTGCCAGGAGCAAGGAGGTTCACACTGACGGGCGTCGGAGCCGAATCTTGCATGATAAAAACAGAAGTAGCGGCGTTAGTTGTCTTGGCGGCGCCTCGGCGTCGGGGAGCGTATGTAGTTCCAATTTCTGCGCAGAGGCGAAGGTGTGCGGAAACGGGACTGGTGTCTCGATGGTGCAGGGCGCATGAAGTTCCGTTCTCTGCGCGGCGGCGAAGGGGTGTGGAAGCGAGGCCGGGAGTGTGAACGTTCCCGTGTGGATAATCTGTACAGCCTCGACAGTGCAGCGACCTGGGCTGTAAGGGATTCCAACGTCGCGGCGGGGGAGCGGTGGTGCAGACACAGTTTGCTACTGTAGGTGTGTTTTCGCTGCGATGATCGCGTCGGCCTTCAGAGCAAGCTGCTCTAATGGAGCGTCTGATGCCAGCAGGATTTGCTGGATATCTGCAGGCAGTCGTTTAAGAAAGAGGGAGCGCATGACGTCTGGCGGGAAGGTCATGCCGGTGCGGGTAGGGAGACGCTGGAAGTGGGCGAGGCAGGAGTCAGCCAATCACAGGTCAGGTGTGGTTCTGGATTGATGGCCAATCAGGAACGGCTACAATCCCACACACATATACATACATATTCATATATTACATATATATATATATATATAAATATATATATTATATATATATGTATTATATATATATATATATATATATATATATATATATATATATATATATATATATATATATATTATATTATATGTATAAATAAAATAAAATAAATAAATAAAAAGAGTGAGATATCCCAATCCTTGGGAAGGATATCTCTCATCCTCTGCGCAGACCTGCCTCTGCGAACTCCGGCCCCGGAGGTCGCAGGGATAGATCGCCTTAGGAGGGTTTGGAAATAAATAAATAAATACAAATAAATAGATAAAATAAATGAAAAAAAATACAAATATAATGTAATAAGATCGGCACTCACCTCCCCCTTCCCCCTTTGTTAATTTGTTATTTTGTGTTCCACGTATCCTTATTTACCTTGTATTCGTTCAATGTTTTCTCTCGCGTTCC
>NW_020870336.1:142249-147249 GCF_003789085.1 Penaeus vannamei
AAAGAAATGTTAAAACATTGATCCAACCTCAAAAAAAAAAAAAAAAAAAAAAAAAACTTTTTTAAAGTAAGATCAGTGACTATAAACACGATGTCAAACATGAAAAAATTAGCGCCAAATATAATACACGACACAGACACTTGCTTAGATTATTTCTGTAGTATAGAACATTTAAATAACAATTCTAATATAGGGAAACTCACTTATGAGCAGGCAGCTGCTTCCTTGACCCCACAAAACCCAATTAGGACAAGAATCTTATAAAATGCTTTCAGAATGCTTTCCACAACAAATAGGAATAGAAACAATTATCAACAATAAAACACGCATGAAGCGAATTATGTAGGAGTGGATAGCATCGCTTTTCGATTCATTAAAGAAAGTTTAACCGAAATTGCTTCAGTTTGGAAACATGGTATCAAAACAGCCATTTTCAAATCAGGAGATGCAGAAGAAATTGATAATCATTTACTCCCAGTGCTAGAAAAAGTTATTGTAAACCAACAATCAACATTCTCAGAATCCATCCGCCTCATTTCTGAAACAGCTTGGATTAACGTCAGCTCTTCCCTGAAACAGCATTTTTAAGAATCCTAAACAAAATTTATGACAGCATGAATATACACATTTGTGTGTGAGTACAAATATGCATATATATATATATATATATATATATATATATATATATATAATAATATATATATATATATATATATATATATATATATATATATATATATATATATATATATATATATATATATAATAATATATATATATATATATATATATATATATATATATATATATATATATATATATATATATATATATATATATATATATATAATATATATATATAATGTATGTATATGTATGTATGTGGTGTGTGTGTGTGTAGAGAGATGTAGAGAGAGAGAGAGAGAGAGAGAGAGAAGAGAGAGAGAGAGGAGAGAGAGAGAGAGAGAGAGATGTTTATATTTTGTATATATACATTTAAAAAGCATGTGCAAATGCAGACACACATTCATGTCTGCATTTGTATTTTTCATTTTGAAACGTTTTATTTTGTTTCTATTTTATTCGTTTACTACTTAATGTTTATCTTATCTTTTATCATTATGTTTAGTTCTATTCCCTTTTTTTTTTTAACTATGTTTTGATGATTATCTGTTTTATTCTATTTAATTTATTTTTTCACTTTATTATTATTATTATTTTTTCATGTTCTCTCCTCTGCTTTTTCCTTTGCTTTCCTTCCCCTTTCGTCGGATCCGATCCGCGCTGCCTCTTCCTCCCGCCCTGCGCCCTCAGGCAGCGAGCTGAGACATTCCATCGTCGAATTGCTGCGCCTTTCAGGAACGTTCACCATTCCATGTCAGCTTCCGCAGCCGTGAGGGCGCGCGAGTCCAGGTCGAGGATGGAGCGGGAGCTGACCAGGAAGTCGAGGCCGTGCAGGTTGTGGCAGTCCTTGATGAGGAAACGGAGGTCCTCGGCGACCAACGGACCCGCCCTGCTGACGGGACAGACGTATAGGACGTCGGCGTAGACATGGTCGAATAGGGCGTGCCGGTGTCCACCACAGAGGGCACGAGCTTTCCCTCGACCATGAGAACGGCGCGAGCGGTGCCAGTCTTCCAGGAGAGCTCGGCGGGGAGTCGCTCCGCGGCCATGGCGGTGCAAGTTAGGGGGAGGAGGGGGAAGGGGAGGGAGGGATAGGCGATCCTGTGGCCCGTGGTGGGGTCTGTGTGCATTGTTTGTGTGTGTATGTGTCTACATTGTGTGTGTGTGTGTTCACGTGTATGTGCTTACATGTATGTGTGTGTGTGTTCACATGTATGTATGTGTGTGTTCACATAATGTTGTTCATGTGCATGTGTTCACATACGTGTTGTGTGTATGTATGTGTTTCACATACGTGTGTGTGTGTGTTCACATACGTGTGTGTATGTGCATGTGTTCACATATTTGTGTGTATGTGCATGTGTTCACTGCATGTGTTCACGTGGTGTGTATGTGCATAGTGCATATTTGTGTGTATGTGTGTTCACATATATTGTGTATGTGCATGTGTTCACATACATGTGTGTGTGTATGTGCATGTGTTCACATATATGTGTGTATGTGATGTGCGTGTGTATGTGCATGTGTTCACATATTTTGTGTGTATGTGCATGTGTTCACATATTTGTGTGTATGTGCATGTGTTCACATGCATGTGTTCACATATTTGTGTGTATGTGCAGTGTTACATATTTGTGTGTGCATGTGCTGTATGTGCATGTGTTCACATACGTGTGTATGTGCATGTGTTCACATACGTGTGTATGTGCATGTGTTCACATACGTGTGTATGTGCATGTGTTCACATACGTGTGTATGTGCATGTGTTCACGCGTGTGGTATGTGCATGTGTTCACATACGTGTGTATGTGCATTGTGTTCACATACGTGTGTATGTGCATGTGTTCATATATTTGTGTGTATGTGCATGTGGTTCACATATTTGTGTGTATGTGCATGTGTTCACTACGTGTGTATGTGCATGTGTTCACATATTTTGTGTGTATGTGCATGTGTTCACATATAGCATGTGTTCACATATGTGTATGTGCATGTGTTCACATATTTGTGTGTATGTGCATGTGTTCACATATTTGTGTGTATGTGCATGTGTTCACATGTGTTCACATATTTGTGTGTATGTGCATGTGTTCACATTGTGTGTGTGCATGTGTTACATATTTTGTGTGTGTATGTGCATGTGTTCACATATTTGTGTGTATGTGCATGTGTTCACATATATTTGTGTGTATGTGCGTGTTTTCCATATGTAGTGTATGTGCATGTGTTCACATATTTGTGTGTATGTTGCATGTGTTCACATATTTGTGTGTATGTGCATGTGTTCACATATTTGTGTGTATGTGCATGTGTTCACATTTTGTGGTGATGTATGTGCATTTGTGTGTATGTGTGTTCACATATTTTGTGTGTATGTGCAGTGTTGGTGTATGTGTTCACATATTTGTGTGTATGTTGCATGTGTTCACATATTTGTGTGTATGTGCATGTGTTCACATATTTGTGTGTATGTGTTCACATATTTGTGTGTATGTGCATGTGTTCACATATTTGTGTGTATGTGCATGTGTTCACATATTTTGTGTATGTGCATGTGTTCACATATTTGTGTGTATGTGCATGTGTTCACATATTTGTGTGTATGTGCATGTGTTCACATATTTGTGTGTATGTGCATGTGTTCACATATTGTGTGTATGTGCATGTGTTCACATATTTGTGTGTATGTGCATGTGTTCACATATTTTGTGTGTATGTGCATGTGTTCACATATTTGTGTGTATGTGCATGTGTTCACATATTTGTGTGTATGTGCATGTGTTGTATGTGTGTATGTGCATGTGTTCACGTGTGTATGTGCATGTGTTCACATATTTGTGTGTATGTGCATGTGTTCACATACGTGTGTATGTGCATGTGTTCACATACGTGTGTATGTGCATGTGTTCACGCGTGTGTGTGCTCACACGCGTGCAAAACAACAAAAGATCACGTTCCCTTCGTGACGTTGCGAAAGCCTTTCACAAGGTATGGCACCTCGGCATTAAAAATACCGTCTCCTTCACCTCAACCTACCCAGACCCTTGACAAAGACACTCTGCAGCTTCCTACAGGACAGGGAAGCCAAAATAAGGGCAGGCCAATTAATGGGGCATGAATTCCCAATCCTGAGTGGAGTTCCACAGGGGAGGGTGTTTTCACCCACACTCTTCATAATATATATATCTCCTACAATCCCCCCCCCCCCCCACCCTGCAACAAATAGCACCTACATAATGTATGCTGATGACATCACGCAAATTATCTCCCATCCTTTTCCACGACAGAAATTCATTAGACCCACCACACAGAGAGCCATAGCGGACATAAACAAATTTGAAGAATGGAAAATAAAAACAAACAAAAACAAATTTCTGATCATCCTTGCCACCAGAACAAAACCTGGAAACCCCGATCTCGTCAACATAGGTGTGGGTTTCGCAAAAGAAGGGAAACTCCTTGGCTTAAAAATAACAAATACAGTCATCGTATCACACGTCAAAGAGAGAATCAATATTGTCATGCCATCTCATGTGCTAATCTGGAAATCGGTAATTAGCGTAACGACAGTTTGCGGCGTGACGTCACCGTTGCCTGGGGCAAGGTTGGGGTAGTTGTCTTGGTAGGCCCAAGCAAGGTGAACGCTCTTTTTTTAGCAGAGGGCCGTCACGGTAATTGGACGGTGTGGTGTGGTAGTTCCCGAGCTGTGGGCCACACTAATATCACGTCGGCTACTGACATTTTAATAATTTAAACTATAAGGTATGTCTTATAGATATGTAAAGTTATTTGTGATTATTTTGTATATATAAGATAGATTAAGTTAATGGTATATATATGTTCACATTAGTTAAAATAATTTTAGTTTGATTTCTACCTTGTGGTATGAAACAATGGTCAAAAATATTGTTAGTTGTTTTATTTTGTTATTTTTAGAACTGTGGGCTGCTATTTCAAGCTCTACTACTGACATTGTATGATCAAGCAAGAAGATTGAAGATGCTGATCCAGAATATATGTGCGATATGCAATGTAATGAAATGCATTGAACATTGAATATATATATATATAAATCGGTGAACTAAGAACAGTGATAAGTGAAGTAGTGAACAATGAAAATGAACATTATAGCCCTGTGAACAATTATTTCCTTGCGTGTTTTTTTTTTTTAGCTTCGTGTTTATTTAAAATTAATATATACATTTGTTCTAGTATAATAAATACTAAATTAATATGAAGTCTTTCTGTACAACCCATTAATTACAAATTCCTCTCATTTCAAAAAACAGTGTCTTAACTGTGCCGGCAAAACCCTCAATTGTAACAGTCACCATCCTCACAAATATAGCCAACAACATCCTCACAAAGCTGAAGAG
>NW_020870336.1:154749-164085 GCF_003789085.1 Penaeus vannamei
AAAGCAAAACTCCTGAATGGGTGTCCTTTCGTACATCTATCAGCCTCGGTTTGTGGTTCAGATGATTATTAATGTACTCTCAAAGGGGTGATTTTTTCGTGGTGGAAAATGAGATAGTTGAACTCTTTTTTTTTAAGTGAACAAAATGCTATTAGGTCTGAATCTACTTCCCTTAAGAAATGTCAATCAAATAGCATATGACAATAAAACTTTTTTTTTTAACAAATGAAAGAAAAAGCAAGATGGAACTCTATTCGGGGAGTAAAGATATATTAGAATAAAAATCATAATATATTCTATTTGCATTTTTGATTTGTAATAGATCTTAAACCTTCAGCAAATATATAAAAAGAAATAATGTCTGTGTTTATTTTTTTCTGTCTTTCTTTCCACACTGTAGAGAATATAACAAATGATTTTACATAAATATCATTGCCCGTCCTCCCTATATGAGGCAAAATCTCTATGGCGTTTTACTTTTACCAAACTGCATCAAAGCCGGAAATGTATACAAAGTACATGCAAATTAATTAATGTAAATAGTGGTTAACACATATAAAACCGGAAAATATATGAACCTCTGTTTTTAATTCAGGATTTAAAAAATACATTGAACAATTTGCAGAATTAACTCTTTTTTCCGTGTTAATGGGTCTAACCTTTTGTTTTCACGGTATTGCTATCTGTCAACATTATTATGCTACTTCTGTATATTTGATTTTCCTGTTTTACCTATATCGTCTTTTGTTTGTACTATTTTTTACGATTTTGTTTGATGATTTGCTTTTACTTTTTCATTTATCACATTCTATTCTATTCTTATTTCGCAAGCATGCATATATTCCTTTCTTCATCTTTTCTTTTTATTTCTTACTGTTGTATTTTCAAAGCCTATATATCCGTTAGAAATAACTAATTATATAAAATCAAATAAATTCACTTGCAATACACCACGCCTGATACCAATGATCATTCATCGAACTTTGTGTCAGTCATAAATCGTATTTGAATATTATCATACATTATTTATTACGCATTTCTTTTATTTGTTTAACTATTCATCATTAAAATCAATATTAACTGTACAGTCGCTGTTCAACCTCCGTCCTTTGGTTAACCTGATTTTCGTTCGTTCTTTTCAAAGGCAGAGTTTATATTATTTTATTTATCAAGTAATCAATTTAATTATTTGCATCATCTTTTGCTGTTTTACTTCAGAAACTTTATTAGGTCTTTTTTTTATTCCGTGTTGTCACAGGTGTGTTCTATCGTAACTGATTATCATTACTGTTATTATTACTATCATGCATTTATTGTTGCTGTTGTTATTATCATTATGTGTTTACTGTTATCATTGTTATATGATTGATGTTATCATTACCATTCCTGTTATCTTCGTTTTCATTAATATTACTATTATCATATCACCATGATCATTATCTTGCCTTCCTTAACAGTTTGAGCAAGGACAGTATAATTTACAAAAGGAATATAACTACAGCCTACCCTCCTTCTCACCACCACCACCCACACCTCTATGTTGCACGCCCCCCCCCCATTACCATGACAACCAAACCTTCATCATGCGACCTCATGACCACATAAAACACATAACACATTTAACATCCACCGGGAGAATACATAAACCCATTTTGGGGACAAAACATGACCTGGATGAAAACTCGGTAATTATATATATATATATATATATGTATATACATAAAACGTTCACAATGAAGGAGGGTACAATTTACATATATATATCTTTCTTTTGTAATTAGATGGATACATAGACCTCTTTTACTGATCTTTTCCTCTCTCTACACCTAATTTTTCTTTACAGTAAACCCGCCAGGAAGAGAGAGAGGAACCATCATCTCGTAGGAAGGAAGTGGGTGAAGACGCTGACGCAGAGGGTGACACAGACGCTCAAGCTGACGGCGACGCTGGTGGCGGAGCGGAGCGTCGTGGGGGCCGTGGACGTGTGGCCTCGTCTCTGCACCGCGGCCACCGTGTCTCCAGCTGCAAGGGAAGGAGGCGTCAGGGAGAATGGCGATTGGTAACAGGCAGACGGTTGATGTTAAACTCACTACCCTGCACTTAAGGGGTTGGTACGAACAAGGGACTAGCTGGTAATGGCGATGAGCGTGAGTGGGATTCGTCTACTTGTGTTGTAAAAGAGTTCCTAGTTACTAGTACAGTGCGGTGTTATTGCGACAAAGTGTTGTTGTTAGTCAAATTGTATTGTGACGGAGTGAGGGCATTAATAATTTTCTAGTACTGTAAAAACAGGGATACTGTTAGGAAAGTGCATTATGAAACTATGGTGGTACTACCCGCTTTGTATTGCGAAGAGTTGGAATATTACTGCTCTACTTGGGTTGTGAAAGAGTGTTGGTAACCATTAGTATTACGAAAACATGGTAGTATCAATTATTCAGTAAGAATAGGGACTGCTGTAAGTTTTAATGTATAGCCTGAGAAGGTTGGTATTATTGATTTAGCATTGTCGCAGAGTTGGTTGTGTTTCTTTTGTCGCAGAGACATGATCTCATTAGTTATGGTAGTGTCAGAGAAAGATGGTACCATTACTTTACTGTTTTCAAAGAAGAATGGTGGTACTGTCGATATAGTTTTATACAGTAGCTATTAGTTATGATTTACTGTCTGGAAGTCAGGCGAAAGAACAATTTACATATCCAGTCTCTGAGAAATGCTAAGGAAATGATAAATATTGAAATCAACGATAAATTACCCTAGACAATCACAACACAGGCCCTATAGTGTTAGCATAGTACAGCCGCAAGGGAGTTGTGATAAAGATCAATATTCGAAATCAAACACTAACGGCCGGATACTGATGTTCATTTAAGCGAGATTGAAATAGGAGAAATGAACAAGTATCTCTAGAGCTGTTTCGACTGTTCTTAATTGGTTTAGTATTGCTACAAGTAAGATCGTCACCCTGTTGATTTTGAATGGTGGTGGAGAGTGAAAGTACATGTTGGGACTGTTGTACATAACGTCTTAGTTTAGTACCGTCCATGTGTTGATATTAGAAAACTGGTCCATCAAGTTATTGATAATCCAGAAACACATATATGCATGTATGTATGTATCTATATGAAATCATGGCACGGCTGTTAATACCTTTGGAGCAATGGTCAAAGTTTTACTGGGAATCTGTATTCTCGAACAATGGGGGGAAACTTTTGCTGCGATATTAATCATGAAGCATATTTACCACAAAGTTTTACTGGCTTTGAAGACTGATTGGCAAAATCTACCAAGTTTTGTTTTATAAAAACGAGCAAAAATAAATGTTCTGTAACTTGTGACATTTATAAAATTGCTAGGTCATAGATGAAAAATTACTAAATCTGGAAAAGTAGAACGCAACTAAATATCATGATACACTACCTAAGCAGTGAGTGAGTGGAATGCTAGAATGAGAGGGAGAGGGAAAGAGTATAATGGCGATTGAGGGAGTAAAAGCGACCGAACGAGCGAGAGAGAGAAAGTGCTCGCTCTCCCTCTCTCTCACCCCTCCTCCCTCACTACTCACTCACACTCTCCATCATCCCACTCAGTAACACTTCACTCCAAGACTTCCTAAGACGCCACAACTCACCCTGACTGACGAAGACCAGAACGTAGGCGGGCTTGACGTTGGGCGGGAGGCAAGAGTAGTTCCCCGAATCCGTATATCTGTCCAAAGAAAACGAAATGTCAGTCGGTAAAATACTTGCTGTCACAGAAAACGAAGTGTTTTCCCCGGATACCCAAATTAGATTGGGGGAACTCAAGTATTTTTTATACATTTTATTTGGCGGTTATTTTGTATTGAGTATACTTTCTTTTATTAACGCTAGTAGAATGTACTTATGAATCTTAAAATGACCATATGTATAATCTTACCACGACTTACAACAAATAATCGACATTTAATATCAATAAATAAGCAATACACTGATATAGCTAAAACCTAATACTCTTGGCATTTTCCCACAAAACAGGATAACCTCCACGATCGTGTCTGGAATGCCCCGTGCATGTTAAAGGAACACGAAACGAAAGAACCAAAAAAAAAAAAACAGAAAAGTGGGGGAAAAAGGGAGGAAAAACCGCATCAACGACAAAAGAGAGAGAGAGAGAGAAAAAATAACAATAAAACTAAAAATACACCAGCACGAAGAGCGGTATCATGTATTACTAGCGTGATGTTTTTTTCTTCTTTTTCTTTTTCCTGAGAATGTGATGACAATTCTCTGTCCTGTATTATATAACGCGAAGTTTTGTTGTATTGTTCTCTTTTGTATTAGTACTAATAGTAAAATCTTGTTATTTCGGTTCCCTTACTTAAAGGTTGTGTGTGTGTATGTGTGTGTGTGTGTGAGAGTGTGAGTGTGAGTGTGTGTGTGTGTGTATCAATAAATATATGGAAGATATATTCACTTACTCGCTGATTTTCGCATACTCTATGTAAAATATCGTATGTATTCATGCGTGTGTTTTGTATTATTCACTTATATTGCAATCATGAAATCAAGCATCGAACATCACTGATAACAGAGTACATGAGTAATCACTGTAATTGCACCAAAGCGATGACTCAGAAACCCTTTCTTCCGAGCGCCTGTAATCTCCGTCAATCTTCTTGTCATCAACCTCTTTCGCTGATCACATTCCTGACACTCGATAATTTTTCTCGTTAACCAACCTCTTGTCCGCAGCTGACCTATGAGAGCGGTCCTGAACAAGCCACAGCGTGCGACAGACCTACTCTTCGCCGTACGATAAGCCTATTTTTTCGTTGTACGATAGGCCTACCTTTTCGTAGTAAGATAGTTAAACCTTTCGTTGTACGATAGGCTACCTTTCGTAGTAAGATAGTTAAACCTTTCGTTGTACGATAGGCCTACCTTTTCGTAGTAAGATAGTTTTACTTTGCGTCGTACGATAGGCCCACCTTTTCGTCTCATGATAGGCCTACCTTTTCGTCGTACAATAAATCTACCTTTCGTCTTACGACAGACCTCCTCTTATTCGTACAAGAGATCTACCTTTCGCCGTACGATAGACCTACCTGGCGTCGGTGATCGTGAGTCGAGAGTTCGTCCGCGAGCCTTCAACCTGTGTTATAACGTTGAGGCGGTTGCGAGAGCCGTCGTAGTTCACCATTTGGTCGCCGTGGTACCAGAACACGAAGGGAGGTTTGCTCTGGAAAAGGGGAAGGCAAAGGTAAACTCACACGTTATTTAAATGAAATATTGCAATCAATAGTGCTTATGATTTTACTTATTACTGTTCATCATCATTATCATGATTAGTGTTATCAACATCATCACTGTCATTATCATCATCATTATCGTCATCATCATCATCATTATCATCATCGCTGTCATCATTATCATCACTATGATCACTGTTCAAAATACCAAGATAATTTTTGGTAACGTTATTATTACTAAAATTCTTATTTCATTACTATTATTGTTAACAGTACTATGTTATCAATAGGAGTACTGGCAACAGCAGCAGCAGTAGTAGTAATGGTAGTAGTAGCAGTTATTGTTGTTGTAATAGCAGTATTAGTAGTAGTAGTAGTTGTTGGTGTAGTAGTAGTAGTAGTAGCCTAGTATAGTAGTAGTAGTAGTAGTAGTAGTAGTAGTAGTAGTAGTAGTAGTAGTAGTAGTTGTTGTTGTTGTTGTTGTTGTTGTAGTAGTTGTTGTAGTAGCAGTAGTAATAGTTGATGTTGTTGTAATAGTAGTAATAGTAGCAGTGTTAGTAGTAGTAGTAGTCGTGGTAGTGTAGAGTAGTAGTAGTAGTAGTAGTAGTAATAGTAGTAACAGTAGTACTAGTAGTTGTTGTTATTGTTGTTGCTATGTCAACAGTAGCAGTGTTAGTAGTAGTAACAGTCGTAGCAATAGCAGTGATAGTGGTTGTGGTAGTAGCAACATTAGAAGTAGAAGCAAAAGTAGGGATAGAAATATTGTTAAAGTAGTGCTAGAAGAACTAGCACTAATAGTAGTAGTAGTATCAGCAGAGCCATCCTCATTATTATCGTTAATGTCATAATCACTATTATGATTTTTTTCTTCAAAATTTCCGTTACACCGAGACACATTCCCTCCCTCTCTCATCTTTATTTTTCTTTCTTTTTTCAGTTCAAATCAAGAGTCCATTTCACTCTTTCAGTATTTCCTGGCCGCGACTCTGTAATTGTATTAGTTCAGTAGCACACGCGTCAGTCAGCATTTAGCAGAAGGGGTGGGAATTCCGTGTTGCAAAATTCCCAGTTTGTCACTCATTCCTGTTGCCGAGTTGGAGGTACTGGCTTGGTGCAAAAGTCACGGCGGCGTTTGGAATGTAGCGAATGGGTTTTATTCCACTGGGTGTCTGAGATCGAGAATTGATGGGGAAATTACGATTCTGTTGGAGGCGTGTAGGTTGTATGATCTGTGTGTATGAAGGAAGGGGGGCGGGGTTGTTTTGTTTGTGTGTGAATGTGTGTTGTGTGTGTGGGGGGGGGGGTTACGTGTTAATGTGTGTGTTTGTGTATGTATGTGTGTGTGTGTGTGTTGTGTGTGTATTGTATGTGTGTGTGTGTGTTGTTTATCGTTGTGTGTGTGTGTTTATCGCTGTATCATGCACACACACACACACACACACACACACACACACACACACACACACACCATACTTCCCGCTTTCCTCATGACGTACCTGTTGTATGACACAGACGAGTGTTATGGTGTCTCCCTCTTGCACGTGCAGCTCCTGAGGTCCGAGCACGACTGCACGTGGTGTGTTCACGTGCAGGTTAACGAACTGGGATAGCACACCCGTCCCTGTGTACATCTGTGGGCGAAAAAGAATTTGTAAAGTTCGAGTTTGATGGATACCTGTCAGAACAAGGAAGGTTCATTCTCCTTTTTCTTCTTTTCCTTTTCTTTCTCATTCTCCTCCTCCTCATTTTTCTTCTTCTCCTCCTCCTCCTTCTCCCTCTTCTCCTTCTCCTCCTCCTTCTTTTTCTCCTCCTCCTCCAACTTATCATTATTACTTATTTCATTTTTGTTAAGTAAGAGATTCGATTTCATTTCGTATTCATAAAGGCATGGCTTCTCTCGCCATGTACTTGGGGTAGACATACATACATGCATGCACATAATCACGCGCTTACATGAATACATCTAAATATACAAACACAACACACAGCCTCCCTCCTTCTACAAACATTCACTAAATAAATAGATATGTCTGTGTGCCCGTAACCGCATCAAATCCAGTAATTAATTGTCAATCTCAGATACACACAAACACACACACACACATATATATATGCACAGCAAATCCACCTTCTAAACGTACACGCTACAGCTTCTATCTATTCCCAAACGTATATACACATAACCCTTACTTCCCTCTTCCCCCTCCTACAACCCTCACTTCCCACTTCTTCCTACACGCATATTCACACCTACATGTGTCTCTCTGCATGTACACCTTGGTCATTCATACCCACAGTGCTCCTTCTCGACTCCGGTTGCTTGTGCATTATGGATCGAACCGGCGTGTCTGCAGTAGGGGGTGGGTGAGGGTGTTTCTTTAAAGGTGTTATCAGGTGTCCACGGCAATTATCTTTTCCGGGAAGGTGTCGCGGAACATTAATGAAGTGAAAATCAGTTTTTTTTTCTTCTTTTTAGTTTTTTTTTAAGATTTTTTTTCTTTTTTTTTTTTAGATTTCAGTTTGTATAAATTTATGTCTCTCTCTCTCTCTCTCTCTCTCTCTCTCTCTCTCTCTCTCTCTCTCTCTCTCTCTCTCTCTCTCTCTCTCTCTCTCTCTCTCTCTCTCTCTCTCTCTCCTTCTCTCTTCCCGCCTCTCTCTCTCTCTCTCTCTCTATCTATCTATCTTTCCTACCTTGCTATTCTCCTACCAACCTGCCTTCTTTCCTTCCTTTCATTCCCTCATTCCCTCGCTCCCTCTACCCCTCCCTCCCTTCTTCCCTTTCTCTCTCCTTCATTCCCTCGCTCCCTTCCTTCCTACATCCCTGCTTCATTCTCTCGCTCCCTATCTCCCTCCCTTCCTTCCGTCCCTCATTCCCTCGCTCCCTCCCTACAACCCTCCTTCCCTCCCTCCCTCCTCCCCTATTCCCTCGCTCCCTTCTTCTCCTTCCCTCCCTCCTCCCCCCCCCCCTCTCGCTCTCGTTCTGTTTCTATTTTCTCTTCTCATTTTTTATTGAGACTTAATACATCCATTAAAAAATAGTGTGTCTTACAATATCTCCTAATGATGGTTTTATCATTATGTCATTAATGATAAAAAATAAATAAAAAAATAGTCGTAATGAAATCCATGCATTAATATTCTACGAAACGACGAGATTAAGATAAAAAAGATATTTAAATGAGACATCACAATAACACAGATTTCGATAATAACATCCATTAACTTTGCCAACAAATTCAAACTATTTTTGCTAACAACAACAGCAAATGACAGTAATTATAGCCATTGCGACTGCAACACTGATAAAAAAGTTTGACATATCAATGGAAAGTAAATTATGACAGTGGAAAGAGAATAGTGAAGCTGTAGATAATAGCTCAGATGATGATGATGATGAGGATGATGGTGAAGATGAGGGTGAAGATGTGGGTGATGATGATGATGGTGAAGATGAGGGTAATGGTGAGGATGAGGATGATGACGATGGTGGTGGTGATGGCGATGACGATAATCAGGATTAGGATTAGGATGATGATGATGATGATGATAAAATGGGATAAGCTGTGATGATAATAACATTAATACAGACAATAATAATATAGACTGAAATAATGATAATACGATAGGAAAAAATGATGATAATAGCGATAATGATGATGATAATGACAAAGATAATGATAATGATGACGATAGTGGTAAGGATGATGATAATGACAATGATGATGATAATAATGGCAATTATGATGATGATAATGATTTGGATGTGATAACAATGATAATAATCATCAAAATAATAATAATTGCGATGATAAACAAGAAAGTCCAATAATCTTAACAAAAACAATGATAACACAACCAACTTCGTCGGCAAGACAATGACAAACACACAAAGACAACAAAAACAAACATCAAGACAATCCTTTGCCTTTTTTTATTCCTTCTTGATTCCCCCCTTCCACCTCCTCCTCCTCCACCACCACCTCCTCCTTTCACGCCTTCCTCACCTTTACCTCGTCCTCCTCCTCCTCCTTCCCTTCATCCTCCTCCTCTTCTCCCTCTTCTTCTTCCTCCTCCTCCTACTTCTTCTCCTCCTCCTTCCACCTCTT
>NW_020870336.1:164185-169185 GCF_003789085.1 Penaeus vannamei
TGAATGTAATAGTAATGGTAAAGATGTGGATGATAATCATTATGGTGATAAGGATATTTATCACTATCATTATGACGAATGATGATGATAATGATGATAGTGATGAGGATGATAATGACGATGACGATTGGTGATGATGATGATTGATGGTGATTAAGGTGATGGATGATGGTGTGGTGATGATTATAATGATTGTGATAATGATGATGGGTGATGATGATAGGTGGTGATGTTAGTTAGTGGTAGATGATGATGATAGTAGTAATAATAAATAACAGTAATTAGTAATAAAATATAATAACGAAAGTATAATAGTGATAATGATGATGATGATTAAAAGTGATGATAGAAAAAGATAAAAGAATGATCCTAACGATAATCATTATAATGATGGTGATGGCAATGATGATGATGATATATCTGCAATGATAGAGCAACAATCTCTCTTCTTCTCTCTCTCTTCTCTCTCTCTCCTCTCTCTCTCTCTCTCTCTCTCTCTCTCTCTCTCTCTCTCTTTGTCTGTCTCCCCCCCCTCTCTCTCTCTCTCTCTCTCTCTTTGTCTGTCTGCCCCCCCCCCCCCCCTCTCTCTCTCTCTCTCTCTTTGTCTGTCTGCCCTCCCCTCTCTCTCTCTCTCTCTCTCTCTCTCTCTCTCCTCTCCTCTCTCTCTCTCTCTCTCTCTCTCTCTCTCTCTCTCTCTCTCTCTCCTTCCTGCCTCTCTCTCTCTCCTCTCTCTCTCTCTCCCTCCCTCCCTCCCTCTCTCGCTCTCTTTTCCTGTTTTATCTGGTTTTGCACTGACGTCTGCAGGAAAGTTTGCAATGAGGGCCAAACGAGTCTATGGCTTCACAGTCGGAGGGTCTTAATTACCAATAATTACTGGAGGTAACCTGATGAGGTAGTTACTTAAGAGCACCTGTCGTACGGTATCTTCCCGGCACTGCATAATCGCATCTTGCATCATCATGTCACCATCATTATCTTCATAACCGTTATTATCATCACCATTATCATCATCGTCATTGTTATCATCGTTATCGTCATTATCATTATCATTATCATCAGCAACATCGCTACCATTATCATTATGATCATCGTCCTTGTCATCATCGTCACCCCTATTATCATTATCACCATCACCACCATCATCGTTTTCATTATCATTATCACCATTATTCCCTCTATCAGCACCAACATCGTAAACGTTATTATGACCGTCACAATTATCATTATCATCGACATCATCATCAATGTGATCTCTACTTACATTATCATTACTATCATCTTCCTCTTCATCAAAATCATTATAAAAAAAATAATATCAATATTTAGTTATCAAAGTTATAAGGAACTATTAGTAGTAATAGCAGTTGTAGTTTCAGGATAGGATCAGACTATAAAGTTCAAGTAATTACTTTTGAGTGGAGCTATATGGTTACTATTATTATATTAGTATTAGTAGTAGTAGTAGTAGTAGTAGTAGTAGTAGTAGTAATAGCAGTAGTAAAAAATATCAATATCTATACACGGAGTTTTATGAACTGCATTTCTTCCGTAAGAAGAAATGTAATAATGTATGCGGTAATATGGTTATAATGGGGTTAAAATATATACTAAAGATAGTATTACTACTACTAAGATTAGTTTTTAAAAAGTAGTATCAATCACAGATAAAGAAACAAATATTGATCTAAGAAAAAAAAGTAACTAAAGCAATGACAAAAAAATATTGCAAAGCCAGTAAAAGCAAATGGGAAGTGACATTTACTCATAAGCCTAATAATCTCCGACACGAAATAATTCACGGGATGTCTTTTGGAGGAACAGGTCAATAACAAGAATCAGCGGGTCAGCCATCAGGTCACGACAGGTGGCTGACCTTGGCATGGAAGGGTTTCCTCACTCGCACTAATCAATGTCTGGGCAGCGCACTCGAGACCCCCCCCCCCCTTATCTCTCCTCCTCCCCCCATTCCGAGTGCCACGTTGTCAAGAGCCTTGATTTGGGTCCGACCTCTTTGTCTGTCTGTTTGTTTGTTTGTCTTTCGCATACTCTCCTTTTCTCTCTGTATATCTATCTCTGTCCGCTTCTCTATTGCTGGCTCTGGCGGTGTTTGTCTTTCCTCAGTGTATACCGAATTCTTTCTTTCGTTCTTTTTCTTCTCTCTCTCTCTCTCTCTCTCTCTCTCTTCTCTCTCTCTCTCTCTCTCTCTCTCTCTCTCTCTCTCTCTCTCTCTCTCTCTCTCTCTCTCTCTCTCTCTCTCTCTCTCTCTCTCTCTCTCTCTCTCTCTCTCTCTCTCCATCTCTCTATCTATCTATCTATCTATCTATCTATCTGTCTATCTCTCTCTCCTCCCTCCCATCCCTTCCTCTCTATCCTAATCACCGTCGAAGGAGAAATACTGCCTTCCCCCACCTCCCCACCTCCTCCCCTCCACCCCTCACCCCCCCCCCCTCATCCTTGGCACTATGGCACAGGCTCGGTCGGGTCGGTCACCGCCTCTGTCGTCCTCCACCCTAATGGCATTGGGTCCCTTAATGGCATAGGGAATAGCAATTAGGGATTCGGAGCCACAGCGGGAAAAGGGAGGAACCGGGGGAGCTGGCTGCCTGGGGCATTACGAGCTTGGTAAAGATAGTTAGAACGGGAAGAAGGGTTGCCGTGTTGAGAGGCTGTGCAGGAGAGCGGGTGGGTTGGTGGAAAGTAGGGGAGAGGGAGAGGGGGAGTGGAGATGGAGAGATAGGGAGGAAGGAGATAAGGAGGGAAGTAGAGAGAGCGAAATAGAATTTGAGAGGGGAAGAAAGAAGGACTGAGGTAAGTAGATAGAGATAGATGGATAGGTGGTTGATAGATAGAGACAGAGAGGTGGAGGAGATAGATAGATAGATAGAGATAGAGATAGAGAGAGGAGAGAGAGAGAGAGAGAGAGAGAGAGAGAGAGAACGAAAGGGGGAGAAAGAGAAAAAAGAGAGAGAGGGGGTGAAGAAGAGAAAAAAAAGTGAGAGAAAAGAGAAAAGAAATTGAAAAAAATGAATAAAGAGAAAAAAAAACACCGCAAAGAAAATGAAAAAGACAACAACGATTAAGAACATCAAAGGCACAATCACATCAGCCAATCCGCTCTCACCAGGGATCTAATAACTCAACTAAAACGTAAATGAAGACTTATCTCGCCAGGAACGAAATATACGAACAACCGCTGCCACTGATCTCCCGATCCCGTTACTGATTGGCCAATCTGTCATATCCTATAAACAGAATCAACGTAATTCCTCATACGTTAACCAGAGAGACAATTCACTAGCCAAAGAGAAGGTTGATCATTCACATTGGTCTGGCAAGTTCACTCGGGACAAAGAACGATTCAACGAGATAGCCAAAACAACTGACTAGCTTGTTAGTTTAACATTTAGCGAAGGACAAAATTACTTGATGATCCTGACTGATAGATCGAAAAATAATTTGATTAGTTGATTGGTAGATGTATATTGGATAAGTTCGTTAATAACCTTGATTGATAGATGTATATTGGATAAGTTAGTTAAAGACCCTGGTTAATAAATTGGAAAATAGATACATTAACAAATAATCTTTGGATAGATCAGGTAAGGATACGTATCAATAAACAGATAAATGGCCTTCTGATAAACTATTCCGTCTAGACTGATAACTAGCTGATGAAGTAGTAATTGCACAGTTATTAAGCACTTGCTCTGAGATAACTAGCCACTCTGAAGGCAGCGAGATAATTAGTTGGATGATCAACAGCAGTCAATTAGATAAGAGTTACGAGCTGGAGGCCATTCAGTTAGTTAATGATAAGTTACGTAATGAAATAGACGGCCAGAAAGTTAATTAGAAGCCTAACGACTCTTTAACAGTTATCAGCTTTTCAGTCATATGAATTAACAAATAACTTATCAGTTTATATCAACAACTCGTTAACAATGAGTTCACGCAATAAAGCAACAATTCGGTAAGTCAGTGAACAAACCAATATATTTAGAAAAATAATGCAATAGATCAGTAAGTCAGTGAGGACGCCAATGATTTTAACAAGTATTGCAACAAATTAATGTCAGTAAGTCTGTCAGTCATGCAACAAGTGAGCGATTCAATAGGTCAGTAACATCACCCAACCACGCAATAAGTCAACAAGTCAGTAAGTCAGTCAGACAGCCAATGAATTAGCCAACCACGCAATAAGTCTGTAAGTAAGTCAGTAAGTCAACCGCCAAAGCAGAGGCGCACAAAGACGTCAGGGGGATGTCAGCTGAAGTAACATCAAAGGCGATGCATCACATTTGCCGTTCAGACGTGGTCGAGGTCGGGGGGGGGGGTTGGGGGGGGGAAGGGGAAGAGTGGGGGAAGGTGGAAGGGGAAGAAAAAGAGGGGGAGGGGAAGGGTACGGAAGGGGGAGAAGGTGAGGGGAAGAAAAAGGAAGAGGGGAAGGGACAGAGATGGATAAGTGAAGGGAAGGAAGAGGGGTAAGGGAAGAAAGAGGGGAGGGGAAGCGAGGAGAAGGAGAGGTAGGAAGAGGGAAGGGGCGTGGGAGGGAGGGAAGGAAGAGAACAAATAGACAGAGACAAAGAGGGAATGGAGGTTGGAGGGAGGAAAATAAAGAGAAGAGATAGAAAAAAGAGAACAAAGGTGGGGAAAAAGAGAGAGAGAGAGAGGGGGGGGGAAAGAAGGGGGAGTGAACACGTAAGGTATCAAAGTAGATAACCAGATGACAAACAGACAAAGAAAGGAAAAAGAAAACACACACAAAAGACGAAACAACCTCACCCCCTCCCCCAATAAGAAGAATAAAAAAGACAAACGATATATATATATATATATATATATATATATATATATATATATATATATTATATATATATATGTGTGTGTGTGTTGTGTGTGTGTGTGTGTGTGTGTGGTGTGTGTGTGTGTGTGTGTGTGTGTGTGGTGTGTGTGTGTGTTTACCCAAAAGAAACGAGTATAAGGACTGACCCTGATACCTG
>NW_020870336.1:178272-183272 GCF_003789085.1 Penaeus vannamei
ACCACCTTATACAACTACCCTTATACCCCCTAATACCACCTTATAACCCTATCCTCGTACCACCTTATATCTCTAATACCCCTATCCTCACACCCCCTTGTCCCCTGATACCCCCTACCTGGCATCGGTGATGGTGAGTCTGGAGTGCGTCCTTGAGCCTTCGACCTTGGTGATGACGTTGAGCCTGTGCCGAGAGCCGTCGTAGTTGACCATCTTCTCCTCTTGGTACCAGAACACGAAGGGGGGTTGGCCCTGGGGGGGGGGGGGAGATGGGCGTGGTTGTGAGTTGTTGTTTGTTGGCTTTTTTTTTTTTTTTTGGTGGGGTGGGGGTGGGGTGTTTTTTTTTTAGGTGGGGGGGTAGGTTGACGGGTAGTTTTTTTTCTCTCAGGGGGGAAGGGGGGGGTTTCGCTGTTTTTTCTTTCTTTCTTTGAGGGGGATTCGTTATAATAGTTGTTTCTTTTTTTTGGGGGGCGGTGTATTTCGTTGCATTATTGCGTTTTGATGGTTCTATTTCATGTATTATTGTATTTCTGGGTGGCTGTATTTTGTTGTATTTGTTTTGGTGTGATTGTGGTTTTGCATTGCATTTTTTTGAATGGCTGTATTTTTGGGGCAATATTGCATATCGGAATGGTTGCATTTTATTGTATGGTTGTATTTTGAGGCGGCTGTATATTTTGTATTTTTCGGACGACTGTATTCTATTTTCCTTTTTTTTTCTCTCTCTCTCTACATGATTGCATTTAATCTTATTTTTCTCTCTCTCTATGATTATATCTTATCGTACTATCTTCTATATTAATGTATTTCACGGCATTATATCACTGAGTCGTCCGGGAGAAGGAGGAAGTGGAAGAGAAAGGAGGAGAGTAAAGGAGATGGGAGGGAAATTGTTTGTATCTGATTGTATTACTGTATCTTATTGTATTATTTTCGGGTGGTTGATTGGGTTGGTGTCAAGGAGGGAGGGGGGGAGGATGGAAGAAGAGGAAGGAGGAGAAGACAGAAGAACAGAGGGGATGAAAATGGAGGAAAGGGAAGGAAAAGGAGAGGAGAGGAGAAGGAAAAAGAAAGGAGAGGAGATGGGGGGAGAGGAGAAGGAAAAAGAAAGGAGAGGAGATGAGAGGGAAATGGAGGAAATAGAAGGAAAAGGAGAGGAGAGGAGATGGGAGGGAAATAGAGGAAAGGGAAGGAAAAGGAGAGGGAGGGAGAGAACAAGGAAAAAGAAAGGAGAGGATATGGAAGGGAAATGGAGGAAAGTTATGGGAGAGGAGAGATGATAGAGGATCGAAGAAGCGTAAAAAAATTATATGATGAAAGGAGAGAGAGGAAAAACAATGGGTGATTAAAAAAGAAAATAAAAAAAGTTTAAGAAGAGAGAGGAAAGAGGAAGTGTGAATATGAGAGAAGAGAGGAAAGGAGAGAGAATGGTAAACGAGAGGTTATTAAAGAAAAGAGAAACTGAGTGAGCTGACGAAATGGAAGAAGAAGAAGAAAAAAAAATGCGTGAGGTGACGAAATAGAAGCAGAAGAAGAGGAAGACGAAGAAGAAGAAGAAAGAAAGAAAGAAAAAGAAAAACGAAAAAAACAGCATCAAGAAATTATATACTCGGTTAAAATCGCTTGACTTTTTAATTACAATTAATGACAGTTTGACAGGCTGGTGATCATAACCCTTTGATAACTGACAGAGCAGTGACAATTTTCATTTGCTAATTAACAGGTTTGTGATGATAAATGATAGATTATTTATAGGACGATGGTGTTGACTTTAATACCTGATTAGTGATGATCAGTACACGATAACTGACAAGTGATAATTATCATTCGGTAATTAAAATTTGTGTCACGATATATAATTTGTGTCACGATAGATTATTTATAGATTGATAATATTAATTCATTTAAAAATAAATGATTGCCAAGATTATACGATAATGGACAAGTTGGCATTATCATTATCATCATTATTATTATTATTATTATTATTATTATTATTATCATTATCATCTATTATTATTATTATTATTATCATTATTATTATTATTATTATTATTATTATTATTATTATTATTATTATTATTATTATTATTATTATTATTATTATTATTATTATTATTATCATTATTATTATTATTATTATTATTATCATCATCATTATTATTAATTTATTTTTATTATCATTATTATTGTTATTATTATTAATTATTATTATTATTATTTATTATTATTATTATTATTATTATTGATTATTATTATTATTATTATTATCATTATTATTATCATTATTATAATTATCATTATATTATTATCATATTATCATTGATTATTATTATTTGATTATCATTGATTATCATTATCATTGATTATTATTGGTATTCCGCAATTCGGTGATATTATTAAGACATGGTGCGTTTAGGCAGTCATCAGCGACCTGTCAAGTGAGTGTCAGCCTTGAGGAATCAAAAATAAATTGATAAATAAACGCAGTGAAATTATAATGAGGAGAATAAATATACTTAACGATAAGAGGCATGATGATGGTGGTGGTGGTGGTGGTGATGATGATGATGATGATGATGATAGTGATAGTGATAGTGATAGAGATAGTGTTAGTGAAAATAATAATAATGATAATGAGGAGGAGGAGGACGATGATCATAATAATGATAGTGATAGAGAGATTGATAGCGATAATGAAGATGATAGTAATAATGATAATGTGATGATGATGAATGATAATGAATGATAATGATGATAATGATGATGATGATAGTGATATAGTGAAAGTGATAATGAAGAGGATAGTAATAATGATAATGATGATGACGATAATGATATAGATAGTGATCGTGAAAATGATAATGATGATAAGGGTAGATATGAAATAGTGAAAGTAATGCTGGTAGAGCGTAATTAGATAAAATGTTAATGGTAATTAGGTATAGAAGATGTAGAAGGGAAGAGAAATAGCAAGGGGTACATTTTGTGTGTTTATACATGTCTTTACACATATATATGTACTTACAGTGCATTCATCTACTTGTGTGTTGTGTGTGTGTGTGTGGTGTGTGTGTGTGCGTGTGTGTGTGTGTGTGTGTGTGTGTGTGTGTGTGTGTGTGTGTGTGTGTGTGTGTGTGTGTGTGTGTGTGTGTGTGTGTGTGTGTGTGTGTGTGTGTGTGTGTGTGTGTGTGTGTGTGTGTGTGTGTGTGTGTGTGTGTGTGTGTGTGTGTGTGTGTGTGTGTGTGTGTGTGCGTGTGCCGTGTGTGTGTGTGTGTGTGTGTGTGTGTGTGTGTGTGTGTGTGTGTGTGTGTGTGTGTGTGTGTGTGTGTGTGTGTGTGTGTGTGTGTGTGTGTGGTGTGTGTGTGTGTGTGTGTTTGTTGCAATGACTGATTGATAGATAACTTGATTAACTGATTGGCTGTCACAGCACGGGAGAAAAACAGAATCACAAAAAATCACTTAATCCAATCAACCAATAGCAGATAATAAATGAATCATAAAATAATGTTCATAGCAATTTGCTCGCTCGCCGATAAAATTCATACAATATTTACATTATTCGTACAAAAAATACATAATTCATACAAAGAAAAAAATTTGATAAGTGATACAAAATAACAAAATAATAGTAATAAATAAAAATTTTCTGCAATTATTCACAACCAAGAGACGCCATCACCGCACTATAGAACCAAGGGATTTATAAAACAAAAGAAGATCACACACTATGCGCACGCGGGATCACAACCCCTTATACGATACCTTTATCTTTTCAATAAAAAAAACATATAAAGTAACTTGATATTCCTTGACCTGCATTTATGTTGACAAATGTAGAAAAAGCATGAATGAGGAAGAATATCTTCACAATACAATAAATGTACTTGGCCGTTTTCGATGCTATCTTCGTCAGAAATACATGAAACCTGTCAAATATATCTATTGCATTGTGGAGATATTCCTCCGCATTCGTACCTTTTCTTGGGACTCCTTAGATTACCTCTGCAATACTGCGCAAATGCCACGCCAATGTCCTGTGGGTACAGATCGATTGACTTAATGAATATGTAATACGCAACGTGCGCTAATTGGCTCATTCGAAATATGCAGATACGCGGGGATATCTGTCCGAGGTACGCCATTTGAGGTGGAAATGGATACTGGTCGGAAGGTGGATTAGTGTGGATATGCATAGCTATTAGTGCATGCGAATTAAAACTGGTATTAAAGCTGGTATTAAATCTTCTCATAACTTTCAATTATAGCTATTTATGTCTAAATGCGACGCAAATTTTCATACGAAATCTTCTGATGGAGAGGAGAAATAAGAGAGATTAAATCTTAGAGTACTGAATTATAAGTATTAAGTTGTGCGTGAGATTAACATAGACTTGCAAACGCTATGGATTAGTTTGCGGGTGAATCGCCCTTGTGCGTGTATATATATGTACTTAAAGTAGAAATGGCGGGAAACAGCGTAACTCCGGCAACGCAAAATCGCTCGTTTTCCGTATTTACACGCGCCATAATACCCCTTGTCGGAGCGGTTATCTGCAGTTTCTACGGGCAAGTCCGCTGCAGATTCCTCTACGGTTGAAGTGCGCTATTTGCATTCCAGATCGCTCGCGGCAATTCGTCTAATGCATGTGCTGATAATAAGCAAATTACTTCAAACCCTTAACCGTAAATGCCCCGAAGCACAACTTTTTTCCCATCGACGTTGATTGCCTAACGTCCGAGGCTTTACGACAGCTGATTGGCTAGAATTTTAAACGTTAGGGTAGCTGATTGGCCAGAGTTTGAGCCGGTAGAGCACGTGATTGGCCAGAGTTTGAGGCGTCGCAGCAGGTGATTGGCTGATATTGGAAATCTTACAGCAGGTGATTGCCTAGCCATTTGAAGCTGTAAAACTCAGTCTAAGTACACACTTTAGGCAATGTTCCATTTCTTTAGTTATTAAAGTGTTTTTTGACTGAAGTACCTCTTATCGAAGTACA
>NW_020870336.1:188272-193272 GCF_003789085.1 Penaeus vannamei
TCCTATATATTTAGTTCTCACATAGATAAGATGGATATATATCCATCTATCTGTCAATCTATCTGTCCGTTTAAGCATTTGTCTATCTATGTGTCTGTCTATCCATCCCCCCCCTCTCTCTCCTCTCTTTCTTCTCTCTCTCTCTCTCCCTCCCCTATCTCTCCCTCCCCCTCTCTTTCTCTCTCTCTCTTCCCTCTCTCTTCTCTCTCTCTCTCTCTCTCTCTCTCTCTTCTCTCTCTCTCTCTCTCTCTCTCTCTCTCTCTCTCTCTCTCTCTCTCTCTTCTCTCTCTTCTCTCTCTCTCTCTCTCTCTCTCTCTCTCCTATAGCTATAGATAATCTATATATATATATACTATTATATATATATATTATATATCCCTCTCTCCTTCCCTGTCTCTCCCTCTCCCTCCCTCCTTTCCCCCCTCCATCCTTCTTCCCTCTCGTCTCCCCATCCCGCTCCCCCGCCCCCCTATTCCTCCCCGTCCCCTGGCACTCACCTGACACTCGTAGGTGCCGTTGTCCTTGGTCTCGACGTACTTGAGCTGCAGCGTCCAGTCGTCCGAGCCTTCAGGATGGAGGACCCGGAACCGCATGTCCTTGGTGTAGGTGTAGATGCCCGTGGTGAGGATGTGCCAGTCCCAGCGACGGATCCACGACACCTGAAGAAGGAGGAAGGCCTGGGCGAAGTTAGATTCTTTGGTCAGGTCAGGTCAGGTCAGTTGGTTAGGGGGTATGGGTTTTATGGGGATTTTTTTTTTCTTCGTTTTTGGACGATATAAAATCTTTAGCGATACGTTTTTTTTTAATTAGATTGTTCTAATCTTTGTGTAATCAAATGTTCTTTTTTCCTCCTTTTTTTCTTTATTCTTTTTAGAGGAAATTAAAAAATCAAGGAAAAAGGAAAAGGGAAAAATTGTGGAAGTCAAAACATTTACATTTTTTCCTATTTCCTGCGCTCATCCAATTAAGTTCAACGATGGTTTACATTTTTTTACTTTCGTTTTCAGGAAATCTCACGACGAAAGCTTCTAAGTTTTAAAAGGAGGATATTTCGCACAAAAATGACATTCACATTTGCTAGACCAGTATGATAATCCTTAAACATCATACAGAAAAGAAATAAATGTATAAACCAAAATAACAAGTTGAAAAAAGAAAAAAATGTATATATATAAAGCGTAGTTATGTAACGACTGTGTATGTATATATATATATATATATATATATTATATATATATATATATATATATATATATATATTATATATAATATATATACATATACTATATATATATATATATATATATATATATATATATATATATATATATATATATATATATATATATATATATATTATATATATATATATATATATATACATATATATATATATATACATATATATATATATTATATATATATATATATATATATATATATATATATATATATATATATAATATATATATATTATTATATATATATATATTATATATTATATATATACGTGAAATACTTAATCAGAATTGACAAATCATGCCAAGAATGTTCAAATGTAGCATTATATATGAATATAAAACACATCTTTGGTTCACATGCCAAGCACAACAAAGCGAAAGGGTTATGCCTATTCTGCCAGTCACTTGGACAATAGCAATGCATTTGACTGAAGGGACTGGGAGGGTTTCAGTCATTTGGGAACACATCAGTCAGTCAATATTTAGCTCGCCATTCAGCCAGACACTTAAGTCGTCCTGATCAATGACTAGTTTAATGTTTATAAGCAGGAGTGTGAAAGTGTGAAAAAAATGATGGAAATAAAAATGAATGAAAAAAGAAGTTAGCCTATAATCTATGTGAAGATTTATATTCGTGAGGATTAAATGGCATCGTATTATCACAGGATCCATAAGTACAAAGGGAATTGATAATAAAGAAAAATTGTATATAAAATATGAAAGAAACAATGGTAAGTGGCAAAATGAAAATTTGATGGTGACAAAAAAAACTATATAATTAAAAACAAAAAAAGGGTAGCTGATGTCCTACTTTTAAAAAATCACCAAATAAGTCTCGAAAAATCAAGAAAAACAAACAAAACGAACGAAAACGAGAGAAAAAGAAGAAGAAAAAAGCGAGATGAAATACAAACAGAGCCGCATAAACAGGCAGTCTGTTTGTTTGTCACCGTCAAAGACAAACAAGGCCTAAGACAACGCTTTGAAGCTTCGAGTGTGAAAGGGCTCAAGGGCGTGGTACTTGTGCACAGAATACCTCAAGGGCGACACCTCCTCGCAGGCCGGTTGCTCGAGGTACAGCTTGTAGGGGGGGGGCGGGGGGGCGACCAAGAGAAGTGAAGGGAGGAGGGTGGTTACTGTGGGCGGGGGGGGGGCGCTATTAGAGTCCGAAGAGTATGTATGATGAATGGAATCTGACTGATTGATTTTCGTTCGGTGATTCATCCAGTTGTCTATTTCTGTCTTTTTTTAGTGGACAATATTCTTTCTGGGTCCTTCTTTCTTAGTCTTTGATTCTCTCTCTCTTACTCTTTCTCCTTTTTCTCTTCCTGTTCTTTCCCAATTTTTCCTTGTACTCTCTCTCGCTCTCTGTTTCTCTAACTCTCTCTCTCTCTTTCTTTCTCTTTTTCTTTCTATTTCTCTTTCTCTCTCTCTGTCTCTTCCTCTTCTTTTCCTTACTTTCTCTTCTCGTACTCTCTATCTATATATCTATCTACCAGTCTGTATATCTATTTATCAATCTAACCATCTATCTGTCTGTTTCTCTGTCAGCCTGCAGTCTGTCTGTCTGTGTGAATTGCCTTTCTGTCTTTCTGTCTGTCTTGTCTAATCAATCTGTCTGTCTGTCTACTTGACCCTGTCTTGTATGTATGTTTGTTTGTTTGTCTTTCTGTCTGTCTATCTATCTTTCATTCTTTTTGTCTGTATGTATCTATCTCTACATACACATGCATATATACTCTCTCTCTCTCTCTCTCTCTCTCTCTCTCTCTCTCTCTCTCTCTCTCTCTCTCTCTCTCTCTCTCTCTCTCTCTCTCTCTCTCTCTCTCTCTCTCACCCTCCCACCCATTCAGTCATACATACATCTATCCATCAATTTATTTATTCATCCCCCTAACCAACCATCCATCCATCTATCCATCCACCCATCCATCAATCAAGCCCTCCCTCCGTCCATCCATCCATCAATCTACGCATCCATCCAGCCATCCATCTATCCATCATCATCATCCCATCCATCATCCATGCTCTATCCTATCCATCCATCCATCCATCCATCCATCTATCCATCTATCCATCCGTCCATCCATTTATTCATCCATCCATCCATCATTCCATCCGTCCATCAATAAAAAACAGGTAAACAAATAGATAAATTAAGACCATACTCTTCGTCCCCATTATATTGCCTTAGAAGGGGGTGCATATAATCTCAGTTATAATAAAAAGAAAAAAATATATATACATATAAATAAATACAATAACAGATGTATTGTTGTAAAACGGGAAAGAAAGAAATGTACAGAAAACAGTACAGTGGATTTGATCAGTACCTTCTGTGGAGTCCGGGGAATAAGTGTAAGGGAGAATAATATATGTTTCAGACACAGCTGTTGAAGATTGATATTTCTCAATATAATCTGCATATTGAACAGCTGCAATGTTGCATGTTGCCTCGCTAATATGAGGCGGAATACACCACGGCATGACTTATGAAAGAGGATAATAGAGTTTCTGGAACCCACGTGGCTTGTCATTGTTATGAAGTTTAGTATAATCTGATGGTCTGTCTATGTTGGGCTAAACTAACATGTACTATTGGTTCTAAGCTATATTCTAGAGTAAGGGGACACATGCTGAACATTCTTTGTTGATACATTAAACATATTTCCTTAGATGAATATTTGTAATCTGTTGATTTTGACAAATATTCTAATAGCATTTGATATAAAAAAAAAATGAACAATGACTACTATTGAATAAACGTTTAAGCTCCTTTTCAATTACACAAAATAATAGTAATAATAAAATACACGTTTTTGTGTTGTTTTAAACACACTTTTTTGTAATTTTGATTAGACAATGCTTTAATCTCTATTCCATCCAAGATATTTGAAGACTCGTTAAAAAGTATCATTGTACCCAAAACCCTTCCGAAACTTTTCAAAAAGTCACTTTGGTACATAGGATACGAAAAATGAGATAGCAATATCATTTTTTTTTTTTTTTTTTTTTTTTTTTTAGAAAAATGTGCAGATTTTTTTTTCTTTCTTTCTTTTAAGAATGAAAATATTCATATTCATACTTGAGTAGCTAATATGAGGGAAGATATTTTCATTACACTAAATATGAACATTTTCATATGTAAAGATCATGAATAAACTAATAATAATAATTATTATTATTATAATAATAAAATAATAATAATAATAATGATAATAATAATAATAATAAAAATAACAATAATGATAATAATAAACAGGTATTCATCAGGCTAATCACATTTTGTACCAACTACAATGAACAACACCAGCTCTCTACAACCATTATACCACCGTCATTAATTTCAGGGAAAATACCACTCAGCAATACCAGCTACCAGCTACACCAGCTACACCCGATACCAACTACCTACATAGCCAATAACTACGGGTTAACAACTACCTATTCCAATTTATGATTTACGAAACGCTTCACACAGTTTCGTGTCAAATTGCGTGCATGATATAAAGGAAGAATTTGTTTAGTGTTCATGACGAACGCCAAGTTCTCTTCTGTCTGTCTATTTGGTTGTCTATTTGTATCTTTATCTGTCTGTGTTTTTATCAGTCTATGTCTCTTCGTGTCCATTTGCTTGCTTTTTTTCTTGATATTTCCATGTACACACGCTCACAGTCATATATATATATATAATATTATATAATATATATTATATATATATATATATATATATATATATATATATATATATATATATAT
>NW_020870336.1:212236-214736 GCF_003789085.1 Penaeus vannamei
CACACACGCGCACACACATATACACAAAGACACACACACGCACACACATATACACAAAGACACACACACGCGCACACATATACACAAAGACACACACACGCCGCACACATATACACAAAGACACACACACCACACATATACACGACACACACACGCACACACATACACACAAAGCACACACACACACACACACACAACAAACACAAATATCCCTTTTTTTAAAGCCCAGGTCACTGCAGAAGTTGCACAATAGTTGCCGAATCGGAGAAATACCTTGGCAACATGGCGTGGATTGGCAATAAACACCGAGCTCTGCCGCAAACCGACTTTATCTTTCTATGAATGAACAAAGTATTGGCAGGGGGCTTGATGCATTGACCCGATAAGCGAAATATTGGGTCGAGCTATGCGGCCTTGACCAATAGGATTTTTTTTTTTTTTTTTTTTTTCGAGGGGAAAAGGGGTGAAGGGTTGGGGGGCTGGGGGGAAGGAAGGGAGAGAGAGGAAGGGGGAAGGGAGGAGGGAGGAGGGAAGGGAGGAGGGAAGGAGGTAGAGGGAGGGTGAAGGGGAGGATGGGATGAGGGAGGGAAGGAAGGAGAGAGAGGAAGGGAAGGGAGGATGGGAGGAGGGAGGGAAGGAAGGGGAGAAGGGAAGGAGGAAAAAGGTAGAGGAGGGTGAAGGGCTGAAGAGAGAGAAAGAGAGAGAGAGAGAGAGAGAGGTGAAGGTAAAGGGAGGGGGAAGGGAGAAAAGGGATCAAAGGAAGAGAGAGGATTTAGTAGCGGAAAAGATAAGCCAGAGGAGAAAATAGAGAAGGGAAAGGGGGAAGAAGGAGAAAAGATAAGAAAGAGTAGAAATGAGGGAAGAAAGCGAAACAGAAAGAAGAAGAAAACAAAAGTAGGATAAAGAGAGAAAAAAAGAGAAAGAGAGGTGATAGAAAAAAAAAGAGAGAAGGGGAAATGGGAGAGAGGGGAAAGGGAGGAGGCGATGACAAAGGAGGATAATAAGCAGATAGGAAAATAACAACAGAGCGAGGCTGGGATTTCTCTGTACGCTACGTAACTCTGTGGAATTTACGCTTATTTGTCAGCTATATAAAAAATGTTATGGCGTATCGCAAGAGGGGGCGAGATTATATCCCAAATTTCGTAGTTGTGTTTCTGTCTGTCTTTGATTTTATGTGTCTCTCCGTCTGTCTGTTTGTCTCAGGTGTATGTGTCTCTTCATATGCTCTCTCTCTCTCTCTCTCTCTCTCTCTCTCTCTCTCTCTCTCTCTCTCTCTCTCTCTCTCTCTCTCTCTCTCTCTCTCTCTCTCTCTCTCTCTCTCTCTCTCTCTCTCTCTTCTATCTGTTTAACTATCTGTCTGTCTGTGTGTCTGTACGTTATGGATGTATGTGTCTATCTGTCTATCTGTGTGCATGCATTTATGTATGTGTCTATCTGTCTGACTGTATATATGTTTGCATGTTGCATGTATGTATGTGTGTATGTATGTATGTATGTATGTATGTGTATGTATGTAGTATGTATGCATGTATGTATGTATGTATGCATGTGTGTGTGTGTGTATGTGTGTGTGGTGTGTGTGTGTGTGTGTGTGTGTGTGTGTGTGTGTGTGTGTGTGTGTGTGTGTGTGTGTGTGTGTGTGTGTGTGTTGTGTGTGTGTGTGTGGTGTGTATGTGTGTGTGGGGGGGGGGTCTACGTATTCTCTGTCATTTCTTCTTCAACTTTTCCTTGAGTTCTGTCGTACATTATCTTCATAATAGCCATTTCCTACTTCAATGTTTCTCTCTTTTTTCCCCCTCTTTCCTTTCTTTCTTATCTGCATCCATATCGTTTGTGAAATAAATCAATAAGTCAATTAGTCAACCAGTAAAACAAACGTATATACATTTTATATGCATTTAAACAAGAAAATAAACAAAGAAATAAACAAAACAAACACATACAAAGCACAAATATAAACATAAAGAAACCCATCAGCATAAACTTGAGGCTGGAAACCTATAAATAAATAAACAAGAATTAAAAAGCCGAAAAATAAAGATAAAACAATAAAAAAGCACATAAGAACGGAAATATAAAGCGAGCGGTTTTTACTTTTTCCTTCAGTCCTCATCTTTAATTCAAGTTCACCTTCTAACTTCAGCTAACTTCTACTTTCAACGTTAATTTCAGAAATTGTTTAGTTTGTCTCGTTTCCTCTTTTCGTTTTCTTTATCCCTCCGTTTTCTGTTCCCGTTTTCTCTTTCATTCTGTTTTCTCTCCATGAGGTTTTTACCTGGTCATTTTATTTATCTATCTTTTTTTTTTCTTCTCCTTTCTTTTTTCTTGATATCTTAACTGTCTATTAAAGTTCTGGATTTCTATTTTTTCCTGTTTTCTCTTCCTCAGATCTTTCCAATAACGGCTCCTTCCTTCGCTTTGGACTTCACCTTTATTCTCCCTCTTTCTTTGTCCTTATTCTCGTCCGTTTTTTCTTTCCCCTCCCTTATCCAAAGGC
>NW_020870336.1:224736-227236 GCF_003789085.1 Penaeus vannamei
AAAGAAAAGAAAGAGGAGAGAGACGGAGAGAAAAGAAAGCGAGAAAGAGAGAGGGGAGGGGAGGAAGAACGTAGATAGAGAATTTGTAACTGTCTTTGTTTCGCTTTGTCAGTTTCCTTAACTCACTATCATCACCATCAATGCTAAAATCAACAATAGATTCTACGCCATGAACAGCTTCGAAATGGTTAAGATTTAAAGGCATAGACCTATACCGCCAGTGATAATGATAATGATAATGATTTTAGTAATTCTGATAATGATGATTACTGATAATGATAATAATAAATATAAATCATGATAATAGTTTAAACAAATTAATAATGATTAATTATGATAATGATAGTGATAATAATGATAATAGTGATATTAACAATGATAATGATAACGACAGTTATAATGATAATGATGATAATATCATTATCAACTCTAATAATGATAATAATGATAATATTGAATACTAACAATACAAATAGTAACAACAATAATAAAATAATAATAATAAAAGTAATAATTATAATTATAATAATTATAATTATAATTATGAATATGACAAATATAATGATTATTGTGATAATGATAATGATAATAACAATAGTAATAATGATGATAATGATAATAATCATGATAAAAATAATAACACTAATGATGAGAATGATAATAACAATATAACAAGAGTGATAATAATATTAATGATGATAATACTGATAATGATGATAATTATAATAATAATAGTGATAATAATAATAATAATAATAATAATAATAATAATGAAAATAATAGCAATCATGATAATGATTATAGTAATAATAACAACCATGATCATGATAATAGTAACAATGGTAACAATAATGATAATTATCATAATAATTGTTATTGTAATAGTAATAAGAACAGTAATTACAGCAACAACAATAATAGTGATAATAATGATGATAATAATAATAATGGTCATAATGATAATATTGATGATGACGATAATAATAATGATAAGAAGAAGCAATAATCATAATAGTAATAACATTAGTAATAGGATTGGTCATAAAAATAATAACTAGAGGCACTTAGCGAGCGCATACCTCCGCCAAGGCAATAGGGTCACTAATGCAAAGAAAATTCTTGAAGAATTACCTTAAACTGACATCTTTCTCGAGTACACTGGTGACCCCGTGTTTCCCTCCCTCGCAATGTTAAGTAATCTTTTAAAGAATTCCTGAATCCCCATCACAGTCCGAATCACCACCAAGATTTAATGGCAAATAAGTTGGGCTAAGACACACTGGGAAATCCACAAAAATCTGTTCATAATTTTTTGGGTTATCCTGCTAACTAACAAACAAACTAATCAACGCTAACAAAAATATAACCTCCCTTGTGGCTGAAAAGAATAGTAATAATAGTAATAGTAATTGTGGTAATGAAAATCATCATTATGATTATCATTATCAATATCAGTGTTATTATCATTAGTATTATCACTATTACGTCTGCCAAGGAGGTTATGTTTTTGGTCACGTTGGTTAGTTTGTTTGTTCGTTGGTAATAGTTTAAGAAGTTGTGAACATTTTTTTTCTTTTTTATGTGTATCGTAGCCTATCTTAGATTCAGTTAAATTTTGGCGCATTCCGGATCCAGAAAGCTTTTAATGATTGTCTAAGTTACCCCTATTGCAAATGCAACTCAAAAGGTTATGAAGAGATTTTTATGAATCTTTACCAGAGTTGTGTCTTCGCTTAACTTAGATTCCATTCAATTTTGGTGGTGATCAGTGACATGATCCGGATCGAGGAATTTTTTGAATTATTGCAGTAACAATTATTATCATCATTACCTTTATCACCTCCACCAAAAAGGTAATGTTTACGGACGTCACCTGTGTACCTGATTTTAATGCAATTCTTCAAGCGTGAATAACTTGCATCAGTGACTCTATTGCTTTAGCAGAGGTATGCGCTCTCTGAGTGTTTCTAATTGTCATTTCATCATTGTTCTTATTATTATAATTGGTAATACCATTATCATTATCACCATTGTTCTTATCATCATTATCAGCATTGCCATTATCATGACGATAATAACGACAACAACAATAATAGCGACGATCATGGTGATAATAGCAGTAATGGTAAATGTCCCTTCCCTCTCTCTATTTCTTTCTCTTTTTTTCCTTCTAATCCCCCTCCTTCTCTCCTCTCTCTCTCTCTCTCTCTCTCTCTCTCTCTCTCTCTCTCTCTCTCTCTCTCTCTCTCTCTCTCTCTCTCTCTCTCCCTCTCTCTCTCTCTCTCTCTCTCTCTCTCCCTCTCTCCTCTCGCTTCCCCCTTCTCCCTCGCCTTCCCCTCCTCTCCCTCACCTTCCCCTCCTCCCCTCCTTCCTCGCCTTCCCCTTTCTCCTCTCCCTCACCTTCACCTCCCTCTCCCTCTCCCTCTCCCTCTCCTTCGCCTTCCCCTCTCTCCTCTCCCTCTCCCTCTCCCTCACCTTCCCCTCCTCTCCCTCTTCTCGC
>NW_020870336.1:244736-247671 GCF_003789085.1 Penaeus vannamei
CACACATCACACACACACACAACACACACACACACACACACACACACACACACACACTCTCCCAAAACGGTGCAAATATGTACGCATTTGTTCAACTCCTGCTTAAAAAATAAATAAATAAATAAATAAAATAAAAAAAGGGCCTTAGTACACACGCACACACACTCTCGCGTGTTCACAATCTAAAGGGTGTGAATATATCTATATCAAGAATATGATTACGTGTGATATTTTCTTTCCTTTTCCAGGCGCTTATTTTTAGTATGTGAAAAGGAGCATGTGAACACGTAGTATAACGGGTAGACTAATATAATGGGTATTTTAACACACGCCTGTATGTACGTGCCGATACGGGACACATAGTAACGTATACACATACACACATGCGTAAGTATATACTAGCAGACACTCATTTACATTTATTCACATATAAAGATTAACAGACACAGTCACATACAATGAAACTTTCATAACGGGATGCAAAACCTTTGATACAAAGTTATAATGATAGCACAAAACGATGTAAGTGAGCAAACAAAACATAACAAACACATATCCATGTACATGAACAGGCAAAGTACACTTCTCCCCCCCACCCAACACATCTTCCCCCCCCCCCACACACACCTCTTCCCTTAGAGCTCCAACATAGACGTAAAAAACATAACGCACACATATATATAAAAACACCAAAGAACACCCTTCCTCTATCTCCCCCCTTCCCCCTCACCCCATCCTTATCCCACACCCTCCTCCCCGTTCCCTTAAAACCTCTAACCCACGCGTGAAAAAAAACACACCCTAATGTACATAAACAAACAAACAAACAAAAATCATCCCTCAACCCCAACCCCCATCGCCCACCCCCTCGCTCTCACCCTTCATCCCCGACCCACCCCCCTTCCTCCTAAACTTCTAACCCACACGCAAATTAACATAAACACCCCCGCCCCGTCCCTTATCCTAACCCCCACCACCCATCTCCTCTCTCTCTCTCTCTCCTCTCTCTCTCTCTCTCTCTCTCCTCTCTCTCTCTCTCTCTCTCTCTCTCTCTCTCTCCTCTCTCTCTCTCTCTCTCTCTCTCTCTCTCTCTCATTCTCTCTCTCCTCTCTCTCTCACTCTCTCTTTCCGCTCAGAACCGAAGCCAGATTGATAAACCTATGATTTAGTAACATAATATGAATCCTATTTACGGTTAAACACGGCGTTCGTAGCCCAATGAGTATGAAGTACGTTATGGGACCCGTGTTATAATATCTGCTAATATCCTGTGTCGTTATAGCTATTGGTTTGGTTATATTTAGTTCGTGCAGTGAAGGTTTTTTATGGAGTTTGTGATTGAGGATTAAGGTCGGTGTTTGTACTGTAGGTATAAGTAGGTTGCAGGGAGAGGAATATAGCAATCTGGTACTCCCTTTTTTGTCTCTCTTTCTCTCTCCTCTCTCCATCTCTCTCTCTCTCTTTCTCATTCAGTGTCTATATGTCTCTCTCTCTCTCTCTCTCTCTCTCTCTCTCTCTCTCTCTTCTCTCTCTCTCTCTCTCTCTCTCTTCTCTCTCTCTATCTCTCTCTCTCTCTCTCTCTCTCTCTCTCTTTCTCTCTCTCTCCTTCCCCCTCCCTCCCGTTTAACTACCACTCCCTATGGCCGAATTACCTGAACAAGAAAGCAAATATAATCGCCTCTGAGATAATAAAAACGATGATAATGATAATAATAGTAAGGATAAAGTTCATGATAATGACAGTAATATTTATGATTATGATAATGATATAGCAAAACAGTAATGATGATAACAACAACAGTAATATGGTAATTTATATCTTATAAAATAATGATGATGGTATTGATGATAATAATGATAATGATAATAATGATTACATTAATGACAATAATACTAATGATAATGTTGATGATAATTATTATAGTAATAATGGTAATAATGATAATTATTTTAGTAATAATGAAAATGATAATGATAATGATAATTATGTAAATAATGATAACAATAATGATAACATCAATAATAATAATGGTAATGGTAATGATAATGATGATAATAATAGCAATAATAACGATAATAATAGTTATGATGATGGTAATGATTATGATAACAGTAATGATGATCATTATTATTATTATGATTATGATATTAATTACAATGATGATAATGATGATAACAATAATAATAATGATAATGATAACAATAACAATAACAAAACAACAGTAATAATACTATTATAATGGTGATAACAATGACAATGATAAAATTAATAATGATAACAATAATAACTGCAATGATAAACAATATGATAATAATAAATGCAATAATGATTAAAAATATGATAACAATCATAACTGCGATAATGATTAAAAATATGATAACAATAATAACTGCAATAATGATTAAAAATATGATAACAATAATAACTGCAATAATGATTAAGATATGATAACAATAATAACTGCAATAATCATTAAAATATGATAACAATAATAACTGCAATAATGATTAAAAATTGATAACAATAATAGATTGATAATGACAATAATAATCTTCTGTTCAGTCTTTGTCACCGCTGCAGGAGCCTCGTTGCAGGACAGCTGAATGGCCGATTGCATCCTTAGTTCACCGAGTTGGCAGTTATTGCAAGCGATCGTCTGACAGCGTGCGTGCGTGACTGCGTGCATGTGTGTGTGCGTGCGTGCGTGAGAAGCTATTTTCTCCCCGTCCATCGTCCCGGGAACAACTCAGCCAATCTAAACCGATTAAAATATGGCGGTTTTATCCGTTTCGCTTCGGTGGGCGGCGGTACGAAGCCAAAACCGAACAGATTGAGGGAAATGGGGAAAGGGAGAGACTTAAGGGGAAAAAAGTCTGGAATGAAATGTGGGCAGGGAGAGTTTTAAAATCTCTCTCTCTCCTCATCTAAATCCAT
>NW_020870336.1:270271-272771 GCF_003789085.1 Penaeus vannamei
GGAGAGAGAGAGAGAGAGAAGAGAGGAGAGAGAGAGAGAGAGAGAGAGAAGAGAGAGAAGAGAGAAGAGAGAGAAAGAAAGAAAGAGAGAGAGAGAAAAGGAGAGAGTGAGAGAGTGAGAGTATAGAGGTACAATACATGCAATACCTACTTCCCATGTGTGTCCACATCTAGACCACGTGTTGTGGCAAGGGCGCCATGTGCGTGCCCCCACGCTCACTGCCCCTCGCTTCACCCACGCCTGTTTGCGCCCCTAGCGCCCCCTCTGGCCGGATAAAAGGGAGGCCAATCTTGACCCCAGTCTCACACCCTCAACGACTTTCTCAGTGACCGCTTCTGAACCTGAGTTGCCCCTCCCGCGCCCAGCCGGGGAACCACCCAGCGCCGTTCTTCATGTATCGTTATTCTTGTGTATGTGTTGTAACTCTTACCAAATAAAGAGTTAAGCACACCGGTTTATCACTGACACCACCTTGTACTTTCAAAGAAACAGTACAAACCAAGAGCTCTTAGTAAAATCTCACAGTGGTGGCATACGTGGTTTGTTCGACCTTTTTTGGCTGAAATCGAACGCAAGACTCCGAAAGAACTAGGACCGCTCGCCTAAAAAAACATCGCGAATATGAAGAACGAGGATACAAAACCCACGTGAGTAACAGTATGGGTCAAATCTTTTCTTTTTCCTTTCTTCTTCCCCCATATATGCGTTAAGCAAACCGTTCCCACGATGGGTTTTCTGGTGGAAAGTGCTAAGTGAAAATCTAACAGCATAATGGCAACACTCACAGTCTGTCAATTACCGGGACCTGAGACACTTCCTCAGGATGTGTCAGGTGCTGGGGAAACAACAAACATTGAATGCCGTTCTTTAAATAATTAATTTTCTCGCTTTTAGAAAATTTATTTAATATTGTTTCAACGGACAACAAAATTTCAACTCAAGTTCGTGATTTTCTCTCAAGCTGAGAATTTTCTTTTTGTAATTCGCGATCATTTACGAATTCTGTGCATTCCTTCTCTTCGTATACGTATTTCGTTAATTGATTGTTGAATTTCGCTCATTGTTGAAATCTTTGGTTCATTTTATTCTTTTACTGATTTCAGTATTCGCACTCACGAACGCGCATATCATTTAATTCTTAGTATTAAACAGTTAACCCACACCCCCCACCCCGGCTGACCTCACTTCCCGTTCATCCGGTCGTGGAGGGCTGGGACCTGTAATTAGGCCTTCAACGCTATTTCGGTGACAATTCTTGGGTGCAAAGAATAATAGCTTGATCGCAAATATTTCTAGATTCATTTTAATGAATAAAGCGTAAAAATCTTCCCCTTTCATCGTGCAATAACGCATGGGGTTTCGTAATGAATAATAGATAAACGCACCCGACGTTTGAGAGTAAGTAATGAAACTGAAGCATAACTCATTCGTTCGGCATATTGAGTCGGTGTGACCCGTATTAACGTCTGCTTATAAAGGGACTAGGGTTTAAGCTGGAATTAATTCGCTTAGTAAAACACCTTCTCAACTTTCTTTACCGCTGGCATGTCCGGAAAATTCCGACAATCGTGTGATTCGTAGTTGATATCTGCGTGCGCCATTCACAGATTGTAGAGTAAGACTAACGATAAAATTCGAGTCTCATATAGTCACTTCATTTGTTCAGATAACTTGGGCATAAGGGATCCTCTGTCGATGAAAACTAGCTCTCACATGCGTACGCGAGATATTATTTCCTCAGTGTATCAGATTTTGTTGCATCCGTAAGTACGATTAAATAATCGGGGAAAGCATAAGGAACATTTCTGAACTGGGATGCTTGCATTGCGGAAGCTTGCAAAAGAAATTTCATGTCACCATTCATTTGCGTACGTTTAAGTCGCATTTCATTTTAATGAATTCTTGGGGTAATTGAAATAATTTGTTGTATTGACATAGTAATGATCATAACATTTGCTAAGATGAACGTTAAATTCGTGTTTGTGATCCATCTTCGTGTGAGCTCGCTTTCTCTTCACACTCATAATTACATACACACACTCATTCACGCAATCAGGCACTGTAAAGTCAAATCTTCAATTATATGATTTGTTGTGCATAATTGCAGGTTATCTCTTTTACCCGCAATGTTTGATGGATGAGTAACATACACGCCGCAAATCATTTTCACACACTCTTCCACGCAGTTCAACAGAACACTGTTAAAGTAAATCTACATGTATAGGATTTTGTTTGTGTCAATTGTCCAAGGCTATTCCTTTGCCTTGTTTGACAGTTGCCTGATCGGATTAGTAGAAATGATGCACACTACATATTTTTCTTATTTGAAAACAATCGGCTCAAGTTATCCTCTTGGCGATGCCGATGTCATTTCCCTTATCTATTCTCATGTCTATCTGAGATGGTTAGTAGCTCAAGCAAGTTCGTGAGAACTGCTACTCCCACTCTCCTCATTTTTATTTTTTCTTCCTGAAAAAATACAAAAGTAAAAAAAAAAAAA
>NW_020870336.1:279080-281580 GCF_003789085.1 Penaeus vannamei
TCTTCCTCGCCACTCGCACACACTCACTCACACCACACACACACGCGCAGCCCCTCTCTCTCTTTCCTCTCTCCGTCTCTCCCACTCCTTCCGTTTTCTCCAGCCTCGTCTCACAAACCTCCCCCCCTCCACTTAAAAAAAAACACACCACCACACACACACACACACACGCAACATTATATATACATTATATAATATAATATATATATATACCTATACTATATATTACTATATATTATATATATCTCTCTCCTCTCTATATACTTATCTATCCCATATGTATACATACATACTGTCTCCACATCTACAGAAATTACATTCAGTCCAGCCCCACCTTTGAGACGTCGGCGCTCTCGCAGCATCTCTTCGCGCCAGATTCAAGAAGTCCTGAAAGAGTACGCATTGATGAATGCATTTTTTGGGTCTAATATATACAATACCGCTTTTTGATCTCGGACCGTCTCTTCCTCTGACGTGAAGGTGGGGCTCTGCTCTCTGGTGCCTCTCTCCTCCTCTCTCTCTCCTTCTCCCTCTCCCCTCTCCTCTCCGATCCTTTCTCACGCACTATCCTACATCTATGTACACTTCTCGGACAATACGTCTCGTATCGGAGTAAGCTGCGAATCTTCATATATTCATGCTAACTTCACTTGCACTATAAGCTATTGGTAAGTGCTGTCTGTGTGTTAAATACTATTCTCATATACTCAACTATATATATATATATATATATATTATATCTATATATATATATATATACTATTACTATCTATTATTACTGTGTGTTCGCTTGCTGTGTGTGTGTGTGTGTGTCGTGTGTGTGGTTATGTGTGTATGTGTCTGTGTGTGTGTGTGTATGTGATTGTATATGCTATTCACTTAAATATATCTGTATATCTCTGGCTATTATATTATATCTCTATATACTTATAATATATATATATATATATATATATACTCTATGGTATATATATATATATGTATTGTATATAATATCTCACTTATATATATATATCTTACTTTAATACTATATCTCTCTCTCTCTCTCTCTCAACTACTCAAACTCTCACTCTTCACTCATCATCAATTGTTCACACTCGCTTCTCATGTATTAATAATCTGTATGTAATGTATGTATATATGCTATAGCTATATGTTATAGTATAGTTATATATATATCTAGCTATTATACTCCATATCCTATACTCTCTTACTATAACTCTCATCTCTCTACTTCTATGCTCTCTCTCTCTTACATACTCCCTACTTACCCTCTCCCTCTCCTCTCTTCACTCTCCTCTCTCATTCTCCATACACACTCCCTTTTCAGTTCAACCCCCTCAAGCTCTTCTCTTCCTTTAGAAACTAACCAACACAGTTCACGCTAAGTTGGGGCGGGCGTTCATGCTGATGATGATGCTTGCGCTGTGTGTGTTTGTGTGCGAATTTGTTTTTTCTCGTGCTTTGTGTCGATGATTAACGCACCTTGGGAATAGTGGATCATCAATACATCTTCGAGAGGCCACTCACATACTACGTACTATACAGGTCGGGGTATTGGCAGGGGGAAACTAAAATGCCTATACTGATTAGATAAAGGTGCAAGTTAATGCCAGGGTCGCATAGTATAGCTATATCAAACACAAGTATTTTTGAATAGGATATAGATCTGTTCTCTCATCGCGGGATTAAGTATGTAGGGTGGGGAGGGTTGGGGAGGCCCGATCACGACAGTCAGTTAGTTTTTTTTTGTTTTTTTTTCTGGGTGAGAGGCTGGGTAGGTGGGGGTATGTTTTTGTTGCAAATGTGGCGCTGATTGTTAGGCGAGGGTGGAGGGGGGAGTCATGGGGATTTTTCTACTGCACTACTAGATATTTTTTCTTTCTTTTTTTTTTTAACTCTTATATATTTATGAACATTTTTTTATGTTTTAACATAATTATTTATTCTTCCTATCTCCTATTGCAGTTATCACTATACATATTAACTATCTTTAATTTACGTTTATTTCTAATTGGATTTATTTTAATATGCTTTAATGACACATTTCTTAAGAGAGGAGATTATGGCTCGCGCTCTAATTGTTGTCACAGTGCATTATTTTATTAGATGATCATGTTGGTTTTTATCAGGAAGTGTAATATCGTATTTGTTTTAATAGTTTATCCACGCACATAGGAACGAGGGAAGTGAGCACTGAGCAAGTGAGACGCTGATACGAGTTTTTGTGTCACGCGACTCGTCACTTCTCACTATGATGGGACCTTAAATGATTTTATGGATGAGTCGATTTAGCATGACTCGATGTTAACGCGAGCACAGTCAAGTAAGGTCAGTGGTTCACGATCCGTGTTGTCTCTTTCAGCTATCTTTCAACGTCTGGGCGAGGCCAAAGGGAGGTTCGTGCTTGGCATCGGTAGTAGTAGTATGTAGCTCAGATTAAGTAGTTAGGGTATATAATTTAACTAGTAGTAGTTAGAAGGCTATATTTTAAGTGTTG
>NW_020870336.1:289080-299080 GCF_003789085.1 Penaeus vannamei
ATATTATATTCATGTATAACTATATATAGTATATACTATATATCAATATATAATATGTGAAGTGATGGATATATTAATATACTATTAGTTATATATATATAATATATATAGAGAGAGACGAGAGATTCGATCGAACTGAGAGAGAGGAGAGGAAGAGAGACGACGATGGGGACGGAGACAGAAGGAGAGAGAAAGAGACGAGGAGGGAGACGCAGAGAGACGGGAGAGAGGGGAGAGACGCGAGAAAGAGAGAAAGCGGAGGGGAGAGAGATATACGGACGAGAGGAAGGNCTTGGAGGTTTCCCGGGCCCCCTCATTCTCCTTTTTTATTCTTTTTTTTTTTTTTTCTTCTTTCCTCCTCCCCTCCCTTTTTTCTCTTGCTTCTTCTTTCTTCTTCTCAACCCCCTCCTCCCCACCCTCCTCTTCGGGGCCCAGAAAAACAGACAGCGGAAGATTGCGAGAGAAGGCTTATTCACTCGACTCGGTCCTCGGCTCCTGACAGTCAGCGCTCCCGCATTACGGAGGAGAATTCTTTCCCTCCTGAAGTAAGGAGGGGGAAAATAAATCAAAACGTGGCTTTAGCACCATTTCCCCCTCCTCCTCCTTCCTCCTTTTCCTCCTCCTTTCTCTTCCTCTCCTTCCCCTCCCTCTTCCTCCTCTCCTCCTCCTCCTCCTTCCCTCCTTTCTCCTTCCCTTCCCCTTTCCCCTTTCCTTCCCCTTACCCTTCCCCTCCTCCTCCCCTCCCTCCCCTCCTCTCTCCTCCTCCTCCTCCTTCCTTCCCCTTTTTCCCCTTCCCCTTCCTCCCCCTCCCTTCCCCCCACTCGCTCCCCTTCCCCTGCCCCCTCCTCCTCCTCCCTCCTCCCTTCCCCTTCCCTCTTCCTCCTCCTCCTTCCCTTTGCCGCCTTCCCTCCCCTCCCCTTCCCCCCACTCGCCTTCCCCTTCCCCTTCCCGCTCCCTTCCTCTCCTCCTGCTCCTCCTCCTCCCCTTCCGCCTTCCCCCCACTCGCTTTCCGCCTTCCCTGCTCCTCTCTCCTCCTCGCCCTCCCCTTCCCCCTCTTCCTCGCGCGTTCCTCCCTCCCCTTCCCTTCTCAGCCCTCCTTCCCCTCCGCTTCCCCTTCCCCCTTCCCTCACCACTCCTTCCCTCCGTCGCCTCCTTCCTCCTCCCCTCCTCCCCTTCCCCTTCCCCCCACTCGCTTCCCCTCTCCCTCTCCCTCTCTCTCTCCTCCCAGTCTGTCCGCCTCGGGTTTAGTGCTTCCGGTGTCTTCCCTTCCTGGTACGTGTTCCCTTGCTTCGTGGATTTTATTCCTTATTTTTTATTATTTTTTTATTATTACATTTCATTATTATTGTATTCTGTTTCTTGTAGCTCGCTTCTTGGTTCTTGTCACTTGTCTCGTGTACGTCACTGCCTGGTACTTGCATCCTGTCTCTTTTGTGCTTCTTGGTATTTTCGTGCCTGGTACCTGGTACTCTGTTCTTGCCTCCTCTATTGTGCTTGCCTGGTACCTGCCTCCTGTACTGGTACTTGTCCTCCTGCCTCATCTAATCGGGCTTCCTGGTAGCTTCCTCTGTACCTCACCTCCTGGTACCTGTGCCCTGCCTGTCTATTTGTTTCTGGTACCTGCCTCTGTACCTGGTATTGTTCCTTGCCTCCCTCTATTGTGCTTCCTGGTACCTGCCTTCTGTATCTCACCTCCTGGTACTTATACCCTGTCTCTTTTGTGCTTCCTGGTGCCTTGCTGTCTGGTACCTGTCCCTGCCTCCTCTAAACCGTGCTTTCCTGGTCCTGCTTCCTGTAACGCTTTCTTCTGGTACTTTCCTCTGTGGCCTTGCGACCTAGTACCTGTGCCCTGCCTCCTCTATCCTTGCTTCCTTGTACCTGCCTCCTGTACCTGGTACTTGTCCCCTGTCCCTTTCCTCTAAGTCCGGTGCTTTCCTGAAGCTTCCTCTGTACCTTTTTCTCCTGTACTTGTCGCGCCTGTATTGCACGTAGTACCGAGTGCCCCTGCCTTCCTCTACCTTGCTGTCTATGGTACGCTGGTGCTTCTGTACCCTTGTCTCCTGGTACTTGTCCCCTGGTATCCTTACTGCCTGGTACCTTTCCGCTGCCTGCCTCTAGTCGTGCCTCCTGGTACCTGCCTCCTGTACCTTGTCTCCTGGTACTTGTCCCCTGTACCTTACTGCCTGGTACCTGTTCCCTGCCTCCTCTATCGTGCCTCCTGGTACCTGCCTCCTGTACCTTGTCTCCTGGTACTTGTCCCCTGATTCCCTCCTCTAAGTTCGGTGCTTCCTGTGGCTTCCTCCTGCACCGTTGTCTCCTGGTTACTTTGTCCCACTGTATCCTTACTGGCCTGGTACGCGTGTTCCCTGCACTCTGCTCTATCGTGCCTCCTGGTAGCCTGCCTCCGTGTACCCTTGTCTCCTGGTACTTGTCCGCGCTGTACCTTACTGCCTGGGTACCTGTTTGCCATGCCTCCTCTATCTGGTGCCTCCTGGTAACCTGCCTCCTGTACTTGTCTCCTGGTACTTGTCGCCCATGTACCTTACTGCTGGTACCAGTGTTCCCGGTTGCCTCCTACTATCAGTGCCTCCGTGGTACCTGCCTCCTGGGTACCTTGTTCTCTGTACTTGTCCCCTGTACGCTGTACTGCCTTGGTACCTGTTTTCCCGGCTGCCTCCTCTATCGTGCCTATCCTGGTACCTGCCTGGCCTCCTGTACCTTGTCTCCTGGTGACTTGTCGCCCTGTACGCTTAACTGCCTGGTACCATGTCACGCGTGCCTCCTCTATTCCGTGCCTCCTGGTACCGTGCCTTCCTGGTACCTTGTCTCCTGGTACTTGTCCCTGTACCTTAGGCTCTGCCTGGTACCTGTTTCCCTGCCAGTTCCTCTATCTGTGCCTCCTGGTACCCGATGGCCTCGCTGTACCTTGTCTGTCCTGGTGACTTGTCGCGCCGTACCTTACTGGCCATGGTACCTGTTCCCTGCCTCCTCTAATCCGTGCCTCCTGGTACCCTCTGCCTCCTGTACCTTGTCTGCCTGGTACTTGTGCCCCTACCTCTCTATCAGTGCTTCCTGGTGGCGTTCCCTCCTGCACCCTTGTCTCCCTGGTACTTGTCCTCTGTACCTTTACTGCCTGGTACCTGTCCTGCCTCCTCTATCGTGGCCTCCTGGGTACCTGCCTCCTGGTAGGCTTGTCTCCTGTACTTGTCCCCTGTAGCCTTACTGCCTGGTACCCTTCTCTGTTCCCTTTGCCTTCTCTCTAATCGTGGCTCCCTGGTACCTGCCTCCTGTACCCTTGTCCTCCTGGTAGCTTGTCCCCTGTAACGCTTACTGGCCTGGTAAGCGCTGTTTCCCTGCCTCCCTACTCCGTGCCTCCTGGTACCCAGTGTGCCTCCTATAGATCTTGCTCCTGCCTGGTACTTGTCGCGCCTGTAACTTACTGCCTGGTACCTGTTCGCCTGCCTCCTTATTCGGTGGCCTCCTGGTAACCTGCCTCCTGTAGCCTTGTCTCCTGGTACTTGGATCCCCTGCCTCCTGTCTAATTCGTGCCCTCCCTGGTACCTGCCTCCTGTTACCCCTTGTCTCCTGGTACTTGTCCCCTGCCTCCTCTATCGTGCCTCCTGGTGACGCTGCTCCTGTACGCGTTGTCTCCTGGTACCTTGTCCCCTGCCTCCATCATCGTGGCTCTGGTACCGGTGCCTCACTGTAGCCTTGTCTCCTTGGTACTTGTCCGGCTGGGTAGCTTACGTAGCGCTGGTACCTGTTCCCTGCCTCCTCTATCGTGGGCCTGCCTGGTACCGTGCCCTCCTGTACCTTGCTCCTGGTATTGTCCGCCTGCCTCCTCTATCGTCCTCCTAAACTGCTCCTGTATTGTCTCTGGGTACTTGTCCCTGTCTGGTACCTGTTCCCTGCCTCCTCTATCGTGCCTCCTGGTACCTGCCTCCTGTACCTTGTCTCCTGGTACTTGTCCCCTGCCTCCTCTATCGTTCTTTTTGGTACCTGCCCTCCTGTACCTTTTCCTGCCTGGTACTTGTCCCCTGTACCTTACTGCCTGGTACCTGTTCCCTGCCTCCTCTATCGTGCCTCCTGGTACCTGCCTCCTGTACCTTGTCTCCTGGTACTTGTCCCCTGCCTCCTCTATCGTGCCTCCTGGTACCTGTCCCCTGCCTCCTCTATCGTTCTTCTTGGTACCTGCCCCATGTATCTTACTCCTGTATCGCGTCTGAATCCACTAGTGTTTTTGACATGAGTTTGGCCATGAAATCATTATCGTTATTATTCTCCTTTACCTTTTCTCTTCTCTCATTTTATTTTCTATTTCCTTATTTCATTTGTTTTTGTTTTTTTGTTTGTTTGTTTTTGGTTTTAGTTTTTTTTTACTTTTTCCTTATTCTTAAGTTTTGGTTATCATATGTTTCTCTATTTCTGTTTTTGTTTCTCTTGTTCTCGCATTAGTGTTTCTCTTGCTGCTCTTTTCTACCGTCTTTCGCGTCTCTCTTTTCTCTTGCATCGTTTCTCTCGCACTATCTATTCTATCTAATCTGTTCTATCTATCTTTTCATCTTCTTTCTCTCTTTTCTCTTTCTCTCCTCTCATCAATCGTGCTCTTGTTGTCCATGCTCCTCTCTCCTCTCTCTATCTCTCTTGTGTCATCGATCTCTCTCTCTCTTCTCTCTCTTGCTCATCTCTCTTCCTTGTCACTGCTACTACAATCTTTCTCTCATCTCGTCTTCTGCTCTGTCTCTCTCTCTTGTCTCTTCTTCTCGTCTCTCTCTTTCTCTCTCTCCTCTCTCTCTCTCTGGTCGTCTCTCTTCTTCATCAGTCTCTATTCGCGTATCTATCTATCTTTTCTATCTACATTTCTCTCTTTCTCAAGGCACTTCTTCTTCTTATCTCATTTCTCGTCTCTCGCTCCACGTACTCTATCTTTCCATGGTCGGTCTGCGGTCTCCGAATGTCATCTTTCATATTTCGTGCTCAGTGGTGCTCGCTCATCAATCGTCTTGTTCAGTCCTCTTTTCTCTCTCTCTCTCCTCTCGTTTCTCTTTCTCTCTTTTCCGTCGTGTCTTGGTCTCGTAGTGGAAATGACTCGAGTTCCTGTGCTCTCTCCTCTCTGTCTGCTCTCTCTCTCGTCTCTCCGTCTCTCGCTCTCTCTCTTCTCTCTCCCTCTGTCTTCGAGTCTCTCGTCTCTCTCTCTCGTCTCTCTCTCTCTCTCTCTCCTCTCTCTCCTCTCGTCTCTCTTCTCCTCTCTCTCTCTCTCTCTTCTCCTCTCTCGTTCTTTCTATCTGCACTCAATCTTCGTTTTTTCACTTTCTCCTTTTTCCAATTTTATTTAGTGGCTCTATCTCCGTCTTCACCACACTCATTTCCATGTGCTTATCTCTATCTGTCTCCCTTCTATCCTTCCTTTTCCTATCAATATTATGCCGTCCTCCTACCTGTCTTGGAATTCTCCTTCGACACGAATGACTCTTTTATGACTTTTTCTTTCGGCCTTAAGAACTGTGAAGCTGAACAATTCAGCGAAGGAGACATGGGACAGTGAGAGGGCAAAGACAGAGAGGTTTCCCCAGTTTTCCCGTTACTTCTGTCTCCCGAGCGTAAAGGAGGGGGGACTGAAAGATGTCCACCACACTTGTGCTTTTTTTTTTTTTAAGGCAATTATTGCGTGTCCGTAGGGATTTTTTTTCTGGGAATGTGAATAGGTTCGTTCTTAAATCACAACTTGGTAGAGAATTACCAATTTCAAATGTAAAAATGAATTAACTATTCCAATTGATTTGGGTTATATTTATTTAAAAAATCACGTCGCCCATTTTTAAGAAACCCTAACTTGGGGTTCCAATTATCACACTGAACATCGTCATACCCATTGTTTTGCTTAGATTATTTGAATTTTTAATCATATATAGGAGACTAAGCCGATTACTGTAAAAAATAATAATAGAAAATAAGAAGATAGATAAATAAAAAATAAAAAAAGATAAAAACTCTAATAATACGTTATTGTTTGTTTTATACTCTTTTTAATAATAATCACTAAAAAAATAATCTAGATGCACAGACCCAAGAACAGAAGAATGAAGAACGGAATGGTCCAGATTTTTCGTCTCCGTGGTGCGTGGATACGGGCGTAAAAGTTTTCAAATTTCAATCAAAAACGTAAATATTGAGCGAAAATAGTGCTAGCGTGTGATTAAGCGTCTCTTTGTTGTCTTTTTTTGTGTCTTTTGTGTTTGTCTGTTGGAGAAAAAAATGAGTCTGTGTTCTGTTGTTGACTGTTGTTCTGTTTAGTCAGGATTTGTGTGTGTGTGGTGTGTGTGCATGCATGTGTGGTGTTTGTGTGTGTTTGTGTGTGTGTGTGTGTGTGGTGTGGTTTGGTGTGTGGTGTGTGTGTGTGTGTGTGTGTGTGTGTGTGTGTGTGTGTGTGGTGTGTGTTGTGTGTGTGTGTGTTGTGCGTAGTGTGTGTTATGTATGTGTGTATGTGTGTGGTTATGTGTGTGTGTGTGTGTGGTGTGTGTGTATGTGTCTGTGTGTGTGTGTGTGTGTGTGTGTGTGTGTGTTTTGTATAGGATAAAATGGTTTATAAAAATGGTAGCTGCTTTGCCATATGAATGGCAGTCCGTTTGTCATATAGAAATAGTTGTAGCTTTCTAATTGTTAAAAAAAAATCATTACTTGTAAAATGGACGTCTTTCTGCTGATAGACAAAGCCTACTTAATAAGGTAAATGATAATTAATTTTTTTTCACGCCTTCTGTGAATAATTTACGTTTTTTTTTTTTCTTTTGCTCTTTTTTTTATGCTATCATCTTATCTTGAATTATGGAAAGTCTCAATCTCCCGTTATAAGGAACTGTCTTTGTGAATGGATATCTTGGTTTTCTATCTTAACGTAAAATTTTTTTGGTTTGTTAGGTCTCCGTTTGTTTGTGTCCATTTCTTTGTTTTTTGTGTTTTTTTTGTTCGTTTGTGTTTGTTGTGTTCTTTGTGTTTGTGCCGGTGCTTCTCATGTTTCATTTGGATTATGTTTTTTTTAATGTCATTTTGTTCGTTTTGTTTGTTTGTCCTTTGTTTTGTATCTTTCTTTGTTTTCTTTTATTTTGTTTCGTCATTTGTTCTAATAATTTATTTTGTTTGTTTCTTTTGTTTTGTGTTATCTCCTTGTTTGTGTTTCAATGTTTATTTTTGTTTTTTAGTTAATTTTTTGTTTTTACTTGTTCGTGTAGATCTTGTTTGTTTGTCTTTTGATTTTTTGTATCCTTTGTTGTCATTTATTGTTTTTCTTTTTTTTTTTACCTTAATTCGTCTTGTTTGTTTTGTCTGCTGTTTCGCCCCTTGCGTTGCTTTTGCTGGTTTTGTTGGCGGGCGATCGAAGCACGGAAAAGTATAAGGGTAATATGCAGATAGAATGAGCGCGATTTTTTGGATGGGTGGATCTGAGTGCATCAGTGGCATGCCATGGCTCACGCATATGCAGTGTGTGAGGTTGACTGAGTTGCCTCTATTTGCCAATGTATTATTTATATTTCCGTGTACAACGTGTCGTTTCTAGGTGTGGGCTATTTCATGTGCACATATAGAGAACACGTGGAATTAAGGCAATGAAATTGTTTTTTTTGTTACTTATTAAGTTTTCTGCTTGTGTGTATATCTGTATATGATACCATAGATGGGACGCAACGGGGAATACAATGATACCAACATAGACATATGTAATGTGTATTTTCGGTGCCCTTCTGGAACCCCCCGCCAGCCTCCAAAAAAAAAATATATAATAATCTAATTACATATGAATAATAATAATAATAACAATGAATTGAATTAATAATAATAGGCACATAATGCTATATATATAATGTGATAATAATGATAATAATGTCATATTAAAATAATCAAAAATAAGATTGAATGATGATATATGATACAATAATTCATAATAATATATATTAATACATAATAGTTTCATCATATTAATAAAGTAAAAGTTAATTTAATTAATAAGATAAATAGATATAAAATGAAAAAACGAATGCAAATATTACTCACTACCTACTAGTAATAACAATCTTTTCAACGATGCCCGGAAGGTTGTGATTGAGAAAAAAATTGTTTTCCTTTTCTTTTTTTTCGTTTTTCTCGTCTACCATCGTTCACTGTGCAAGGGGGCGTTCTGATTGTCGACTACTATGTTTTGTTGGCGTGCCCATTGGAAGAAGCCTTCCATCACGTAGAGAAGAACATAACGTCTCAGCATTCCCAGGATGGTGAGTATAGCGAGACACTGTAGGAGAATAAAGAAGAATGCTTGTGATGTGGTTGCTTCCGTAGTTGTGATGTGGCGGGTGGGGGCGCTGTTTTCTTCCTACTCTCTCTCTTTCTTCTTTCTTTCTGTCGTTCTGTTCCGGTGTGGTTAGGTATGGGAGGCAGGGAGAAAAAACGCAATCACATCTTGTATAGGGCTGTGTGTGTGTGTGTGTGTGGATGGTGTTTTGTTGGTTATATATTCTGCAGTTCTTTTTTTTTTTTTAACCTGAGTTATTTTATCAACTGCTGGGTGGGTGTGTTTGGTGTGTGTGTTGTGTGTGTGTGTGTTTGTGTGTGTGGTGGTGTGTGGTGTGTGTGTGTGTGTGTGTGTGTGTGTTTGTGCGTGTGGTGTGTGTGTGTGTGTGTGTGTTGTGTGTGCGTGTGTGTGTGTGTGTGTGTGTGTGCGTGGTCCGTGTGTGTGTGTGTGTGTGTGTGTGTGTGTGTGTGTGTGTGTATGTGTGGTGTGTGTGTGTGGCGTGTGTGCGTGTGTGTGTGTGTGTGTGTGTGTGTGTGTGTGTGTGTTCTCCGAAACAAACAGAAGCACATAGGCATTCCCTATTAACTTAATCTACCTATCCTTATCTAGATCCATCCTCATATCAACTAATTTGCATATCCACATAGAAAGAAAAATATGTATCCACATATCCACGCTGAAAACTGCCAAAAAGATCATTCTAAAATCCGTCTTTTCGCCAAATTCCATTATCAAAAGTCCATTACGGCGATTGTTGCGTTCGCATAGAGAATCCGGATTAACTGGATACCCCCGGGTGCTTAATTACTTATCGCGAACGCCCACGTGGTCCTGTGTTTACAGATATGATGAGAAGCACATATGCAGGACGCCAGGAGGATCAGGGAGATGGAATGGGGGAGGAGGAAAGGAAGAGGGACAGGGAGATGGGAAGTGACAGATTGATGGATGGAGATTAAGAGAAAACGGAAGATGGGGATTAGGAGAAGGAGGAGGAGGAGAAGGAGAGAGAGAGAGAGAGAGACAGACAGACAGACAGATTGATGGATGGAGATTAAGAGAAAACGGAAGATGGGGATTAGGAGAAGGAGGAGAGAGAGAGAGCGAAAGAGAGAGAGAGAGAGAGAGAGAGAGAGAGAGAGAGAGAGACAGACAGAGATTGATGGATGGAGATTAAGAGAAAACGGAAGATGGGGATTAGGAGAAGGAGGAGAGAGTGAGCGAGAGAGAGGGAGGAAGAGAGAGAGAGAGAGAGAGAAAGAGAGAGAGGCAGGCAGATAATAAGAGAGAGAGACAGACAACAGTGAAGAGACAGGCAGACAATAAGAAAGACGGGGGAGAGGTATTGAAACAGACTGACTTACCGTCAGACATTTAATAAACAATATACACACGCAAAAACACTCCGTGGTGTTGTGTCCATGTTACTTTTATTTATTTATATTTTTTATTTATTTATTTATCTATTTATTTACTTATTTATTTACTTTATTTATTTATTTATTTATTTGTTTATTTTTTGTTTATTTATATATTTATATTGTATTTATTTATTTATTTATTATTTATTTTATTTTGTTTGTGTTTGTTTTATTTTATTTATTTTATTTATTTATTTATTTATTTATTTTATTTATTATTTATCTATCTATCTATTCTATCTATCTATCTATCTATCTATCTATCTATTCTATCTATCTTCTGTCTATCTATCTA
>NW_020870336.1:339514-350376 GCF_003789085.1 Penaeus vannamei
GCTCCCCTCATATGTAGGGCGAGGCTCAGCTTCGCATATAGGTCTTATCCTTACTCAGTGCATTCGGGAAGGAGTGTAAAATATGAGATTATATAGTGTCAGGAGACGTGCGGAGAAGAGTGATAGTAGTGTCTATGGATGCGTGTGCGAAGCGTTATTGTGAGGTAAGTGTGGTTATGAAACGGAAAACAGTCACAGTAAGATATGAAAAAACGTTTGGAACTCATCACGGGTTCCTCTTCAAACGAATAATAAACCGAAATGGATGGATCCATTTTTGTGTTCACGTTACTGTGTTTGTGTTGGTGTCCAAGTGTGGTTATGATTCCGAGGAAAGGCGCGTACATGTCTTTCATCTCTTCTACACGGCGTCTGGTTTTCCCTTTGACTCAAAGTTAAGAAAACATGAACTAGGACGGAATTTGTTATTGTTCAGCCGTCTTGTATCTCAATCTTCCTTTGTTCTTTACAAAAAAGTGGGGGAGATACTAAAAGTTCCAACAAAAATATTTGTTGTTTAAAAATAAACGTAAAAACACTGAGCATAATTTGTAAAACACGGGCACAGAAAAGCACTAAGACATAACAAAATACATAAAACACAGTTAAAACGAACACCAAGTACAGAAAAAATAATCAAGATTCGACTTCTCTGGAGAATAATTTAACTTTAACGCTTAGCTTTATATTGCCATGACTACCATAGCGAGCTGTACAATCACGACCTCAGCGGTTCCGCACCTCGCGAACTGAAGAACTTTCCCTAGTCACCTCAGCCCTCGGAATTGCGTTCTGGTTCTTTGTCTTTTGAAACCATAAAATAAAATTCCTTTTCCAATTCATTAGAATACTTCATTAAAGTTTTAACTTATTAGATAGAGAATAAAAGTCCTATGGAAATATATCCTTTGATGGAAAGGAATAATCTATGAAAAATGCATATCGTAGAAATAAAGTATGAAGTCTAATAACGTTCTATTAACAATATTAACATTATAAACTTCTGATAAAATATGAAAAAATACTATGATAAGTTCCTCTTATCATAGTTCATCAAATAATGTATCTTTTCGATGGTCCCTTTGATCTTTCCGCCAAAGGTTGAAGTCTGAAAACAGCACGTGATCGAGTTCGTCACCGCACTCCTAAAATGAGAGCCAATATTAGCAGAACAGCGAGGGCAACGAAGCCACGCAGGTGAGACACCCCCTTCGACTTCCCATTTTCTATGGCTCGCAGCAGGGCAACGAAGCCACGCAGGTGAGACACCCCCTTCGACTTCCCGTTTTCTATGGCTCGCAGCATCCTCAGCGCGCTAGCATCCTCAACCTCGGGAGATGAAAGCTGGGGATGTCGGAGTGGAACTGTGGTGAGCAGCGTCCTTCAGCTCGTAAGGGGATGACCCTCGTCGGGGCAAGATAACGGAGAACTGAGGGCTGTGATATCGCACCTTACATTATTATTAATGTTATTATTTTTGTTTATATTGTAATTAGTATTATCATTGTTTTCATTATTATTGTTATTATTACTAATTCATTAATACTGTTTTCATTATTATCATCATTATTTTATTGTTATCGTTATTATTTTCATTTCTTAATAACCCCTATTCTATTGTCATTTTTCATTAATATTGCTATTATCATTATTACTTTTTATAATAATGATAATAACTACTAAATATCATTGTCATTTCTCTTATTAATTTTTCAAAATCATTCATATTTCATCATTATCATCGGTATTATCATTACTACAATCATCATTATTATCGTTATTATAGATAAAACTGCCTGCTAATGCTATTATTATTGATTGATCGTCAGTAAATCTCCAATATGCCAAAATAAAAACGACAGACACGATGTGGCAATCCATCTTTTCGTTGCCATGACAACCTGGAATTCCTCGCCAAAACGCATATTGCTTCCCGGAAACTTGGTCGTCGATTTCTAAGGTAAGCTGCAGCTATATCCTCTTTACCACATGTGTAACGAGGTGTTCAGTGATGTGATTCCCGAATAACAAGGGTGTTTGCTGCCCTTCCAATAATCTGTATTTACGAACGGATAGGGAGATAAAATGAGGATCTTTTTTGTTCTTCTTGTTACATACTTTTATATTTTTACGTAGGAGATAGAAAGATAGGTGGATAGATATATAGATGGAGATATATAAATGGACAGATAGATACAGATAGATCAATAGAGAGAGAGAGGGAGAGGGAGAGGGAGAGGGAGAGAGAGAGAGAGAGAGAGAGAGAGAGAGAGAGAGAGAGAGAGAGAGAGAGAGAGAGAGAGAGAGAGAGAGAGAGAGAGAGAGAGAGAGAGAGAGAGAGACGAAAAAAAATATATATATACACGTCAGTTATCTTCATAATCAGTAAAGTCATTCTCTCTCCCCCTAAACAGTGAAATCACAACCTTATTCCATTTTTATTACAGTGTGTCTATCATCCAATTCAACTCCCCGCCCCCCTCCCTTTTATGACCTCCTTTACCTCGGTGGGGTCAGGAGAAGGTAGGGAGGGTAAGTTTTAATATATGCTGACCTTTGTCTCTAAGCTCTCCAAAATCTTAAGAGTATTCCCTGCTAATGCTGCAAAATGCGATGGTGTTTAAGACTTGCTTATTAGAACCAACTGGCAGTTTATTTCAGATGATTAAATTAACTCGTTATAAATTGTATTACGGTACGAGTAAAATGAGGAAGGAAAAACAGCCCCTCCCTTCCCCCCTAAAAAAATATTATAATTTGTGTAATAATAACTAACACTAAAGTGAATATCAATTAAGAGACTAAAAAAGGCATAAAGGAAATCTAGCTTACAAACGTAGAATTTCTCTCTAATGTTGGATTCTTCTCTCGCACCGAGAAGGGACCAGCAATGAAAAAAAAAATAAATAAAAAAATCTAGACTGTGTTAATTTTACTTATACTATTTAGCACGCCCGCCCTGCTCTCTCTCTCTCTCTCTCTCTCTCACACACACACACATTTATACATACACGTTTATATATGTATTTATACATACTCACACACAGACACAAATACATACATACATACATATATACATATAGATGTAATTATATGTTTATATATAGATAAAGATATATATGTATATTTATATACATAAAGATAAATAGATAAGATACAGATATATACAAGTATAAAAATATATATACATATATATATATATATATATATATATATATATATATATATATATATATATATATATATATATATATATATATATATATATATATATATATAAAACATGCTGGAAGGAAATAGGGTCCATTGATACACCAACCGATGATTAGTTTTATTCAGGGCATGGAATCCATTTCTTTACGGCGTATCTATCTGTCCATATATATCTTCATCTATATTCATATTTATCTATAAATAAATAGATAGAAGAATAAATAGAATATATACACATACATAAACACACGCATGTATATATATATATATATATATATATATATATATATATATATATATATATATATATATATATATGTGTGTGTGTGTGTGTGTGTGTGTGTGTGTGTGTGTGTGTGTGTGTGTGTGTGTGTGTGTGTGTGTGTGTGTGTGTAATTTGTTAAGGTATTACAAAGATAAACATTTTTCCACGTGTGTTTGGGTTGAATAAAACTGAACAATATCATTTTTGCTGCTATCAAAATCCTTACCTTCACATTTTTAATTATAAGCCGTTATAACAGCGTTCATGGCTAAAGGTGTATTGCGGTCGCAAAAAAAAGAAGAAAAAAAAAAAATCGCTGCTTTTGAGAAATCAAGTCACTGCAAAAAAAATCTTCGGGATAGAAGAGATGAAATTACCGTATAAAAAAAAAATTTTTTACGCTGGCAAGAGAAAATTTCATACATGTCGTGGCTCATTTCGAAAACTTTCCTCAAATAAGATCTGAATTATATATTTTCCTGTTTTGTATCATTTCACTTCTATTTTATTTTTGTTTATATAATAGTATAGCAGAAAGCACTTGTTAATAACTTGATTAATATCTTCCAAATGATTCGTATTTTTTGTGTTTGGCTGATACAAGTTATGTCTGTTGTGCATATGCATTATCATTATAGGTATGAATACCGAAACGCTTCCCATTGATTTCTTGTGCAACGGTGGAAGGAAAAGTGTGATGAAAATACTGCTATTATCATTATCATTTTCATCATTATCATCATTAGTATTATTGGTTTTATTAGTGTCATTATCATTAGCATTACTGGTCTCATGATATTAATATTACAGGCATTAGTATCATTATAATTACTGATTTTTTATCATAATGATTATTACGACTAATATTACCATTACCACTTCCATTATTTTTTAACTTTATTATTTTCATACGTTCATGATACTACGTAATATATTTAAATTCTTCAGTAATGACATCTATTGATTGTGATCTACAGTTAGACGATAAAAAAATACTTGACAAAAAAAAAAAAAAATAAATAAAGACGATGAAAAAATACAGAGCGAAAAAGAAGGCGATAATCAAGGGGAAAGGTGATAAAGACGGAAAAAGAAATGGAAAAAGGAGTGGAGGAAAATAAAAGAGAAAGGAAAAGAAAATCAAGAAAAAAATGTAAATGAAAAATACTGGGAAAAACAAGTATAAAAGGATTGAGAGATCAAAAGAGAGTAGAGGAAAGAAAGAAATCAGCTAGAAAAAGTTTGCCTCGTCGGTCTGATGTCAGAGTACTGTAATAAAGATTGAGTATCCGAATAAAATATAAAAACGAACAAACACAGGCGGAAGAATCATATCTTGTTTTCATACAAATAATAGAAAAAACAATCATAGAATCTGCTTAGTAGAATATCATGAAGAAATTAGAATGGGGATGATTTCAAGCGAAATGTTGGTCATATCTAGCTAATTAAACTCTAGCAACTTAACCCTTTCAAGGTCACTTATCTCTGATACGTAGTTCAATCAAATTTTAAGAAAACTTCGGGGTCCGAAGACAGTTGTTGATAACAATTAACATTGACCAAGAAAATAATTACCTGCACGTGTGTAATTACAAATAAAATTTTGTAAACTATATTAAAGGAAAATCAGACCATAAAGTCACTTGCACGACGGTAAGTTGTTCCTAGAATGTGCATCCCGCTAAAACGAGAATTCAACCTAATATGTCATATATATTAAACCTGTACTCACATTAGGTAATCAGGATATTTTGAAAATGAAGGAATTGAGGAACTGGAACAAAACTGATCCCTTTTTTATAATCATAAGGGCAACAATGAAGTTGAGGGCGTCGTCACGTTGAACTGGGCATAAAAACAGTACCTCAACCCGGCTCCCGTCAACGGCTCTCAAGCGGGGATCCCAATGCTGATGTTTCGGAAGTCGTTTCGCAAAAAGGGGAAGATCTTGGTTTGCTTCTACTTATATCTTGTTTCACGTCGTCGGGTCTGTCAGCTGTGCAAATACAAAGAGAGGGGAAGAATTTTGCTACATGCGAATCATCAGATTTCACCCTGCAGGACTTCCTTTTTAAATTTCATCCATATGAATACATTTTATAATCAAACCTGCCAATCAGCAAGGTTCTCGGCGTTATGGTACACAAACTAATAACTTTTTAATTTTCACATTCATGATTACTTGGTTTGATTTTTACCCTAGAAGGTAGCGGACGGCTGAAATAGTTCACTGCCCCAAACATACTCCTTAAGACATGCTACTACCCTGAGAGGGAGCGATGGATAGTCTCTTAGTTGATATAATTACATAGGTATTTCATGCTGATTTATATCTGGGTTTTCTTTGTTCTTGAGACGGCCTGGTTTCTTTGTTCTGATGGCTATATTTGCTCCTTATTTGATGATGAAATAGGATCTTGGCCTTAAAAATTCTGCCTGCCTTCTGAGGCAACAGAGAATAAAGATTGATCCCCCTGAGCTCTGTAATCTACATTTGAGTTTTTTTATGCTGTATGAAGACAGCATATCCTTTGTCAAGGTACCCACCTTGCTCAATCAGGTCTGTAACCGACTTCTGGTAGGACGGCATGTCACCCTTCTCCTTTCTGGTGTGGGTGCGGACCACAGACGTGTAACACGCACCTACGCCATCACTGGCTGATAGCTTGTACACTTTCACACCAAACCGAGGGCGCCTACTGGGATTATAAGTCCGGAAGGTGAGGTGGCTTTTAAACTTCTACAGAGACCTGTCAATAGAAATGTTCATCAGTGATAAAGGATCTAAAAATCCAACCTGGTAGATCCTTCGTCAAGCCGCTCATCGATGTAGGAATGCCCCATTAAATCATGCAGCTGTGGTACATTTTCTCTGGTAGAAAAACCCATTTTCCGAAGATGGAATCGAGGACGATTCCGAAACTGTTGTCTCACTTTCTTCAGTAAATCTAGTTTGTGCATTGTGGGTTTTTCTACCATAGTATCAACACGGTAGAGTGTTTTTCCATTCATTCTGAATTTGCTCTCTTCCATCAAGAGAAACACGGTGTACCCAGCCCATTTTTATATCACTTCCACACTGCCTATTAAGCAAGTTGCTCGTCGCCGTACAGTGTGATCTGGGTTACGTTGTTTGGAGAAACGTAATCCCTATCGTAGTCCGGGACTATACGCATCCTCTGATGAGTTGTAATACGACAGCCGAGGTACTGTAAGTCTGTGCACAAGCAATAATAATTACATACGTCACATAATTATCAACCAATCACGTAAAATCATCAGCAGTGACATCCATTAATTAAAAAACTAAGTCATTCTGTAATCAGTTTTCATGGCAAGAACACATAAGATCTCAGGCATATAAGAAGAGAGAAAAATATCAACGTATAAAAAAAAAAAAAAAAAAAACTATGTGTAAAGAAAGAGAAAATCTACAATGTCTAAAATGTAACAACAGAACAGTACTGTGCAGAACAAATAAAAACTAAATGAATAAAAACAATATAATTCAAGTGGGTGTGCTCAGTTAACACAGGTGAACATAACATAACGTGGATACACAAACTTTACAAATTATATACGATACCATGGAACACGTAGTATGAGAAAACACGTAAATCATACACAACTTACTGTTCACCCATTTCACTTCTCCGGAAAGATCGTTCACTTCTCGAACTAACCTGGTTCACTTCTAAAAAAAATATCAATAAACAACTATTCAACTTCTCGAATAAACAACTATTGACCTGGTTCACTTCTCGAAAAATTATCGAATAAACAACTATTCACCTGGTTCACTTCTCGAAAATTATCGAATAAACAACTATTCACCTGGTTCACTCGAAAATTATCGATAAACAAACTATTCACCTGGTTCACGAAAATTATCGAATAAACAACTATTCACCTGGTTCACCGTCGAATAAACAAAATTAATCGAATAAACAACTATTCACCTGGTTCATTCTCAAAAATTATCGAATAAACAACTATTCACCTGGTTCGCTTCAAAAATTATCGAACTATCAACTATTCATTCACTGTCGTCGTTATTCACTTGTCGAAAATTATCGAATAAAACAACTAACTGGTTCACTTCTCGAAAATTATCGAATAAACAACTATTCACCTGGTTCACTTCTCGTTAAACAACTATTCACCTGGTTCACTTCTCGAAATTATCGAATAAACAACTATTCACCTGGTTCACTTCTCGAAAATTATCGAATAAACAACTATTAGCGATCGAATAAACAACTATTCATTCAACGAAAATTATCGACCTGGTTCACTTCTCGAAAATAATCGAATAAAACAACTATTCACCTAGTCACTTCTCGTTCTCGAAAATATCGAATATACAACTATTCAACTGGTTCACCTCTCCGGAATGATTGAATATACTTTTCACCTGGTTTCAATCGTCATAAGTAATCGAATAAATTTTGAAGTTACAAATCAATTATCTACGTATATATGTAAGAGTTTGAAATTCGCAATAGTACACGTCAAAAAAAAAAAAAAAAAAAAAAAAAATAAAATATAAATAAAATAAAATAAATTACTTACATGCTTACGAAAGATGAGCATCCAATTGTATTCAAACTTGGCTAAATTTTCTTACATTACGTGGTACGTGGCAGAGCAATCTGTATAAGGCACAGACCTGTTGAACATTACCAAGCTTATATAAACATTGCTCAAAACCCAGTGCTATTGGCACCATTTTATAATATTGTAGTGTAATATTATGGTGTACTCGGTACTAAAGCTTGTTTCTTCATAACTCTATAAGGTTTATGTAAACAATGTATGACACAATTCACTTGATAGTCATAAAAGTAATACACAAACAATGTTCAATCAAAACAGTTAACACATGAACTTGTTAAAAAAAGGAAATATATATAAATAAAATAAAATAAGAAATAAAATATACATATATAATAATGATGATAATAATAATAATAATGATTAATGATAAATAATAATGATAATTATAATAATAAAATAATAATAATAACGATAAATAAATAAATAGACAAATAAATAAATTAACAAATGAATAAAAAAATAAGTAGACAAATAAATAAATAAAAATAAAAATGAAAAATAAAAATATAATGATAGGTTGACAGTCGTTTCAAACATGGTTTAAACAACTCCACAATCCCTGCCACTGCTCCAAGAGTTATCACTCGAAGGCCACATCTTAGTCACTTTCAAGGCCAAAAAACAAACAGGTGAAGATACATAACTTGCATTTGTTCCAGCTGGTTGCAAGAAAGGGAAGCTGCATCAATCACCCTCTTCTCTCCCTGTCTCTCCCTGCCTTGTCTCCCTCTCCTTTCTTACCGCCTGCCTTGTCTGACTCTTCGAAGCCCCAGCACTGTATTATCATGGCATTTCATTTGAATATTTAGTATAAAGCGAGATTCATTGTATTGCAGCACACTATCTCTTAATATGGCTGTTCGGGTAAATAGTTGTTAACCAAATAACCGTTCCTTGAAAAGTTCGCACACATTATTATTTTTATTATTATTATCATTGATTAAGAACCATTCCCTTCTTAATTCAGTTTTTTTTTTTTTGCAGTACGACCTATGCCTAATTTGATGCTCTTCTTAATCAACCGCACTTTAGCGAACGACCACTTATGCCACAGGGGCGATTTCCCGTACAAGTGCGTTTGATCTCATATGGCAATAGGCCATTCTCCCGCCGGCAGATCGGAGCGCAGGCACTTTGTCACTCTCTCTCTCTCTCTCTCTCTCTCTCTCTCTCTCTCTCTCTCTCTCTCTCTCTCTCTCTCTCTCTCTCTCTCTCTCTCTCTCTCTCTCTCTCTCTCTCTCTCTCTGTGTGTGTGTGTGTGTGTGTGTGTAGACAGACAGTTATGAAGAATTTGTTATATATATAAAAATCGCACTTATATGGAATGGCTATATATTAATTAAGCCTTTTTCAAAACTTCAAAACGAGGAAGCAAATTATACTTCTTTGTGTCTGTTTGTCAGATATTCCTTGAGAACACTGGCACGACGCAAAACAAAGCAATCACAAAAGAAAGAAAGAAAAGAATACAATGCCTCCATGTTGATGTGTGTCCTGGACAATCAACAAAACGCGTATTATGTTGACTGTTGATATTTCCATGGCTTCTGTTTTTGCTTCTCTGTCTGGCTTCTTATGCTCGTTCAAACTTTCTAGATTTTCTCATTCCGGTTGTAGAATATTTGATCTCATATTGCTCTCCTCTGTCCTCGTTTTCTTCTGCCTTTTCTCTCCGTCTCCCCTTTGTCTCTCTTTTCTCTCTCTCGATCGCTCATGCTCCACTCTATATCTCTCTCTCTTCTCTCTCTCTCCCTCTCTCACTTGTTCAGTTTCTCCCTCTCTCCCTTGTTATTCCTCCCTATCTCTTCCCCCCTCCCTTTCTCCTCCTCTCACAATTTCTCTCCCTCTCTCTCTCTCTCCATCTCACACTTCTCTCCCTCATCCTCTCTTCCTCTCTCTCCCCTCTCACACTTTCTCTCCCTCTCCCATCCTCTCTCTCTCCCTTTCTCACCCATTCTCTCCCTCGGGCACGCAAACTCGACACCTTGATTTATACCGAAGCCCTGAGGGACATGCTATAAATTCCGACGCTGCTCAACACCCAGAGGCTTCTTAATAAACTCTTCGCCTTAGAGAATTCTTGGCGACGTGATGTCATAATTCTCGGGTGCGGGAAGGGGGATTCTTGGCGAATACTTGAGAAATTAAAGCCTTTGACATTTTACTTTTTTTCTCTTTCACTTCACTGGTGTAGTGGGAGCTTTTGTTGTTGCTGTTGTAGCTCCATTAGCAGGACGATTTGCTCGTTGTGCTGTACCAGAGTTTCAGGATGTACGGACTTTTTCGTTTTTTTTCTTTTTCTTTAATTTGCGTTTTTGGCTCGTCTTTCCATGATAATGTAAAAGATTTTCATACACAGAGTTAATAGCTTGTTCCTATTTCTTAAAATAAATAGGAAATTATATCCATATCACATATTTTTCTTTGTTAAGCATCATTTTGATTAGCTTTTTCAGGTCTTCAATCAGCTGAACCAATAAATGTCACAGTTTATATCAATTTGATAATACTTTCGAATCAAACACAAAATAGCAATCCTTATGAGATAATCTAGACATCCGACTGTCTATAATTTAAATGAATCCTCACATTCTCCTCTCATAATTATGTGATCAATAGCATGCCTATATACGAATCGTGCAAGTCTCATGAAAAGTGTCGAAGCATTAACATCACATTGTTGAATGATTGATTTTTATTCTTAGTTTTCTAATGTGTCACACGAACTTTTGTTCATGCATGCATACCCAATATATCACCCGCA
>NW_020870336.1:357509-360009 GCF_003789085.1 Penaeus vannamei
AAGAGAGAGAGAGGAGAGAGAGAGAGAGAGAGAAGAGAGGAGGAGAGAAAGAGAGAGAGAGAGAGGAGGAGAAGAGAGAGAGAGAGAGAGAAGAGAAGAGGAGGACGAGAGGGAGAGAGAGAGAGGAGAGAGAGAGAGAGACGAGAGGAAGAGAAGAGAGAGAGAGAGAAGAGAGAGAGAAGAGAGAGGAGAGGGAGGAAACACACACACACACACACACAGACGCGCCATTATTCAACCGCACTCACTCAATTCCACAGGCAGAGAGGAATTTGAGTGGAACGAGTGGACACAGAGCCTCATCACGGGGCCTTCTTCTGGGATACATATGGACACAGATTCCAGGTGAGGACACGCGGTCGGGAAATCAACTTTTCTCTCTCATACAAGGAAAATACAGCATGGACGGTTAAGGCCCCCAGCTTAACTTAACCTAAGGCTCTTTTGAAAAATCCGGCCCCTTATCCTTATCAAAATCACTGCTGTTATCTCTATACTCCCTATATTATTATCATTATTGCCCAAAAGTTAATCCTAGCCATCCTTACAAGAACTCCGCCAACCGCCCCCATCATTTTACAGGAAGCAGAACGGCCGATGTATAAAACTTATTCATATCATTATCATTATCCTCCCTATCGTTGCAACAACCCAGTCAACGATCTACACCGTTAATCAGGAGGCATAATATCCAATATCTATCCTTATTCACATCATCATTAACCAAATTATTCATCCTCTCTATCCTTTAAAATATGCCAATGAGCCCCCCGCGTTTTTCAGGAGGTAGACTGGCCGAGGTATTTGGCGCGAGGCGGGTGTTCGGAGGCGCTCTCACGTGCGCTTCCATCGTGTCTTTTTTCATCCCCCTGGCGGCCAAGTCGGGATCGGTGACCCTCATCGTTGTCAGGGTCATTCTGGGGTTATCCGAGGTCAGGGAAGGTTCTCTTTTTGAGTGTAGGGATAATCGTATGTGTTTGTGATTTATGTGTGTTTGTATGGGTGTGTGTTTGTGATTTGTTGTATTGTGTTTGTATGTGTGTGTTTGTGATTTATATGTGTGTGTGTTTTGAGCTTTATGTGTATGTGTGTGCGTTTGTGATTTATGTGTATGTGTGTGTGTTTGTGATTTATATGTGTGTGTGTTTGTGATTTATGTGTATGTGTGTGTGTTTTGATTTATGTGTATGTGTGTGTGTTGTGATTTATGTGTGTTTGTATGGTGTGTGTGTTTGTGATTTATGTGTTTGTAATTCATGTGTGTTTGTATGTGTGTACTTGTGATTCGTTTATGCGTTCGTGCGTGTTTGTGTCTGTGTGTATTTTATTAATTTCTCTATTCTCCTGTCTACTTATAATTTCTACCTCATTATTCATTTTTTTATTTATCATTTATGTACTTACATTTTAATAACCAAAATCTAAAATGTCATAATTATCTATTTCTATTTAAATCACCAGTGCGCAAGGTGACAGTCTTTTGTCATTCTATCCACCTCCTTCTTTTTCTCTTTCTAATGCAATTTCAATCTGATATATACCTTCTTATTCCCCCTTACAAAATGACCTTCAGAGAATTAAAAAAAAAAAAGGATATAGCTTGTTTATTAAGATAAATGACGAGATTTTGATCATTATCAGATTAAAGACGATGTTATCGGGAAAATGAGATATACAGTGCTATTTGCCCCTTTAATGATTAGCAGTGTTGGGGGAGCATATTAACAAAGAGTGAATCGGAGAGAAGGAAGGGGATGGAGAGAGAGAGAAATGGAAGGAGGGAGGGAGGGAGGGAGGGAGGGAGGGAGGAAGGAAGGAAGGAAGGGAGGGAGGGAGGGAGGGGAGGAGAGAGGAAGATAGAAGAAGAGAGAGGAGGAGGAGAGAGAGAAGTGATAATAGATAAGGAGAGAGAAGGAGGGAGGGAGGGAGGAGAGATAGAGTAGGGAGTAAGAGGAGAAAGGACAGAGAGAGAGAGAGAGAATGAGAGAGAGAGAGAGAGAGAGGGAGGAGGGGAGAGATAGAGAGAGGGAGGGAGGGAAGAGATATAGATGAGAAAGAGAGAGAGGGAGGGAGGAAAGATATAGATAGAGAAAGAGAGAGAGGGAAGGAGGGAGGGAGGAGAAGAGATAGAGAGAGGAGGAGGAAGAGATATAGATAGAGAAAGAGAGAGAGGGATGGAGGGAGAGGGGAGAATAGAGAGGGAGAGGGAAGAGATATAGATAGAGAAAAGAAGAGAGGGAAGGAGGAGGGAGAAGAGGAGAGATAGATAGAGAGGAGAGAGAGAGAGTGAGGAGGGGAGTCGAAAAAGAGATGGAGAGGGATACTGAGTAACAGAGAAAGTGAAAAAAGAGGAGGAGAGTGAGATAGACAGACAGGGAATGGGAAAGAAAGAAAGAAAATATATAAAAACAGACTAAGATCAAAGAAAAAACAGACCGACAAGTGATATATATATATATATATATATATATATATATATATATATATATATTATATATAC
>NW_020870336.1:375009-380009 GCF_003789085.1 Penaeus vannamei
GACATGAACGTTTCTTTGATGATAATGATAGGTATGCCACGCCATGCCAAATGAGGGATGAAATCGAAAATAAATAAAATAGGCACGTATCTCGTATCTCCTAGCGCGTTCGAATTTTTTTGTCGTTTACGCACAGCTTGCTAGTGTTGCTGAGCGCGGCAGATAAAAGAAATAAAATAATGTCAAATGAAATAACAGGTTCTCTCGTTCCTGATACTATATAAAAAATACACACTAGATAAACATTGATAAGAAAAGGTGGGTGCCAGTTGGCGTTTATCAGCTGTTGCATAACAGACAGCGCCATCATTGACTATCATGGAGACCAGGGGAGTGTCACGTGATCAGAAGCTCCACTACTGATGACAGTAGTAGCCGATGTCACGTGTCATGTCGATGTTGTGATGACAAGGTGAATGACAAGGACGAATTTTGTGTCATGTCGTTAGGAGTGTTGCTGGGAAACGGCGATTTTTTTAACGTTCGAATTTATTAATGAAGGGTGAATTGGTGATTGACATGTCACTGATTTGTATCTTCTTTCGTTTCTATTTATATTTATAATTATTTAGCTACTTATTTATTTATTTCTAATGAATGGGGCAAGGAAACACGAATCTTTAAGACTAAGAACAGGAAAAGAGAAGAAAAGAAAAGTGGAAAATGTCAGATGTATAGTGAAGATGGCGAATAGTAAAGGTAAATATAATATTTAAAGTATAAATTACAACTATACCGATGCTTATTCTAAGATATAATAAAAATCTCATATCGAAGGTATTCCCATGGTCACAGCCACAGCGACCTTGACCTTACTTGACCCCGTGAGAAAAGAGGTCCTGTAGGGGTACACATCATGGTCTTTCAGTTAAAAGATTTTACGTAATTCACAGCCGTCAAATTTCTGCTGACGTCACGGCGTATGTATGGGCGTGTGGGAATAGGCCTATGTACTTACGGGGTGGGTGTGGCGTAGGTGTGGTGTAGGGTGTGTTAGAGTGTACACGCGCTGAAACGAAATGGAACAATCTGAACAGGTGGTGGTTGTGGTATGGAATTTGAAGTTCAAATTCTGAATCTGTATATCTAGAATAGAAAATGTATTTAGATTAGGGAGGAAAAGAGTGTGAAAGATGAGAGTGGTGAGAGAGAGAGAGAGAGGAGAGAGAGAGAGAGAGAGAGAGAGAGAGAGAGAGAGAGAGAGAGAGAGAGAGAGAGAGAGAGAGAGAGTTGATATTGAGAGAGAGAGAGAGAGAGAGAGAGAGAGAGAGAGAGAGAGGGGGGGGGGGGGGGGGGCAGAGAGAGTTAAATACTGAGAGAGAAAGAGAAGACAAAGACACAGACAGACAGAAAAAGAAAAGAAAACTATGAATCCAAAAAATTTCTTTACTTACATCCTTATCTGGCAGGATGTCCGCCTCCAAGTAAGCTGTGGAAGAAACAGATAACCATTATCTAAAGTGGTCTTCAGATATTGCAGATATATTTAAATTAGACAATGAAATGACGGATGAGTGACACGGATGGCCCTTCAGTCAGATAATTTTTGAAATTGATTGATATATAGATAGATAGACGTGGACATGTGCGGGGATCTGCAGACGAAAGCATATCGTGTGAATTTTCCCACGATTTTCTTGGATTCTCTGGTGTATGTCTGGAAAAAATTGTATTATTTACTCTCACAACGAGGATGCGGACTCGATGATTAAACAGATAAATAAATAGATAAACACACGCACGCACCGCACGCAATGAAACACATACGCACGCACAGAAAACACATACACGCACACACACACACGCACAGAACACATGCACGCACACATACGCACACACCAGGCACACCAGAACCAACACGCAAACACACACTGATACTGGTGGGGTAGAGTAATAAACTTCATCTTTAATTGTTAAGAGTTAATACATACGAGTGAATAGAAGACGTCACGAGACGCCAGCGCTAGTGGTGCACGCGGTCGCAAGCCCTAGCAAGGGCAGCCGCCGCGTGGAGGGTAGTGGAGGTCCTCGCGGTTTGAGGGGCAGTTCAAGTGAGAGGGAGGGAATGAGTGAGCGGCCCGCCTCGCCCTCGTGCCTCAAGGGTGACCCATCATCGGACCCGATCTGCTGGTCATCCTGTCCTCGCGTTCATGTCCTTGATCATCCTCGTGTTGCTCGTCTTTGTCGGCCTCTTCTTCTTGGTCCTTGGTGTATTCCTCCGTCCTTGATGTCCACACGTCCTCGCAGGTCTCGCCTAGGTCCTCCTCGACTTCGGATCGTCCAGACTTCCTCGTAGTCCTCGTCCAGGTGTTTACCTCGCGGAGTAGGCGTCCACACGTCCTCGCGGATCTCGTCCAGGTCCTTCTCGGCTTCGTGCTCGTCCTGACGTCCTCGTAACCTGCGTCTGGGTCTACAGGCGTCGGGACAGGGGCGTCCTTTCCGGCATCTGACGTCGGCTGATACCTGCGGTGATGAGTTTCTGGAGTTTTGACCGGATCTACGGGCGTCCAGACGGCAGCTCTTTCCATAGCATCCTGGGGCCTTCCCTGACGAGTTCCTGGTTCTTCACTGGATCTAGGGCGTCCTGGCGGGCGCGCCGCCTGCCAGGACGCGTCCACTTCATCCTGGGCGCCTTAATACCTGCACTAACGATTCCTGGTCCTCAGGCTTGCAGCAATCTTCCGGCGAAATCCGTCTCACGGCATTCCAAGGCGACCGTACTGCAGTTAGACCTCCTTCTGTGACGTGTCGGATATCCACGGTCCATCTAATGCATTATCGAACCAGATCATACACGTAAGGGCCAAGATAGTGAGAGAAAAAGAAAGCAACAGAGAGGGATGCTGTTCAAGTGCTACTAGCCGGTATCTTTATAATAATTTGCATTTTTTAATGTTTGTTATTTCATACATTTTTCAAGAGGAAAATAAGTTGAGGGAGAATGGAGTAGCGATCCTCACGGACCTTCTTGAGCTACAAACCATCTCAGAGAGATATGAGAGTAGATATGGGAAACGACAATGGCAATCCTCAAGGATTTACTTGAAGCGATTGTTGTCTCAAAATGTAAATGTAAATGAGAATTGTGCATCATCGCCAATTATCACGACTGGCAACATCCCAGGCAAAAGAGATAACCTGCAGCTATGACACAACAAATCCTATTAAGGAAGATTTGTATATATTTACAGTGTCCGTTGTTTTGCGTGGATGAATGAGTGTGCATTGATTGCGTGTTTTGTTCTGACGTAACAGAAAACTGCAGCCAATTTTGTGTTTGCAAATGAGGTCAGTCAAGGGGATGGGAAACTGTTCACCAGAGAGACATAAATGATATGAACATTCGTGAATGCAAATAACGAAATCAGTAAGAGGTTAAAATGAACCAAAAGGGTCCAAAAAATGAGTGAATTTCAACAATCAACAAAATTTGTACAAGAACAGAATGTACAGAGAAATCGTGAAGTAATTACGCATCCCATGGAGAAAATTCTGTTTGAGAAAAATCACAAATTGAATTCGTTGTAGTTGAAACGATATAAATCTCTAAAAACTAGAGAATGGATTATTTAATGAACAATATTCATGTTTGTGAGATCATGTCCCACATCTGTTCACGAGACATGACCTCAGGTCAAGGTGAGAGACAGAGTGAGTGTTGCCATTCCTGCTACCTCAAAGATTTAAATTTTTCACCGTCAGCACTTGTAACCAGCAAAACCAACATAAGAGCGATTGCACATTTTACACATATGGGAGAAGGAAGGAAAGAGAAAAGATTGGCCCATAACGTGTACTCACGTGGTTCTGAAGACATCGTCGTATCAATGGTGATGGTCGAGCGGATTTTCAGAGACGTGTATGGTACCGTTTTGCGATTCTAAAGAATGCAAAAGACTCCGCTGCCACCAGATATAAGGGGTATGAACTCCTCCATCGATTACTGGTGGGGCAGAGTAATAAACTTGTATGGCTTCACTCTTAATTATTAAGAGTTAACACACAAGTTGAATAGAAGACGTCACGAGACAACAGCGCTGGTGGTGCACGCGGTCGCAAGCCCAAGCGAGGGCAGCCGACGCTCAGAGGGTAGTGGAGGTCCTCGCGGTATGAGGGGCAGTTCAAGTGGGAGGGAGGGAATGAGTGAGCGAGGCAGGGGCACGGCAGGGGCACGGCAGGGGCACGGCAGGGGCACGGCAGGGGCACGGTCTGCGGAGAGGCCGGGTCGTTCTTGGAGAAAGGGTGAGGACGAGTGAGTCTGAGGTCAGGCTAGGTCGACTTATGCGTGACCAGTAGGCACAAGCAGTGGAGTGGGGTGCCACACATACATCTATATATATGTATGTGTGTGTCACAGCCAGTCGCATGTTGTCTTTGATCTAATGATATTTAAAGTGGTTTTTTGTACCATAGTATCAACATTTTAGTTTTGCAATTTATAATTATAATTTTCCATTATAATTTTCCAAAAACCATGAAATTGTTTGGCTTTCCCGGGGACCCAACAATGTGGAGGAGACGTAACATAATTTAGATCGGTCCACAGGGCGTGCAATCGATCAGTTCTTGCGGCTCAAAACGAAGAAAATTTAAGGATGCCAGTGGAGGCAGCAGATAAGGAGGCAAGAAGTCAGTAACTAAAAGCTGGCTTATTCGATCACCTTGCTAACCCAGAACTCAGAACTAGGATCGCAGAGAAAGAGGGAGATGAGAGAGAGAGAGAGAGAGAGAGAAGAGAGAGAGGAGAGAGAGAGAGAGAGAGAGAGAGAGAGAGAGAGAGAGAGAGAGAGAGAGAGAGAGAGAGAGACAGAGAGAGAGAGAGAGAGAAATCAGAAAGAGAGAAAGAAATCAGAAAGAAGAGAGAATGTGAGACTGAGACATTATGCCTGACAAGTTATATTTTCTCATCCGTTTCCAGACAAGTGACAATTCACTCAAGGGAAGGGGTTGCACTGGCCAGTACAGTGATTTAAAGAGGCAGACAAACAGATACACAAACA
>NW_020870336.1:387509-390536 GCF_003789085.1 Penaeus vannamei
CAATAGACTTTTTTCATATTACTTTGAGATTGAAATACCCAAAATCAACTCTTTTTAGCATATGAGAAAAATATTGGATTTTTGGATAATGTGAGATTACTAAAGCATCTATGAGAACTTAGATATGGTAATGACTTGAACACAAATATCAGAGGCCTGACAATCTCAATCTGACAAAAATATGATTTTTAATGTTTCTCTCTCTCTCTCTCCCTCTCTCACTCTTTCACTCTCTCTCCCCCTACTTCTTTCCCTCTCTCTCCCCCTACTTCTTTCCCTTCTCTCCCCTCCCCTCCCTTCCTTTCTTTCTTTCTTTCTTCCTTCCTTCTTTCCTTCCATCCTTCTTCCTCCCAGCCACCCACCCACCCACTCACTCCCACATCCTCCCTCCTTCCCTCCCTCCCTCTCTCGTTCTCTCTCGCTCTCTCTCTCTCTCGCTTTCTCTCTCTATCACTCTCTCGCTGCTCTCTCTTTATCACTCTCTCGCTCTCTCTCTCTATCACTCTCTCGCTCTCTCTCTCTATCACTCTCTCGCTCTCTCTCTCTATCACTCTCTCGCTCTCTCTCTCTATCACTCTCTCGCTCTCTCTCTTTCTATCACTCTCTCGCTCTCTATCTCTCGCTCTCACTAGCCACTGACTAGCCCTTTCACTCCCTCTCTCTCTCTCTCACACAAACAAACACAAACATAAATATGCACATGCACAAACACACAAACACTCAGAACAGTACATTATGTTGGAATTTACAAAGAGGCACTGTTTCTGGCACAAACTCATACAAATTGAACTACTTTATTCTGTTACCTTAGTAGTACACTTTATTTCTTTTACAAATCAGGCACACATTTCTATATTGATAAATATATATCATCCTCATCTGATTATAAAGAAAGACTAAACTAATTCACCAAAATATTGAGTATCTAATACTTCACACTCCAACTGAATATATAGAGCAAACAATCACGCAACTAAAAGTATACACAGCCTTATATATGTACTATTGAGATATATATGACAAGATGCTATAAAATGTGCTAAATCTACCATATGTATATATATATTTTAAATCTCTACAAAATATACTTTGTGTATAAATTTCACATAACATTGAACAATAACATCTATCAGTTTGTATTACATCAGCTTCTCTTCAGTTTCTATGGAAAATACAAATATTGTGTTTTTTAATAACATTCATTCATGCAAAATTCCTCACTCAACTTATATAACATATATAAACATTTATTTCTAATCAAATGATGCTGGGAGGGCATGTATACATGGCCTGTCTGCCTTGATTTTAGTTTATTCCTTTCATTTACAGGTAGATGGCTCCACAAGTTCACAGATTTTAAAGAATCCATTTTTAGGCGTACTTGATCTCACCAGTATACCCTAATTCTTTGAATTTACAGTATTGTTAATAATATTGTAATAATAACAATATCAAGTGTAACAATCATAACATTTATTACATTTGCATTATTTGATACTGGCTTTTCTCATCAGTATACCCTATTCTTGGAATTTTCAGCATTGCTAATGATATTGTAATAATAACAATGTCAAGAGTAACAATAGTAACATTTATAACATTAGCATCACTATAGGCCTAAAACCTTTTTCCCAAAAGCAATAGGATAAACAGGTCAGGCAAAGTGGGCCTAGCTAATGCCTCCTTTATGACAAAATTCGCAAAACAAAAATACACAGGACAGTGCATGTATATAACCGGCACCAATGGACTGCAGAAATGAGGAAATATTGAAATATCTCAAGTTAACCGTATAATGAGTTGAATATAATATAATATGATATAATAATATATGTTGTGCTCCATTAACCTGCATTTATAAATCCTAATTCTCACAACCTACAATCATGTCTCCTTTGACTTTTAGAAATAGTAAACTTCATGGCACAATGATTAATCCTGATTTTACAATGTTATATGCAAATAAAGCTTCAAAGATCAACCTTGACTGTCAGAATCTGGTCTCTGTCCTCTTGAAAATGTTAAAAATACCTGGAAAAGTAAAACCTTTATATCAATATGAAATACAAATGTATAATTCAAGAAAAAAATGTACACTTCCAATTTAAATGAAAATCTGTGCGTGTCTGTCTGTACGTGTATATATGTAAGTGTGTAAATGCAAGTGTGTAAATGCATGCAAGAGTGTGTGTTGTGTGTGTGTGTGGTGTGTGTGTGTGTGTGTGTGTGTGTGTGTGTGTGTGTGTGTGTGTGTGTGTGTGTGTGTGTGTGTGTGTAAATATGTACATATATTATATATAATATATATATATATATATATATATATATATATATATATATATATATATATATATAGACATACATACACATATACATTCATGTATATATCTATATCTATCTATCTATCTATCTATCTATCTATCTATCTATCTATCTCTCTCTCTATATGTGTGTGTGTGTGTGTGTGTGTGTGTGTGTGTGTGTGTGTGTGTGTGTGTGTGTGTGTGTGTGTGTGTGTGTGTGTGTGTGTGTGTGTGTGTGTGTGTGTGTGTGTGTGTGTGTTGTGTGTGTGTGTGTGTGTGTGTGTGTGTGTGTGTGTGTGTGTGTGTATGTGTGTGTGTGTGTGTGTATGTGTGTATGTGTGTGTGTATGTGTGTGATGTGTATGTGTATGTGTATGTATGTGTGTATGTGTATGTGTATGTGTATGTGTAATGTGTATGTGTATGGTGTATGTATGTGTATGTGTATGTGTATGTGTATGTGTATGTGTATGTGTATGTGTGTGTGTGTGTGTGTGTGTGTGTGTGTGTGTGTGTGTGTGTGTGTGTGTGTGTGTGTGTGTGTGTGTGTGTGTGTGTGTGTTATAATATTATATATATATATATATATATATATATATATATATATATATATATATATATATATATATTATGATAATATATATATATATATATATACACATGTAATATATATATATATATATAATATATATATATATTATATGTGTATGTGTGTGTGTGTGTAA
>NW_020870336.1:405524-408024 GCF_003789085.1 Penaeus vannamei
AGAGAACCAATCTTTGGACGAGAGACTGAGAGAGAGAGATGAAGGAGAGAGACGAGAGAGACAGAGAGAGAGAGAGAGAGAGAGAGAGAGAGAGAGAGAGAGAGAGAGAGAGAGACACGAGAGAGAGGAGACAGAGAGAGAGAGACAGGACAGACAGACAGACAGACAGACAGAGACAGACAGACAGAAAGAGAGAGAGACAGAAAGAGAGAGAGAGACAGACAGACAGACAGACAGAGACAGAGAGACAGAGAGACAGAGAGATAGACATATAGATCGCCAGATAGATAGACATATAGATCGCCAGATAGATAGCTATTTAAGGTTTAAATTAACTGTGTGACTTGATGGGTACCTGTCCTTGGAATTTCATTCTGTGAAGCCTTAAATCGAAGGTAGGAAAATCAAACTATCTATTGATGATATACATGGTTTTACACCATGGCCCATATCATTGATTAATTAACATAATCTGATTAAACTCTTTTCCTGACCGAAATAGCCTAAACTGCAATGTTGACAAAAGAAAATATCTTGCATAATTGCAATATCTTGAATATGAAGCACTTGTAGCTATTGCATCCATTCACAACTCAATATTCATCCTCAAAATGTCAAAAAGCATTTTATATATATATAATAAGCTACTTTAACAAAGACTAAACAATTATTTGAACTAGTCACAACTACGGACACACATAAAGATATAACATTTTATAAAAGCTTTGTTTACCCATTTTATAAACAAATTATTCAGCACATAACAGGAAGCCATTGTAAAGTAAAAATTAAGACAGAATTCTACATATAGTTACAGCTTTATGTAAGTCATGTTTATGTTTCCAACTACTGAAACTGGATTCACCTGATAATTTTTAACTCACCATCTTGTGCAAAGTAAAATTGTTATTAAAAGCGTTGTTGTGCTTAGGAAAAGGAATGATTTGATAAACCATGCCATCCAATGCATCCAGTTCTGTAGCCCCATCATCTTCATTGATTCCTGTTTAGTTTGGGAAGAAAAAATAGAATTTCTTTTATTTTGGGGGGTTTCAAAAATCATAAATTTCATAGCAAAAGGATCTCATCATCAGTAATCTTCATTACAATAATAGGTTAATTAAGTTTTCTATTTATATTTTTCTTATATATTTGTGTCTACTGTAAGACATCCATTTCTTTCTCATCTAAGAGGGTAAATATTTGAAGACTATACTATGATGAAAACAAAAGTAAAAATGATGTCTTCCCAAGATACAAAAGAAAAATAGAATGGGAATAATTACAAATGAAAAATACAAATGCAAAATTGAAACCTACCTTTAACTTCTTCTCTTTTTCATAAACAACACTCTTAGCAATGTTGATTGCAGGATATATGTACGAAATGAGGAGAACAAAAGGTAGCCATGACTGCAGAGCCACGAGATACTTGTCATCTATATATTTTGGATAAGGCATCCTCTGCATTTCAACAGATATTGATGCTGCAAATAGAAAGTAGTCTTTGCAGTTTTTATTTCCCCAGTTTTTAAAGTGATATTTATTTCTGCAAACTGGTACTATATGATGTAACTGGTGTTTTATGAGTGGGTATATCATTAACACAATACCTGGTGTGGATTAGCACACACTAATGTAACCCAATCTCACCAAACTTTAATATATATTTTCCTGTCACTTATGGATTAACTTCTTTAGACATAACCAAACCTCCTCCACCTAAACTCTTCTCTACCCTAAAACCTTCCTCATGTATCATACCCCTTAAACAAGGAGTAAGGATGTGTGAGGGTATAGGATGGCCCATGATAGTAATCTTAACATTTTCAGGCATTATGTCCTTTCAAATGGGACTATGAAAAAAATCCATTGCTGACAGACTTGTGAATGCTAACCACCCAATATTTATTTATATTTCTATAAGTACATATAAATAAGATTATATCAAATACTATCTACGGAAAATGAAATTTGTTTTCTGTATGTAAACAAATACTTAGAAAATTCTTTTTTCAAGCTTTCTGAGTTGCAAAATCTCTTACTACACCTTGGTGATATACTTTCTAACCATCAGGGCCCAATGAATGCCCTCGGCCTGAGTCTGTAACCCAACTGGCTTTAATGTATATCTGCAATTGCCTATCCAATTTAAGAGGGGTGTGGACTTAAATATCTTAAGTAAACACAATCAAAAAGATCATGATTACCACATCTTTACAAACAAATAAGCAATTCCCAGATTCCACTTAATAATAATAAAAAAAACAAAAGAAGTTTTCATCAAAGACTCACCACTAGGATCTTTTCCACTGATGTACTCAGTAATAGCCATGTCTACAGCATGCTGAATGGTTAAAAATCCTTCATCATAATAACCTGAAACCATATATGGATATTTAGTACATATTCATTTCTTTACTCTCTACAAGTGTGCAGTAAAATATAATGCTGTATAATATGCACTATTTCAGCAAATATTTCAGATGCAAAAAAATAA
>NW_020870336.1:427478-434978 GCF_003789085.1 Penaeus vannamei
TATATATATATATATATATATATATATATATATAATATATATATATATATATATATTATATATATATATATATATATATATATATATATATATATATATAATATATATATATATATATATATATATATATATATATATATATATATATATATATATACATATATATACCAGACAGTTTATTGCTAAAGGGAATGCAAATTTTTTTAAGCTGCAAGCAAAGTAGTGAAATGAAAAATAAGTGTATAGAATAACAGGACAATAGCCAAACAGTTAGATTGTTTAGGTAATTGAATCTAATTGTAACTCCATGAAGACAAACTAGATGGTAATGCTGATCACAGCTATCCTTTATTCTCAACAGTCTGTTTACAGTGCTGCTGTTGAGAAATGCATAGCAAACTCAAGAATTGTAGACCTCTTAGGAGATTCTGTGAAAAGTTATGGAGAGGAAAGTCGGCGTGGACGTAGGCAGCATATCAGGTGAGTTGACTTTTCTCACACCCTAAAGGTTGTTTTAGCAATTAATTAATGCCTATTGTCTGTCTGCTAGCCTTGTGCATCTCAAATTTTGATATCAACATTCCTTTGATTGTTGCTGGCAATTATTCCTTTACAGTTTTATTCATTTCCAAGATATAAAATGTACTAATTGCTATTCCCCCTTTTGGTCTCTTGTGTTTATTCAACTTCCTTTCCTTTATACACCCTCCCAATACGTTACTCGTTGTGGTGGGCTTAGGAGACGGAGACTGCTGATTGCCCCTACCTTGGACTTCAACTGTCACCTCAACTAATTTTGCTTAGTCTTTTCTTTTCCTCCTTTCCTCTTCAGTATCTTCATCATCCCCTTCTACTGTCCCATTCCTAAGATGTGAGAGCTGTGCTGAAAAGATGAAAGACTGGCTCTATATCAGTCATGAACTGCCTCCAGAAGCCATTGAATAATTGGCTAGCCATTACCCCTTTTGGGGACCGTGAGGGGTAATAATAATGAAGATTCTTTACCCTTAATAGGGGCATTAAAGCTTACCCCTTCATAAACTAGCCTATCTGATTTTGATATTGATGGTTTTCCAACCCCTGCCCACCATCTTTAACCAGGGCTCTAACCACTGATACTAATACCCCCTCTTCAACATTTACTGACAACTCTATCCAGTCTGAACCACCCACCCAGGTTATTAATCAATCTCCAGAATACAGCCCTTCCTCTATCCTAGCATTCTCTTCTTCTACTGCACAGTCTTCTTCAGTGGCTACCCCCTCTTCCCTTATTATTGTTCTTCATTCTTATTATCCTCCCCCCCACAGAACTGCTCCACTTCTACACCACCCTATCTTCTTTCCGCCCTCATCCTTCTATTGCTTCTACCTCTGCAAACCTTTTGAGTACTCTCTTTGGCCCAGCCAAGTGGGATCAATTCTTTGATTCTCCCCACATCCCCCTACTCTGAGAATACCATTATCTTTCATCAGTGCCACAATGCAGTCGCTATGATAGTTCATGCCTAGTCACAGTTACATCAAAATCCCAAGCTCTTGCACTATCTACCCTAACTGACCTTACTGGCAAACCCATTCCTGCCAAACCTCACCTCTCTCTTAACCCACTAACGATGGGTGTCCCACATATGAGACACCTGAAAAATAAACATTGCCGGGCGCCCCGCCAGTGTGACACTGTATCAGGGCTCGTGCTCCAAAAATAAAAGTTTCCAGGCAGCTACAAAATAGGCGCGTGGGGCTGGCCCAGACTCTGCATGCGCGCCAGCCACGTCACACTGGCATTTTTTTTTTTTTTTTTTTTTTTTTTTTTTTTTTTTTTTTTTCTCTCTCTCTCTCTCTCTCTCTCTCCAGGTGTCTCATATGTGAGACACCCGTCATTAGTGGGTTGATATATGCACTGGAATTGTTTCTATCTCCCCAACTGATTGTCCCAGAAATGACGAGAGCTGGTCAGATTATGAAAATGACCTACTTACCGGAATTGCTGATTATGATGCAGTAGCAGTATAGTGCTATACTATTCCTCCCAGAGGCCAGCGTAAGTCCCATGTCAGTATTGCCAAGATTAGCTTCCGCTATGAAGTTTATATTGGTTGATTGTCTTACCATGTCCGACCATATTGACCCCTTCGCTGTCAATGTCGGAAATGCTTGTGTTTTGGCCATCCAGCCAAACACTGTCACTTCATAGCTCACTCCCTTCTGTGTGCCCAACCTTGTTATGACTGTTCAAATTGCCTTGCTCAGTCACGTACATGTGCCAACTGTGGTGACTCCCATAACATATTTTATAGGAGCTGCCCTGCCTATAAGTTCGAGGTAGCACAATGACAAGGTTTTTCTCTCTCTACCTATTCCAAAGCAGTCCTTCGCTCTGCACCCCCCCCCCTCATATCTACAAGATGTTTCTGCATCACCCCCAGTACCTCTTCACTCTAACCTAAACCATCCTTCCTCTACTCTCCTTATCCCTCAGTCAAATCCCTTTTCCATTCTAAACCCAGATATTCCAATCTCTACCACTTCTCCAATACCTACTCTTCCTCCCCCTCACTTTACATGTTCCACCAGACATCATAAATGTTCTACTCCATCTTTGCCATCTATACCCTCTACTACACCCCCCTTTTCCTCTGCTCCTCAAACATCTATCCCCTCTTTTCCTCCTCACAAGAGATAAGAGATCCATTGTTTCTCAGACCCCCCCTACCCAAATCCATCCTGAAATTCTTGAAGAAATCCAAATTCCCCTATCCGAATGTTCCGCTCGCTCATCCACCCTGCAGTCCCTCTAGATTCAAAGTATTTGCCATTATCAATCCTCCTCCCTCGCATGTTCCCCCTTCCCCTCTCCTTCTCCACGTACACCATTCCCTATTCGTTCTCCATTATCCTTACCTCTCCCACCTGGATACTCACGTGAATCCCTTCTGTCGCAACAGTGTTCTCCTCCAGGTTCCTCCCCTCCAGATGCTGACCTTCCTACCCAAATCCACCCAGAAACTCTTGTAGACATCCAAAAGCTCCAAGATATAACCCAAGAAAATGTTCTGCTCCCTCATCCACCCTCCAATCCCTCTACATTCAAAGTATTTGCTGATATCCTTCCTCCTCCTCCACAAGTTCCCCCTTTCCTTCTTCCTTCTTTCCTAACTCATTTCCATGTACCAACCCCTTTCCTCCGTACCTCTCCCCACCCTGAATACTCAGTGAATATTACCTCTCTGATCCGTACCTCTCCCACCTGAATACTCAGGTGAATCCCTTCTGTCGCAACAATATCCTCCTCTGGATTCCTCCCCTCCTGATGGTCTTCCTGGTACTTCACCTCCTTCCCCAGAAAATGCCTGTCAACCAAAACCTTGTTTTGAGATAATCAAGTTTGAAAGATGTTATCTCAACAGTTTTTACATCGATTTGGTTTTGGTTTGTCTTAAAAGATCCCAGTTTAAGGCCTTTTACTTTTGTTAATAATATTTTGGAATGGTAAGTAAAAGAAGGGAAAAAAAAGGTCATGTAATTCATAGCTTATGGATGACATTAGGTTCATGTCATCGCCGACTTGATCGGGACTCTGTTTGATGTATTAATAGTGTCACAGACGTGGCTTTGGGCAGCAGGTTATTCACATCATGTTACCAAGGATGTTACAATTTATTCCGTTCTTTATGAAAAACCCTCATGCGCACAACACATGCCCTGGGGTGTTGACTGAGGATGAACAGAAGGTATAATGCTATAATTGGATATTGTTTTGTATAAAGGGTGAATTTTAGGACATAGATAATTTGCCTACCATTCATGGAAAATCCCATGCCTCTACAACGCTCTCTCATGCTACTGATGTGAAACCTCGTCCTTTCTTACTTTTGATGGTGGTGCGGCACAATGATTGCTACCCTACACAAAGGATTTGAGGAAGGAGAGTCGCCTGCCCGCATACTCCCCAGAGCAAAGGCTAAGTCCCTATTTCTTGCTCCCAGAGGCACTGGTCAAAGTCTTCCCAATAGAAAAAAGATATATATATTTTTTTTTCTTAATTATTTTACTTTTTTCACCCAATGGCAATAGTGTTGTAGATGTTATTTGTATTTTAATAGAAATTATAATAAAAATGGAGATGATGAGCTTGCAGCAGTGATAAGACTTCCCAGGCATCCCTCAGACAGTTCAACATGTGTGAAGTATTTTTCTATAGGACTATTGAGATTCCAGTGTGCCCTGTCTATGTTTAGATTCTGATCTCATCCAGTGTGCAGTGGGGCCCAAGATGGTTGTAGAGAAGGAGTATTTCTTGAGTATTATCACCCATATACCAGAGATATAAATCCAAATATTAGAAGCAAGACTAAGAGACAAAGGCCAGCTGGTAACTATAACTCCCTACCCCCTCCTTTTGGTCGAATTGCCCTTGCTATTCACCTCTTTTTACTTAAAGCCTTTGTGGAAATGGGGATTAGACTCAGAGACGATGGGACTGGTATTTCAGAAAGAGTTGTGGTTGAGTAACATTCATATTTGCACTTTTACTTTAAACCCCTATTTTTAACCTGACCATGTCATTGCACAAAAAATTATACAAAAACCTGAATGTTACTTATTGTTACTGTTATTGCAGTTGTAGACTACCAAGAGAGATGATATAAAGTGTGTCCAAGGAAAACAGCCACTTATCATCTTGATACAACATATCAGATGACAAACATGGACCTTGGTAAATTGGAAAAACAAAAAATGCTTTTACAGAAAAAGATAGAATTGCATAGGAGGCAAGGAGTCTTGACATTGCACACACGTGTTCATGTGAGCTGGGCCGAGCCACCCACCAGGGAGAATTGCCACTCAAGTAAGCTTAGCCCTTAGGATCCAATTGTGTCATGGAAATCATGGTGTTAAAAATCCAGGCAATGGGTTTCGTAAGTGGCCAACATCCTGGCCATGTGGTGTGTAGGCTGGGTGCACATGAACACTCATGAGAGGTGACAAGACTCTGTGCCTCCCCATTACAAATTTATTTTGTGTAAACTTTTTTAGCTTTATTGCCATGTTCTTATGTCCATATTCGTCTTTTAATTTGCTTTATCCAGATGGTAATAGCATATTTTCCTTGCACAGATTCCATATCATCTCTCTGTATAGTAAATAACTCAGTGCAGGTGGAAAAAAATATGGAAGATTTGGTTATGTGTCATATATCTCATTTTTTTGTAATTTTCAACTTTGCGCCGTCAGTCACAGCAGCCAGGAATACAGTGCGCAGTATGGCATCCTCCCTGGAGCCAGTGCTCTTCTAGTCCCTGCTTACGCAAGTTACATTCCACATTCGTTTATCGATGGGAATAATGCTGGAGACCCCTTCTAAGTGCCAAATAAGTCAAATCACATTCCAAGAGGTTTGTGCACTCCTTGTGAGTCTTTTCTGTCACCCTGGCCTTTGCTCATGACGGCAAGTTCTTGTTACCCAGGCTGCGGCCAATTTGCCCGATTGACAGTGTGTTCATGTCACCCGCCCCTCGACTCAAGTTTTTCCATGACATGACCACAACGTCATCCGGGTCCAGAAGGTTAATGCCCAGATTTTGGACCATGGGGGCAGTGATGAACCTATATCCAATGGGTTAATTCTTTACCTTTGTATTTTACTAGTGGGTTACGTCACTAGTGAAATGGTCAGTGTTAGATATTAAATAATATCCACTGAACAGGTGTCAGATGCATTTGACAGCTTGGTTATTGTCCAGACGATAGGTGTCAAAACTTACTCAACAAAATGGGAAAGTTATGTACTGCGTTTCTTTTAATCAAAGGTCAACATTTCTGTTAGTGACTAATGTTGGTAATAATTATCATTACATAAATACCCTGGTCTATTTAAAACCACTTGGAAGATGGTAGAAACATTGTTTTTTTTTGTGTGTGTTTCTCATCTTTACTGCTCTTAGAGAACAGTGCAGTCAGTTGGCTGAGGGTGCACAAACCTGTATGTGTTAGATTTTGCAAAAATCACCATAATCTGAAGTAGCAAGGTCTAAGGAACTGAACATCCCTGAATAGCCTGTGTTCATGTGGTGAAGGAAACTGAAAGAGCCAGCAAATATTGAATGGAATCTCAATGATGATTGTCATGCCCTGTTGGTAGGTCTCATGCGTTTACACCCCTCCCTAAAGGATAATAACTGACAGGAGTCTCTAGAGGTTCTGAGAGCTTTTCTCTAGCATTATCTCCAACTGGTTGTATGAAGGACACTTCAGTGAGAAGGCATATAAGCTGTGTGTCATTGGCATAGCTACAGCTGTATGCACCAATGCATTTGGAATTTACTAAGTTTGAAACAAGTATGAACTCCCAGTGTCAGTGAAGTATACCTTGTCAATCCTCTTCCACTACCTGTAGAGTTGGAATATTAATTTGGTTGGCACGTTGTGCATCAACTGAAAGAATATGCTGAATGATCTGTAGTCAAACACTTGGTAATGTGATTTTCTGCATCATTTCCACAGGCATGAGCCTGCATCAGTAGGAAATATGCAGCCAGAGCATGGTGCCTTTGCTAGGCCTACACAACAGGCAGAATAGACAATGCTGCAGTGGATGTAAGGCACTTGTAAGTGTAAGCACAGGCTGCCTTCCTCTTCCTAAGCCCCAACCCTTTTGTTTGTGGGGGCTAGGGGAGGGGTAGGGGAATAATTTTGGTGGGGTCATTTCTTTGGCATACATAAATGTATATGAAAAAAAAAAGTTTTTTGTCTCTTCATACAGCAACATTGTTTCCATTACAAAACTGCAAAGAACCTAATGACATTGATGGCATTGATAAAGCTTGTCAGGTGACTATCATAAACTTCACAATACAATGAAACTTAAAAAAGGGGCTAAGGCAAAAAAATGGCTCTAGCAAATGAAAAAGAGTGAGAAAAGCTATGTCATGGCATATGCTCCTTGCTCACTATAAGGCCACTTTCACACCAAGGTGGCACATCACATGTGGCATACCATTAGAAAACAAACATCTGAAAACATATGAAACTTTTCACACATGTGATGTGGCATTGTACACAGATTGCACATAACACATGCCATGCCACTTCTGTGTGAAAGATGTTAATTTTCAAATGGTGTGCCATGTTCAATGTGCCACCTCTATGTGAAAGCTGCGTAACATGAAATGTTTGAATAGCTGAATGTCTAACATTAGTTTCTTTCTAGGGGGCAATGGCCGCAAAAATATTCTGTCTTCAGCAGTTTTTTTTTAGTTTTTTTTTATTAGAAGAAAAGGATCATATTGCATTATGAAGCCACTACTATTATTTGACCTTTTCAGTATATATTGCACCTTCAAAATGCAACTTGTATATGTATATTTTTTTTCCAAAGACTTTCTGAGGGAAATGAGAAACAGAATGTGCTCTTCGCCACAAAAATATTCTGTCTTCAGCAGTTTTTTTTTTTGTTTCTTTTATTAGAAGAAAAGGATCATATTGCATTATGAAGCC
>NW_020870336.1:437478-441467 GCF_003789085.1 Penaeus vannamei
AATATAGGTGAGTGGTGGGAGGGGAGGGGGAGGGAGGGAAGGAGAGGGAGTAGGGGAGGGGAGAGTAGGGGAGGGAGGAAAGGGGAGGGGAGAGTAGGGGAGGGAGGGAAGGGGAGGGGAGAAGGGAGGGGGAAGGGAGGGAGGGAAGGGAGGGGATGGGGAGATAAGAGAGAAGGGAAGGGGGAAGCGAAGGGGGTAGGGGTTAAGGGAGGAGGAAAGGGGGAGGGTTAGGGAAGAGGAATGGAGGAAATTGGGATGGTAGGGAGGGAAAAGAAGGGAGAGAGAAGAAAAGGGAAGAAAAGGGGAGGGAAAGGAGGGTAAGGCAAAAGGGGAAGATCAATGATAAGGAGGGAAGAGATATTTACGAAATGGTAGGGGAGAAGGGAGGGGAAGAGCGGAGGGGAGGGTAAGGAAGGAAGGAAAAGAGACGGTGATAAAGAGGGAATTGGAGGACATAGAAAGAGATTTAGTTGGCATAGAAGAGAAAAGAAAGGGGAAGAGAAAATGGGGTTGATAGGGAGAAAGAGAACGGAAAAGGAGGAGGAGTTGGGAAAGAGGAGGAGGGAGGAGGAAGGGATGAGGTGGAGGAAAAGGGAGGAGGAGGGGGAGAAGAAGGAGAAGAGGAAGAAGGAGAGGGAGGAGGAGAAGGATGAGAAAGAGAAGGAGGAAAGAGAACGGAAAAGGAGGAGGGGGAGAAAGAGGAGGGGAGGAGGAGGAAGGGATGAGGTGGAGGAAAAGGAGGAGGAGGAGGAGGGGGAGAAATGGGGAGAAGGAGGAGGAAAAGGTGAGGTAGAGGAAAAAGGAGGAGAAGGGGAAGAAGGAGAGGGAGGAGGAGGAAAGAGAAAGAGTAAGAAGAGGAAGAGGTGGGGGAAAAGGAGAGGAAGGGGAGAAAAAGGAGGAAGGAGGAGGAAGGATGAGGTGGAGGAAAAGGAGGAGGGGGGGAGAAGTGGGGAGGAGTAGGAAGAAAGAGAGGGAGAGGAGAAGAAGAGAAGGAAAGAGGAAGAGGAGGAGGAGGAGGGGGAAAGGAGGAGGAAGTGGAGGAGGAAGGGGAGGTGAGTATTAATGAGGGTTCGGGGTATTAATAAGGTTGTTATTCACGACGGCAGAAGGGTCGAAGTCGCTAATTAGAGTCATAGTAATAATGATGGTCACCATAATTATCGAGATTACAGTGATATGGGCAACTGTGATGACTCTAATAACATCAATTATAGTGATAATGATGCCACTGGTGCTACTGTCCCTGCAATGGGTATGGTGCTTGAAGTAATGATAGCAATGTTGATAATGATAATGGTAATGATATTCATAATGGTTTAGATAATTGATAATCAAGATGTAGTGACTGCGGTGATGATGATGATAGTGATGATGATATTATTGAGGATAACAATGCTGGTATCAAAAGGGATAACTATAGCAATGGAAGTAGCAAGCATTATGCTGATGACGATGAAAATATGATGAGAAAATAACCATAATAGAAATGATAATAATGACAATGATGATGATTTTGAAGATACCGGAATTAATACTGAAGATGATGATAATGACACAATTATTAATAACGATAACAATACTACATACATGGAGCAATTATCGTAAGTGAAATAAAGATAATTAACGTTACCATATGAAATTTGATCTATTGTAATTCACCAATTTCGGACTTAAATACATCATATCATACTGCTCATGAATTTCTAATCTAGGATAGTATTTAAATCACTGAAAAATGATTATGTCAAGATAGAGAAATAAAAATATATCCTATTTTTCTCTCTCTCTATTTATCTAGTTGTTTACTTGAACAATAATTTCCTACCTTTTCCTGCTTTTGATATCATACATAATTTTTTTTTTTGGTAAAATTAATTTCTTAATGGCTATATTCTGACTTTGCCATATGCGATAAAAATGCAAACAAATAACACAACAACAAAAAGCAATACAAACAACAACAAAAACAACAACAACAACAAAACACTTCTACGAAGAAACTACAACATCCACTAATAAGCACCGGAAGAGAGGGGGAGGGGGAGGGGGGGGGGACAGGAGGGGAAGAATGGGAGGTAGGACGGGGAGGGGGAGGGGGAGAGGAGAGGGATAGAAAGGAATAGGGGGAAGGGGGGAGGGAGAGGAAGGAGAAAAATAGGGGAGAAAGAGAGAGGAGGAGTAAAGGAGAGAGATAGAAAGAGGAATAGGGGATAGAGGAAGAGGGAGAGGGATAGGGGGTAGAAGGAGAGAGGTAGAAGGATGAAAGTAGAATAAGGGGAAAGAGGGAGAGGGAAAGGCATAGGGGATAGGGGTAGAATGAGAGAGAGAGAGAGGGTAAAAAGAAATGGGGGATAGAGGAAGATGAGAGGTGGAGAAAGGGTAGGGTAGAGGAGAGAGAGAGAGAGAGAGAAAGGTTGAAAAGAGGAACAGAAGATAGAGAAGAGGGAGAGGGGATAGCGGTAGAAGGAGAGAGATAGAAGGTAGAAAGGAATAGGGAGAGAGGGAGACGGAGAATGCGTAAGAAGGAGAGAGAAGAAGAAGAGTACGAGAGAGAGAGAGAGGGAGAGAGAGAGAGAGAGAGAGAGAGAGAGAGAGAGAGAGAGAGAGAGAGAGAGAGAGAGAGAGAGAGAGAGAGAGAGAGAGAAACGCCAAGGAAAAGAGGAGGTAGAGAGTGGGGGGGGGGTAAGGAGGAGGAGGTGTAGGGGGGGAGGGGGGGGCTTATTCCGAAAAGGGGCTTGTGAGTGACATCTTTAAAGCCTAATGACCACTTGCCCTGAGCGGAGGCAGGTCACGTCACAATGATTACCCTTAATTAGGGTTATTAGGAAGATCATTACACCTCAGTCACACTCCGCTGCTACTTGTGATCGAATGGAAAGTCTTGGTGATATGGAAAAGATGGTAATTATGGGAGCTTTTGATAACGAACTTGTAATATAAGGGGATTTTAGTGATTGGATAAAAGGGTTAAGGGTTTTAATTCTTTTTTCTAATTAGCATAATTAAGGTGCTGGTGATAAGTAAAACTATGGTAATGAATTAAAAGAAATGCTTATACATTTATGGTAAAGGTGTTGATTATGTAATTAACATAATAATTAACTGTTAATGATTCTACTACCGTTATTACCATCAGTAACAAGATATGATAATCGTCTCAATTAAAGTGATAACGATAACAATATCCAGCCCTAGATAAAAAATAAAGAGAATTTATGACGATATACATAATTCAAGAAAAAAATAATGTTAATAACCCATGACTCCTTATAAGGCTACAGCCCCAAACACCTTCAGAAGATTAATATCAATGTACCTCCAAAGACATAAATAAAGAAAAAAAATTAACTTAAAAGAAGAAGAGAGAGGGAAAAAAAAACATAGCGCAAAATTAAATTAGAAGAAGAAGAGAAGAAGAGAGAGAGAGAGAGAGAAAAAAAAAAATATGGCGCAAAATAAAATCGAAAATGAAGCGTCTCATATAAATTAATGTCATTAGTGATTTACTTAAAGAAAACGGGAAGAGGGAGGGGTGACTCTTATGCAATTATCAATTTATCACGCCGATGGTAAGGGGACCTCGTTCCATTGGGGTCCCGTCGCTACCTGTGTTTGTTGGTGGGGTCTTTTTGGGACTTCTGGTACTCCTGGTATTCTGGGGGGGTATTCTGGTATAGGCGGCGGGGGGGGTCTTCATTTATTTCTCTTTCTCTTTCGTTTGCTGATGGTGATTGCGAAGTTTGGTGCGCGGGATGTGCAATGTTGTCAAATTTCCTGCGATTTTTCTCCATCTCTCTCTCTCTCTTCTCTTTCCTCTCTCTTTTTATTCCTTCTCTCCCTCACCCACTCCTCTTTCTCTCTCCCTATCTCTCTCTTTATCTCTCTCTGTCCTCCTCTCTCTCTCTCTTCTCTCTCTCTCTCTCTCTCTCTCTCTCTCTCTCTTCTCTCTCTCTCTCTCTCTCTCTCTCTCTCTCTCTCTCTCTCTCTCT
>NW_020870336.1:443933-446433 GCF_003789085.1 Penaeus vannamei
AGAGAGAGAGAGAGACGAGAGAGAGAGAGAGAGAAGAGAGAGAGAGAGAAGAGAGAGAGAGAGGACCGAGACGAGAGGAAGAGAGAGAGGGAAGGGAGGAAGGACGCGGAGGAGGGAGGGAGCAGGAGGGAGGGAGGGAGGGAGGCGAGGCAGGGAGGAGAAAGGAGAGGAAGAGGGAAACAGGGAAAGAAAGAAGAGAGAGGAGAGAGAAGAGGGAGAAAGAGAGACCGCAGAGGAGAGAGAGGAGAGAGAGGAGAGAGTAGAGAGACGAAGAGTGAGAGAGAGGAGAGAGAGAGACGAGAACAGGAAGAGGACAGGAGAGACAAGAAGAACGGAACAAGGAGAGACAGAGAGAGAGACAAGAGAGAGAGGAGACAGAGAGGAAGGGGAGAGAGAGACAGCAGAGAGAGAGAGAATTATAATATTAAGAAGAGATGAGAGAGAGAGAGAGAGAGAGAGAGAGTATGATAGACGAAGAGGAGAGAGAGATAGAAGACAAGAAGAGAAGGGGCGGAAGAGAGAGGAGAGAGAGAAGGGAGGAGAAGAGAGGAGAGAGAAGGGGAGGAGAGAGAGGAGAGAAGGGGAGAGAGGAGAGAGAGAGAAGGGGAGAGGAGAGAGAGACGAGAAGGGGAGAGAGATGAGAGAGAGAAAGAAAGAAGAAGAAAGAGAAAACAGAAGAAAAAGAGCGAGAGAACGAGAAAAAGGAAGAAGGGATACTGAAAGAGTACGAGGGGGGAGACCGAGGAGAGAAGGCGGGAAAGAAATATCGTGCAATAATGGGGACAGTAAAAAATAAAGTGCTGAAAACTTTCCCCTCAGTTTATGATTATAAGTTTCATGGTCACATATTTTCAGAAACGAAAAGGATATTTTTCATTAGTATATATCAAAAAACTATATTGGCAATATGCATTTCCACGTATAACATTAATAGCAAATCTACCATATAGAGAATAAAAATGTTTAGTACAGCCATCCAGTTTAAAATCGTTTTCTGTTTCCTATTTTGATACCATTTTCTGTTATGAGGTTCTATGATAGACTCGTATATATTATGAATATTACTCAGGCTAAGAGAAGTTGATAATTCACATTTATGCCAAGATTGTTGTTTACATCTGATTAAAACATATGTGAATAAATACAGACGATGATCTTGAACCAGTCACAACAATTATTAATCCACCATATCACCACTTTCGAGAGAAAAGATGGAAGGAGGAAGAGAGAGCGAGAGAGAAAAAAAAAAAAAAAAAAAAAAACGCGACAGGCACTGTCAACCTACCAAGCGGTCTGCGGAAGGACACGTCCTCGCTGAAGCGCCTCTGGGAAGGCATCTTGTAGGAAGGCAGATCGGGGAAGGTGAAGGGAAGGAAAGGCTCCTCAGACAGCCCCTTCTTTGTCTCGAGGATGACAGAGGGCGAGAGTCCGTTTTCTCTCAGAGGGGATCTGGCACGCTTATGGTGGAAGCTGCTGCTGTTACTGCTGGAGAGGCTGCTGTTGCTCCCACTAAGGCCGTTGGAAAGGTTGTTGCTATGTGTGTTGTTGTAGGAATTGTAGGAATTGGGGGTGACGTTGTTATTGTTATTGTGGTTGTGCTGGTTGTTGTTGTAGATCTGTTTGAAGTTTGTGTAGGTGGGGAGAGCTGGTTTGGGTTGCGGCGAAGGGCTTTTGTGTCTAGCGGAGCCGTTGAGCAGAGTGGAGTCTAAGGGCGGGCAGAGGACACGAAACAACATTAATAAAACGAGAAAACGCGTCATGAGAAATCTCTCGCATGGAACAAGCACATGCGCTACAATTAAAACCGTTAAATTCAACGAGAAAAATAAAAAATAAAAATCAGCATAGATGCACTTTCCATTACAGCAAAAAAAAATAATAATAATAATAATAAAAATAAAATGAAATAAGCCAACAAAACTGATATAGAAAGTAAAATATTAAAACCAAAAAACGACATACAATTCAAATCTCTATACAAATCAAATAACGCAAAAGGAACACTAAATAAAATCTTACCGGGCTTCCTGGAGAACTCTTCGCTGAGGCGTCGCAGTTTTTCTACTTCTACATCCACTCGGTCACCGTCTACAGGACAAATGCAAGGAAAACGGAACTTTGAGGGAAAGCACAACCGGGCAAACAAAACAAGGGCAGATGGATTGGGTCTAGTTGGGAAGCTTAACTGAGAAGTTGAACAGGAAATAATGCCTAAAACTGTTGGCTAACTCTCTATGAAATATCTCAATTAGCTTGGTAAAAGGTCTAATTTCTTAAAGGGGTAAAATAAAATGTATCAACTATTGCAATATGGAACATGCTATGGGGAATATAAAAAGGAGTAACTAAAGTAATGCCTAATATTGCAGACTAAATTCCAAAAATTCTTATTAGAACTCTTCATGTTTGACAAAGGCACTTTTTAATGAATAGCAACAAAATATATTCAACAAATAATACTGATGACTCAACTTATGTTACACAAAGGCTATGGAAAGTT
>NW_020870336.1:461433-468933 GCF_003789085.1 Penaeus vannamei
AGAAAGATATACGCCAAGGAGGAAGGACGCGACAACCTGGCCTAATCCTGTGTCCTGTCGCGGACCTTTTGGGGATGCCGTTACACCCCCTCGAGGTTCCTGTGGTCGCCGAAGCTCAGGTCTGATTTCGGTCTTTGTAAATCGGTAGTGAAGGCGTAGGTCGGGGAGGTCTAAGCTTGTGGGGAGTCCGGGTTCGAGGGGTTGGGGAGAGGAGTAAGGTAAGTGGTTATATATCAATTAAGAAAAAGAATGAAAGAAAAAAACCGGATGGTATAGTACACTAAAGTAAGAGGATTTGTAACTCCCTTGCTTGTTTTTTATATCTTTCTTTTCTTTTCTTTTCTTTATGTCCTTAATGAGGTTATATGCACATATATATGAAATATTTGCCTAAACTCGTTCTGTTAATAAACGCAATAAAAACATTTTCAATTACGTACCGTTTTCCGTGACGAAAAAAATCTGATAACATAAAAAATAAACACCGAACCCACACCTTTGTCCCTCCCCACGCCATCAAACACACCCTATGCTTCAACCCCCTACCTCAACCAATACCAACGCTTGAAGCCCCATTCCAGCACATGGCCCACACATCTCAACCCCACTGAATTCACCATTATCTCGGACGCCCATCGCCCATCATCACAAAGTTCACAAATCTGACCTTAAGCTTAGTGATGTTACACCGTCACGAGCTTAGCGGTGACTGAAGCTTGATCTGTCACCTGCTTCACAAAAGGGATCGTGTGTCGACCTGGTGACAACGTGGCTCACTTTCTTAAGGGAAATGAAACATGCTTTCTTAACGTTGTCTCTCTGTGAGATCTAGTTTTAGATTACAATAATAGGATAGAAATATTGTTTATTTTTCTTGATGGATTAATATAATTTCTAAAGCGAAGAGGAAATGACATTGCTTGAAAACCAAACTATTTCCTTTGAGAAATTCACAGCTTTATGGCACGTGAGATAAAATGGACCATGATGGATCACCTGACAAGCTGAATTACCAATACAATGTGCGACTTCCTGACACCATATGGTTTACACTGGGCCGGGCAGGGAATTGGGATTAATATAGCAGTATGAATGAAAATGAAGTTTTTCTTAACGCCATATAATTTACACTTGACCGAGAAGGAAATCATGATGAATGCAGAGGAGGTATGAATAGGATTCAATAGTTTCACAATGTAAGGCATGTAACTATCCTTTCTCATTCATACTTTTCCCACGCGACTGCTCTATAATGAATGAATGAAAAATGACCTCCTAACACCCCTTGGCGATGGTAAGAATGTGATCATTATAGGTAATGTTACACGAATGCCTTAAGGGGCGTACTTTTTTTTTCTTTCTTTCTTTGTCATATATCAGTCAGTTCTTGCAAGAAAGGCTTTTTTTCAACCGCTGATGCGTCTACATATTGCATTGCAGTGTCATTAGGATAAATAACTACTGGTTTACATACGAAATGTATTGCTGTATCTTGAAGTAACGAAAAAATGTAGAGGAATGTAACAAAGTGCAGATCTGCAGTTTGCGTATGACAACCTCTGTTACTATATAGTAAGGAAGCTGGCGGTGAAACAAACTGTATCTTTTTCGTACTATACCTTAACCCTGAATTCAATAAAGTGATCTACTATATCGCTGGGTATAAACAACTATAGGCTCATGAAATACTATCGTGGGTGGCGGTCATAACTGAAATGCGATTGAGAAGACGCTTTGCTAATGAACATGACACCAACTCAACAGTTCTTTTGCTTGCTGGAAGTTTGCGGTTACTCGTCTCTCACTCAAAGCTCCTGCTATTTTCGGTAACTGATCCTCAAGTAGACATCAGTACTGAAAATAAATGTAAAAAAAATACTCCCATTCACCTTTAATCCTCTTCAAACTAGCATTTCCTCCCCTAATCTTCACCCAAAAGTTATCTTCAACACCATGACTCAAAAAACTACGAGGAAGACGAAGAGAAAAAGAGAAAAAGGAAGAGAACAAAATAAAACACACGGAACACGCTCAATCCTATCTATATCTATCATAGTCTCCCCTTGTTCAATTTACAATGCATTATGCGCTTAAAGTACACGGCCGAGACTGGGTTCGTGTGAGCTGAAACGCAAGCCTACGGGCCAGTCTTCTCCTGGACGACGAGGTCTCGAGGCTTCTCGGAGGTCGTGTCATGGTTTCAATTTCGAAACGAATGCGAGACCGTTTTGGATTTAAAGGATTCATATTTAGGAATTTAATACTCTACTTGTAGTTTTTCTTTATTCTAGGTGTGTTTTTATCCGTCATTTTTTGTAGATTGAACATTATAATAATTTATCCTACTTATTATCAGCATAATGATCATTATATAAATATCATGTAGATCTTCCCTAATCAATATATATATTTTTTCAGACCCATACATTGCAAATTCTTATTTACGTCTTACTCTTTTTAGATCATGCCGATCCATTATTTTTATCCACCCATATATATCGGAAAATGAAATCTCATTCTCCACGAACTTACGTTCTGGCGCCGAGCCTTGACTTTGGTCGCGCTCGCGGGGCCTCCGTGGGAGTCGACCCCGCTGCGAGCTGCACAGGGAAGTCGCCCGGCCTAATTCGGAGCCGAGGAAAATGGAAAGAGAAGGAAAAAAGAAGGCGGAGGAGGAGGAGAATAGAAGGAGGAAGAGAAAGAGAAGCAGAAAAAAGCAAAAGAATAGAAATTAGAAGCAGAAAAAGAAAAAAAGGAGTAGAAGAAAAAAGAAAAAGAAAGATTAAACGCTACGAGGCTCGGACGCAGGCCTCCGCTGCATAAATCATAAACACTGATTCAGTTTCTTCATCATCCCCTTGTATTGCTGCCGTTATCTGTTCTTATAAGCTGAACTGGTCGTTATTTCCCCCTAAAAGGCAAGTTCAATCGTGGAGTTTGGCGTTTAAGTTTCATAATTAAACGCTCTCTGCCACACGTAAATATACGTGGAAACAGGGAAGGGAAAGAGGGTGGAAGGAGGAAGGGAGAGGGAGGGAGAGGAGGAGAGAGAGAGAGAGAGAGAGAGAGAGAGGGGAGAGAGAGAGAGAGAGAGAGAGAGAGAGAGAGAGAGAGAGAGAGAGAGAGAGAGAGAGAGAGAGAGAGAGAGAGAGAGAGAGAGAGAGAGAGAGAGAGAGAGAGAGAGAGAGGGGGGGGGGGGATTTAAAAACAACAAAAAGACCATCACCGCTTTGTCGGAAAATCCTCGATGGCATCAAGTCTAATTAATTGTCTTTGCCTTTTGGTCTCGCTGGCACCTCCGCCCTGTCCATTTTCGACCGGGCGACACCCATTTTTTTGGCCAGGGGGAGGGGAGGGGAGGGGAGTGGGAGGCTTCGCTTAATTAGGAATTAATCTGGATAATCGCTGCACTCACTCAGCTGTGCAGTTCGCCTCTCATACGACCCGTCACTCCCTGTAAACGATGGTGGCAGCAGTCTTGTGGCTCAAGACCCTTCTCAACTGGTCTGGGAAAATCTCGTTCTTTCTTTATTTTCTTTCTCTTCTCTTTCTCGTTCTTTCTTTTATTGTTATTTTTTTCTTCAGTTATTTCCATATACTTATTTTTTTCTTCCTCTCATCCCACTTTTCTTCTTTCTCTTATTATTATTTTCTTCTATCGTTTCCACTTCGTCTACCTTCTCTCCGCCTTTATTTTTTTTTTTCTATTTCTCTTAATGCCTCCTCTTCTGCACATTCTTTTCCTCTGCATCCTTCTTCCCTTTTCAACAACACCCTTTTCCCCTCCTCCCCCTTCTTTTTCTCCTCGTCCTCTTTCTCCCTCTCCCTCCCCTCCTCCTCCACCTACATCTCCTCCTTCTCCACCTCCTCTTCCTCCTTATCTCCCTTGTTCATCAACCTGGTTCGTCTGCTACCTGTCGCTAAGCTCGTTCGCCACCCACGCTCCGTCCTCTCCCTCTGGGACCTGTTCGGCCAGGCGCTCCGGCCGCCGCTCGCTCCCCGGCGCCCTCTGCCGACGCCCAGAGAACCTGCCGCGACGCACGAGGGCTCGGAGGCCGATCCTCGCGCCGAGGCTCAGATGGAACGGAAACTAATTTCGTCTGTTTTATCGATTTTTTTTATCCTTATTTCACTAATTATCGTGATAAACTGAGTCATGGCGGTCGATTTTCGTTCAGATGGAAAGGACATAATTTCGTTTGTTTTATCAATTATCACTAACGCGTTTCACGAAGTCATGGAGGTGGATTTTCGTTCGTAGATCAGATGGAAAGGAACCTTATTTCGTTTTAATTATTTTGTTTTGTTTATTACTTTTTTATTATAGTGATAGAGTCATAACGGTCGATCTACGTTCGTGAGTCATATTTCGTATGTTTTAACCATTGTAGTTATCATTGTATGATGTATTTTAGTGATAAACCAAGTCAAGGCGGTTGATTTTCGTTATTAGATCAGGTGGAAGAACGCTGTATCGTAAGATATAATCGTTTTGTTTTATTATTTCATAACGTGATGAACTAACTCAAGGAGGTCTGTTTTCGTCCGCAGATCAGCTGGAAAGGAACACTGCTTCGTACGTTTTAATAATTTCGTTTCATCGACTTATTTATTATTACTAACATTTGTGTGCTATAGGCTGGTCTGGTGGCTATGAGAAACAAGTCCTTTTGTAACTGGCAACATGCTGTAACAAGTTGAAATCTCCGTTTCCATTTCTTGAAACAACCTCAGTCAGACACTTCATTTTAAAGCTAATGAAGGGAAGATAACAAAAGTTAATAAAACTAAAACCTGTATCTATCGCGTTTGATTAGAAGTCCACAGAAGCAGAAATCTAATTTGCGGGCCATCCGCTGCCTCCTTTGCCGACTACAATGGCGGCGCGCTTGTCGGTCGTCGGCTGTTTTTGCCACCTGCGACCTGGCTAATGGCGCCTGACTATATAAAGCCGATTCTAATTTTACGACGTGAGAAAAGATGCAAAACACTTCCTGACACAATTTAGAGTCGTCCATTTGACCAAATTTGGGCCTGAGATCGTATATCTGAGCAAGTTTTTATATTTGAAGATTATACATATTGCGGCCAGAATACATGATTCGCAATATAATCAACGCAGATAACCACGGATAGAAAATGCCGATCCTTTCCCTGGCAACAAAGTAAATCGAATCTTCCTTTGTTTTCACAATGTTCACTTCCTCCTTTAACTCGACTCTCCTCTTATCCTTTATTCGTGTCTCCCCATTCTTCTCTGACGCTCTTCCCATTACATACGGGCACGAAAACAGAGCCTGGACGCACACCGAGTCACGACACAAACTGGAAACTCCCGAGGTAAACAAGTGATGTTTTGTCTTATACCACAATAGGCTTCCGTGACCTGCGCCGAGACGCACCTCAACTCCCCTGCATCTTTCTGCACGACCTCCGGCTGTGCTGGCTGGGACGGATGGCGATTCGAGTATGTTCTTGTTGTTGTTGTTGATGTAGTACTCGCAATGAAAACAGGATTGTAGGTATGGTAAGGATTCTTTGTATGTTGTTTTAGTAACGAAAACATGAGGGTTCTTCATATGTTGTGTTGGCAGCGAAAATATAATTGTAACTACTATGGCGTTCTAAATGTGTAATATTGGCAACAGACATATGGTTGTAGCCAGTATGAACATTCTTTGTAAGTCATATTGCCAATGAAAACACGATTTATGTAGCTTTATGTAGTGTTGCTAACGAAAACAAGATTCCAACTATCATGAGGATTCTTATTGTGTGGTTTGGCAACGGACACGCCATTACAGTTATAATGTGGATTCCTAATATGTTGCATTGGCTCCCATACATGACCATAATTATCATGAGAATTCTTAATATGTTGTATTACTAACGAAAACATGGTACATTACAGCTTTTATGCTATGGTTACTGACCATGAATCATAATCTGTGAGTAAATATACAAGTAGAAGTAAGAAACACTAGCATAAAATTGGCCCTTGTGATTCATATCAAGTTGTCAGTAACAGGGAAATAAATACGGAAATGCGTATACATGCAAATATAGAAATGACCGGCTTTTTTTTCTTCGTATGCTAATAGCGGACACGTACCGAACGCACACATCTCAGCATTTGCAACACCAATACCAAGAGAGGAAAAAATACTGCAAAACAAAGCTCCATCAATCCAACAACACCAAACCAACATATGATGTAAAGCAGGTCACATCTGCCAAGACTTGCCATAGTTACTCTACAGAAGATGGGCATCAGTGGGCGTGTGGGCGTCAAGGTGCGAATGTAAGGGCCTCGAACGTGGGCGTGGGGAATGACTAGATGAAAATTCATATAGATGACTCAAGAAAACAGGAGTGGAAGAGGGAGCGGTGGAAACAGCTATTTAACTGACCTCTGATATTCTGCTTGTGAAGGAGTATTCAGAATCGAATGTGCTTGCATAATGTATATATCTGTTAGGGTATAATATACATACATACACATATGTGTGTGTGTGTTTGCACGTCTGAGTGTATTTAAATCTTCGTGCGTTCATGGAAAGGGGGGAGAGAGAAGAAAGAAAGAGAGAGAGAGAGAGAGAGAGAGAGAGAGAGAAGAGAAGAGAGAGAGGGAGAGAGAAGAGAGAGAGAGAGAGAGAGAGGGAGGGGAGAGAGAGGAGAGAGAGAGAGAGAGGAGAGGAGGAAGAGAGGGGAGAGGAGAGAGGGAGGAGGGAGGAGGAGGGAGGAAAGGAAGAAGGAAGGAAGGGAGGGAGGAGGAGGAGGAGGAGGGAGAGAGGAGGAGGAAGAGAGAGAGAGAGAGAGAGAAGAGAGAGAGAAGAGAAGAAAGAAAGAAAGAAAAAGAAAGAAAAGAAGAGAAAGAGGGGAGAGAGAGAAGAGAGAGAGAGAGAGAGAGAGGAGAGAGAAGAGAGAGAGAAGGAGAGAGAGTGAGAGAGAGAGAGAGGAGAGAGAGAGAGAGAGAGAAGAGAGAGAGAGAGAGAGAGAGAGAGAGAGAGAGAGAGAGAGAGAGAGAGAGAGAGAGAAGAGAAGGAGAGGAAAGAGAGAAGAAAGGAGAAAGAGAAAGAGAAAGAGAAGAGAAAGAGAAAAGAAAGAGAAAGAGAAAGAAGAAAGAGGAAAGAGAGAAAGAGAAGAGAAGAAAGAAAAGAGAGAGAGAGAAAGAGAGAGAAAGAGAGAAAGAGAAAGAGAAAGAGAAAGAGAGAGAGAGAGAGAGTTGAACACAAAATTCAAACAAACCTCAAGCCAGAGAGAAGGGCGGCGCTGAGAGCAGCCAGTGGGTGGACCAGACGTGATAAACTTTGTGTGGTTGCGAGGATGTTATGAATGTTGTATTGGAGTGATAGGAGGTTTATGTACTTCATAAAAATGCTCTACAACTGAACGGATGAATGAATAAGGGTGATAAGGTGTATATCTTGAATGAGAATGGTAGTCTATCTATTTTTAAAAATCATGCTCTTAAAATGAATGGCAGAATCAATTAGGGTG
>NW_020870336.1:473933-476433 GCF_003789085.1 Penaeus vannamei
AAGAGAAGAGAGAGAGAGAGAAGAGAGAGAGAAGGAGAGAGAGAAGAGAGAGAAGAGAGAGAGGAGAAGAGAAGAGAGAGGAGAGAGGGAGAGAGAGAGGAGAGAGGAGAGAGAGAGAGAGAGAGAGAGAGAGAGAGAGAGAGAGAGAGAGAGAGAGAGAGAGAGAGGAGAGAGAGAGAGAGACGAGAGAGAGAGAGAGAGAGAGAGAGAGAGAAGAGAAGAGAGAGAGAGAGAGAGAGAGAGAGAGAGAGAGGAAGAGAGAAGAGAGAGAGAGAGAAGAGAGAGAGAGAGAGAGAGAGAGAGAGAGAGAGAGAGAGAGAGAGAGAGAGAGAGAGAGAAGAGAGAGAGAGAGAGAGAGAGAGAGAGACAGAATGAAACAAGAAATGTATTGCAAATTCAGTTCAATCTCAGCTAATAGAGATTACTGCAGCTCGCAGGAAATACAAGATAATCCTCATGCAAATCACCTAACCAAACACACAAACAAAAAAAGCTAACAATAAATCGTCACAGATATACTCCCCACCAAACTATCAAACAGATCACACATAGAAACCAAAACAAACAAACATGTGAACAGACAAACCAGTACCCAAACCCAGCCAAACCCAAACACTAAGAACGAAACCGATCCAAAGGCTAGGCCAGGCAACCGAACTGGCGCGGCCCACGTTCCGACTCCTCGACACTCCGAACCTATGACACGAAACAGCGAACCCGGTAACTTACCACACACACACACACACAACCTCCCTCGTCCGGTCCCGCCTGCTGTAACCTGGGATTCCTGAGAACTGAATCATCGGAATGCCCTGCGAGGGTGGGAGGGGGGGGGGGGGTAAAGAACAGCTAATCATTCTTGGAAGAATTCTTGTGGTGGTGGGGTATCGGTGTTGAAGAAGCGGTACATCGGACGTACACACACACACACACACACACACACACACACACACACACACACACACACACACACACACAGAGAGAGAGAGAGAGAGAGAGAGGAGAGAGAGAGAGAGAGAGAGAGAGAGAGAGAGAGAGAGAGAGAGAGAGAGAGAGAGAGGAGAGAGAGAGAGAGAGAGAGGGAGAGAGAGAGAGGAGAGAGAGAGAGAGAGAGAGATAGAGAGAGAGAGAGAGAAGAGAAATGTGTTTGTGTGTGTTATGTGTGTGTGTGTGTGTGTGTGTGTGTGTGTGTGTGTGTGTGTGTGTGTGTGTGTGTGTGTGTGTGTGTGTGTGTGTGTGTGTGTGTGTGTGTGTGCGCATTATTTTTCAGTGTTGAATGTGGGTCCCAAGGAGGAAGCAGCATTGAAGTCTAGCATCTTTTACACACGCGGGTGTTAGGTTTTATTTAGTTTCTTAATTTTGTTTATTTCTTTGGCGATTATATTATATTTTTACGGCGCTGTCCACAGAACTTAACTTCGCAAATGAAATTTTAAAAATGTAATCAAAATGTCAGCTCTTGCTCAAGGAATTTCGTTTAAATTTCACAAAACATACCAGTACCATAACAAAGCCCAATTTCCATCAGAGTAATATATATAAACAGGTGCTCTCAGTACACATGCCTAACCGGCTCTTGTGTGAAGCCAAATACGCCATTCCTGCTGATTCACGTCTATTGATATCTCTTCTTGGATGCTTTATCACGTTATCTTGGTGCTCGGGACTGTATTACCGCAGGCATGTTCATAGGACGTGGTTTTATACTGGTAGGCAAAGACTGATGACATAATTAAACTTTTGATCATTGTTTTTACTATGAAAGATGACTGCTTATCGGTATCTCGCTTATATGTTATTCGTTCTGGTTATGATAGGTGTCTTAGAAATATGAATCTTTTAAAAGATTCTAAGCACAGTAGTATATAGAATCGAGAGTAACACTGATAAATGATAAACTGATAATGCCAAATGTTAGTAACAGATATAGTATTAATCACAAAGTCGTACACATAGATTCAATGTAGTTGTTCAACGGCATATGACGTAATTTACAACAGAAATAAAATGACTTGCACGTTGCACGACGTACAACTAACTTCACGGTTGGTGAATCCGATATGCAAAACACGTTCTTACGACAAACTTTACTATCATGACGTCACTGTTGACATTATGGAAACGTCTATGCAAACATCAAGGGTCATTAAAAAAAGAGACATATCAAAATCACAATCATAAATCCTATTAACCTTCCTTAAATACTTTTTTAAACCCGTATGTTCCTTGTCCATCTCCTTTGTAAAAGACACAGAAGATACATATCTAGAATGCAGGAAGCAAAGACTAATCGGCCTGCTTTCCAAACACAAGCGACGAATCTGTAACTTCCATTTACGGAGAGTTCATTAGACTATAATTACCGGAGCTCGAATACTCACATTTAACAGGCGACGATGGATCACTTCCTACCACCGCGTCAAATTCACCTCGACCCTTTCAAAGCCTGTTATATCTCTTTTCTACGTCCTCCTACCACGAACACGTCTCAAGCGGGGCT
>NW_020870336.1:481433-493933 GCF_003789085.1 Penaeus vannamei
CACAGAACCAAGAGGCTTCATGTGGGCGTAAGGGCGTGGTGCCTCCCGTCCCCCGGCGCCCCTCGCTCCCACGCCCGTGACGAGAGTGACCAACAACCTTCTCGAAAGCTGTGAAGGGGCGGAGAGGGGGTGGGGGACTAACGGGAATAAACGGCCTAATGATTAACAAAATAATGGGCTGGACTAATGGTTTACTGTTAGCTTATGTTAATTCTTAACGTTCGTACATGTTTATATCAATTTAAGAACAAACTACACCAATGCCTTCGTATCTGCTTATCAAAAAAAAAAGAAAAAAAAAAAGTGCATCTTAATAGACAGAAACCCAACCCAAGATACCCGGGCGCAGCGAACAGCGACGCTAAATCAACACTCAAACACGAGCAGCAAAAGAGGCATACAGTATTGGGGAAAAATGGTTTGAATTTAGATCCGAACGGCGATAGCCCATGGAATACGAGGCGTGGAACGAAACTACAGGTTTGCGAATAAAAGCCTCGGAAATGTGGGCGCATAGTGTACATCCCTCCCCTCCATGTATTTTTTTTTTTAGGGGGGATGATGTTTTGTTAGACTATAATTTAATCCAGAGGAGCGGGGGGGGGGTAAAAAGAGGAACGGGGTTTAAAAAAGGCTGTGGGTGGAAGCGCATTTCTCACGTGGGTTCGCGTCTGAGGTCGCCATGTGGGTTGCTTCAGGTGATTCACTCTACAACTTGCAATATGCAGTGCCATTCCTCTATCCTTACTAATAAACTAATCATAGATGCATCCAAGAATAAAAAGGAGTTGAAAACAATTCACTTTACCACACATACATCGAAAAAGCAGCCGGTTTGTTAACATTGTTTGAGACCCGACCCAATGAATGTTTATCACACGGACTTGCACATGCACAGAAATACATATCTATCAGTCTAGGCATGCATATCTAATAAATGCATATCTAACAGACAGATACACAGATATGCCCTGATTTGTCTATATGCATGCCCGTATATATGAACTGGGTAGGGCCTCGCAAAATTTTAACTGACAGCATATCATGTATACATTAATCATAGAAAAAGAAACAGAAAAATGTTAACTATTTTATAAAGACACGATTGATAAAGTAGAATCTGAAGCATAAATCCCGAGACTCTAGATTCTAATCCCCAAAAGTAGAGTCAGAATAGAGGATCCACAGACACACGAATCGAAAGGTCAAAAATCACAAAAAATGAGTAACTTTCATCCAAAATAAAGCACCAAGTAAAAATAATAATAATAATAATAATAATAATAATAATAATTATAATAAAATACAAAAAATCATACAATTCAGAAAATAAAATCAAGATAAGACCCACACACACACACACACAAAAAGAATCAACCGCCCAGAGCAACGTTCCTCCCTCATAAGCCACCAGAAAATGCAAAAAAGAGGTTTTAAGAGCCCGAGAAAGAAGCCCGCGCTCAGCCAGAGCAGGTGAGGCAAGGGCAGGTGAGACGAGAGCAGGTGAGGCGAGGGCAGGTGAGACGAGAGCAGGTGAGGCGAGGGCAGGTGAGACGAGAGCAGGTGAGGCGAGGGCAGGTGAGACGAGAGCAGTGTGAGAGCGCAGGTGAGACGAGGCAGGTGAGGCGAGAGCAGGTGAGCGAGGAGCGAGGCGGTGAGGCGAGTGCAGGTGAGGCGAGTGATGAGGCAGGGCAGGTGAGGCGAGGCAGGCGAGTGTAGAGGCAGGTGAGGAGGGCAGGTGAGGCAGCAGGTGAGGCTAGGCAGTGAGGCGAGGCAGGTGAGGCGAGTGAGGAGGCAGGTGAGGCGAGGTAGGCGAGGGCAGGTGAGGCGAGAGCAGGTGATGCGAGTGCAGGTGAGACGAGAGCAGGTGAGGCGAGTGCAGGAGAGGCTAGGGCAGTGAGGCGAGAGCAGAGCAGGTGAGGCGAGGCAGGTGAGCGAGCAGCAGGTGAGGCGAGTGCAGGAGAGGCGAGGGCAGGTGAGGCGAGAGCAGGTGAGGCTAGGGCAGGTGAGGCGAGAGCAGGTGAGGCGAGTGCAGGAGAGGCTAGGGCAGGTGAGGCGAGGGCAGGTGAGGCGAGAGCAGCAGGCAGGTGAGGCGAGAGCAGGTGAGGCAGCCAGGTGAGGCGAGAGCAGGTGAGGCTAGGGCAGGTGAGGCGAGCAGGTGAGGCGAGGCAGGTGAGGCGAGGTGAGGCGAGAGCAGGTGAGGCGAGTGCAGGTGAGACGAGAGCAGGTGAGGCTAGGGCAGGTGAGGCGAATGCAGGTGAGGCGAGGGCAGGTGAGACGAGAGCAGGTGAGGCGAGTGCAGGAGAGGCGAGAGCAGGTGAGGCGAGTGCAGGTGAGACGAGAGCAGGTGAGGCGAGTGCAGAGAGAGCAGGTGAGGCGAGAGAAGGTAAGGCGAGGGCAGGTGAGGCGAGACAGGTGAGCGAGTGCAGGTGAGGCGAGAGCAGGTTAAGGCGAGGGAGGTGAGGCGAGTGCAGGTGAGGCGAGAGCAGGTGAGGCTAGAGCAGGTGAGGCGAGAGCAGGTGGGCGAGTGCAGCGTGAGGCGAGAGCAGGTAGCGAGGTGCAGGTGAGGCAGAGCAGGTGAGGCGACAGTGCAGGCAGGTGAGGCGAGAGCAGGTGAGGCGAGTGCAGGTGAGGCGAGAGCAAGTGAGGCGAGAGCAGGTGAAGCGAGAGCAGGTGAGGCGAGAAGAGTGAGGCGTGAGTGCAAGGCGAGCAGAGGCGAGTGCAGGTGAGAGAGTGCGGTGAGGCGAGAGCAGAGTGAGCAGGTGAGGCGATGAGCAGGAGGCGAGGAGCAGGTTGAGGCGAGGAGGCGAGGCAGGTGAGGCGAGAGCAGGTGAGGAGAGTGCAAGTGAGGCAGAGAGAGAGTGAGGCGAGTGCAGGTGAGCGAGAGTGAGGCGAGTGCAGGTGAGGCGAGAGCAGGTGAGGCGAGGCAAGAGAGAGTGAGGAGAGGGTGAGGCGAGAGCAGGTGAGGCGAGTGCAGGTGAGGCGAGAGCAGGTGAGGCGAGAGCAGGTGAGCGAGAGTGAGAGAGTGCAAGTGAGGCGAGAGCAGGTGAGGCGAGTGCAGGTGAGGCGAGTGCAGTGAGGCGAGAGCAGTGAGGCGAGTTGAGGCGAGTGCAGTGAGGCGAGAGCAGGTGAGGCGAGCAGGTGAGGAGAGCAGGTGAGGCGAGAGCAGTGAGGCGAGTGCAGGTGAGTGCAGGTGAGGAGAGTGCAGTGCAGGTGAGGAGAGTGCAGTGAGAGAGCAGGTGAGGCGAGTGCAGGTGAGGAGAGTGCAAGTGAGGCGAGAGCAGGTGAGGCGAGTGCAGGTGAGGTGCTGAGCGAGAGCAGGTGAGGCGAGTGCAGGTGAGGCGAGTGCAGGTGAGGAGAGCAAGTGAGGCCAGGTGAGCGAGGCAGAGGCGAGTGCAGGTGAGGAGAGTGCAAGTGAGGCGAGTGCAGGTGAGGAGAGTGCAAGTGAGGCGAGAGCAGGTGAGGCGAGGTGAGGAGAGTGCAGTGATGCAGGAGGCCAGGTGAGTGCAGGTGAGGCAGTGAGGCGAGTGAGGCGAAGCAAGTGCGAGTGCAGGCGAGTGTGAGTGTGAGGCGAGAAGCAGGTGAGGCGAGTGCAGGTGAGGTGCAGAGGCGAGTGCAGGTGAGGCGAGAGCAGGTGAGGCGAGAGCAGGTAGGGCGAGTGCAGGTGAGGAGAGTGCAAGTGAGGCGAGTGCACGTGAGGCGAGAGCAGGTGAGGCGAGTGCAGGTGAGGAGAGTGCAGTGAGCGAGAGCAGGTGAGGCGAGTGCAGGTGAGGAGCGAGTGCAGGTTGAGGCGAGTGCAGGTGAGGAGAGTGCAAGTGAGGCGAGTGCAAGTGAGGCGAGAGCAGGTGAGGCGAGAGCAGGTTAGGTGAGGAAGTGCAAGTGAGGCGAGTGCAGGTGAGGCGAGGCAGAGTGAGAGAGTGCAAGTGAGGCGAGAGCAGGTGAGGCGAGTGCAGTGAGGCAGGTGAGGCGAGAGCAGAGAGCGAGTGCAGGTGAGGCGAGTGCAGTGAGGCAGAGTGAGGCGAGAGTGCAGGTGAGGAGAGTGCAAGGTGAGGCGAGAGCAGGTGAGGCGAGAGCAGGTGAGGCGAGCAGGTGAGGAGAGTGCAAGTGAGGCGAGTGCAGTGAGCAGCAGGTGAGGCGAGTGCAGGTGAGGCGAGAGCAGGTGAGGCGAGTGCAGGTGAGGAGAGTGCAGGTGAGGAGAGTGCAGGTGAGGCGAGAGCAGGTAGGGCGAGAGCAGGTGAGGCGAGAGCAGGTGAGGCGAGTGCAGGTGAGGCGAGTGCAGGTGAGGCGAGTGCAGGTGAGGAGAGTGCAGGTGAGAGAGCAGAGGTGAGGAGTGAGGCGAGTGCAGGTGAGGCAGAGCAGGTGAGGCGAGCAGAGGTGAGGCGAGAGCAGGTGAGGCGAGTGCAGGAGGCGAGTGCAGGTGAGGCGAGTGCAGGTGAGGCGAGAGGTGAGGAGAGCAGTGAGGCGAGAGCAGGTGAGGAGTGCAGGTGAGGAGAGTGCAGTGAGGCGAGCAGCGAGAGCAGAGAGAGCAGTGAGAGCAGGTGAGGCGAGAGAGGTGAGGCGAGTGAGGCAGTGAGTGAGGCGAGAGCAGGTGCAGGTGAGGAGAGTGCAAGTGAGGCGAGAGCAGGTGAGGGAGCAGGTAGGCGAGAGCAGGTGAGGCGAGAGCAGGCGAGGCGAGAAGCAGGTGAGGCGAGAGCAGGCGAGGCGAGAGCAGGTGAGGCGAGAGCAGGTGAGGCGAGAGCAGGTGAGGCGAGAGTGAGGCAGGTGAGGAGAGTGCAGTGAGGCGAGAGCAGGTGAGGCGAGAGTGCAGAGGGCAGGAGCAGGTGAGGCGAGAGCAGGTGAGGCGAGAGCAGGCGAAGAGAGTGAGGCGAGAGCAGGTGAGGCGAGAGCAGTTGAGGCGAGAGTGAGCAGGTGAGGAGAGTGCAAGTGAGTGAGGCGAGAGCAGGTGAGGCGAGTGCAGGTGAGGCGAGAGCAGGTGAGGCGAGAGCAGGTGAGGCGAGAGCAGGTGAGGCGAGTGAGGCGAGTGAGGAGAGTGCAGGTGAGGCAGTGAGGCGAGAGCAGAGGCGAGAGCAGAGAGAGCAGGTGAGGCGAGAGTGAGGCGAGCGAGTGAGGCGAGAGCAGGTGAAGGCAGAGAGCAGGTGAGGCGAGAGCAGGTGAGGCGAGAGCAGGTGAGTTGAGGCGAGAGCAGGTGAGGCGAGTGAGGCCCAGGCAGGTGAGGCGAGGCAGGCAGGTGAGGCGAGAGCAGGCGAGGCGAGTGCAGGTGAGGCGAGAGCAGGCGAGGCGAGAGCAGTCCTTAACCTTGCTCGTCCTCCCCGGCCATCCCGTCCGACCTGTTATGGAGCCACCGTGGGCGTGACACGATCGGGTGGGCGTCCCGAAGGGTCAACGTTTGACCGATTATTTTGATCCGCTCGTTAGGCGAACGCAAAGGGGGGAGGGGGGGGCATTTCGCCTCTCTGTTTCTCTCTCTGACTCTGTCTCTTTTTCCGTTTCTGCCTCCGTCTATCTCGTTCTCTTTCTCTCTCATTCACTTCCCCCTTCTCGCGCTCTCTCTCTCCCCTCTCCTCTCTTTCTCTTTTCCCTCTCTCCTTCTTTCTCCCTCTCTCCCTCCCTCTCCCTCTCTCTCTCTCTCTCCCCTCTCCCTCTTTCTTCCCCCCTCTCTCTTTCTCCCCTTTCCCTCTCCGTTTCCCTCTAACTCTCTCTCCTCTCTCCCTCTCCATGTCTCCCTCTTTTTCGTTAAGGTTCCCCCGTTTCGCATCGATGATACTGAAAATGAAGGGAAGACTATACTAAAAAGGACACAGAGGAGATAGCCGTAGCGTGTTCCTCAGCATCATAATGACCCTAAAAGACAGTAATAAACGATATCTTGTATGCTAACCTAACTTAGAAACCAGACACTGCGATGGATCGAAGGGCCAAATCCATCGCTGTGTAGGTATTACTGCGAATATAATCATGAATATTAAGGGAATACTGGAAACCAGCGAGTACGCTACACTTTTTTTTCTTTCTTTTTTTAAGTAAAACGCGTCAGTCGAGATTACTTAGTAGATTGAAGCTGAAAATTGATGATAAAACCTTACATCTTCGGTAGTATATTACTGAAGGTTATCCATCTCTATTTTGAAAATTACGATGAGTTAAGTGTACCACTGCCAAAAGCTGAAGATTTAGATAGGCTGGACGATATGAACGTAACTTCTGTCTGTTTATGTAAGTTATGACAGAGTGTGAAATAAAGAAAAGTGAAAATGAAAACCTGTAACAACGTAAGGGGAAAAAATAATAAAAAGAAAATAGATAAAATAATAATAATAACAATAATAATAAAAATGATTATTAAAAACTTGTCGGGCAGAACTGAAAAAAACGAAGAAGAAAAAGAAGAAAAATACGAAATAAAATGTCCAACACGAGTATAACGAACCTCATCGAAATTGCGTAAACCTGGCAAAAATGCTTATAAAGGAACGTTCAACCAATGTGAAGAAATGTGGTGAAAGGTCATTTTAGAAAGAGACTAATGCGGTGATGCACGATGATGATCAATGATTTAGATGTGGTTAGAGATGAGGACCAGGATGTGAACTGCAGACTTTCGGAGATTGGGTATAATTTATTGATAAATGTACTAAGGTATGGAGAGTGTACTTTAAATCTGTTAAGACGAACAATGAACGTAAAACTTTGGAGTAATTAAGGCTGGTGTTGTCAATTATTATGACTGTCTATTATGATTTTTTCATTTGCTTTCTGTATCGTCCCATAATTACTATTATTTTATCATCACCGCTATTATCATTACCATCATTGTTGTCATTATCATATAACTTTTAATGATCACTATCGTTATCAACATCATTATCAATAATACTATCTCTTTCGTTATTATCACCTGAATCGTCCACACTGCAGCTTCTTAAACTGCGAATAATTTTATATATATCTGACAAACAGAAACACGTTTATGTATGTGTGTAAGAGTGCGTGTGTATGCGTGTGTTTTTTGAATATATAAATACACACACACAAACACATATATATTATTATTAGCCATCGCCATCATCACTGCAACAGCTCCTGCCATCACGACGCGATCCCGATGACCGTCATCAACATAAAACACAATAACAAACAACCCACCTCTTCGCCATAAGCATACATCAGCTCATATCACCCATAACCGGAAAATCATCACCATCATCATAACAACGACAACAATCATAACTCTCATCCTACTCACCCTCTAATTATCATTCTCGGCCCTACGTAAATCAGGAATGTTGGTCCCTCGCCCCACCTTCGTCCCCTCCCACAGGACGTGTGCGGAAAGACCGCCAGTGAGGTCTGTGGGAGACTCGGCTGCCCACAGACGTCGCCCACACAGAATATGCTCCGTTTTTTTATTTTCTTTTTTTGAAAAAGTGATGATCATCACAGTGACTACGTATATCACAATATAAATAGTGGTGTTGATAAGACTATCAATAATAACGACTACCATGCCGTAAATGATGATAGTAATAATAAGGAATATGATGATGATAATAAAGCATAATAAATTACAAAATTCTGAAAAAAAACATGAAGCAAATTAATCAAAACAGAAAAGTCCACAACTCAAAATGCTAAATCTATAAAGAAGTTAATTCACACGAAATAAGAAAAACAAAAATATAAATTTTCATTGTAAAAACACTAATTTTCTTTTTCATCTCACGCAAATTCGTCACAAAGAATTCCGTTACAACGTAATATGATTCAGTAATTAATATCAACATCAACACTGACATCAGTTACTGTTAATATTAATCACTAATTCATTCTATATCAAGGCGATGGCCGAGGAAGAAGAAATTAAAGGAGGAAGGCGAAATTTTAAGGAAGAAAAAGGAAAAACCGCAAAATTAAGAGAAAAATCAGAAGAAATAGGGAACGGATAGAGAATCGATAACTTATAATGAAGGGGAAAAAGGTACGAAGGAAACGAAGAGAAAAAAAAGGATGCAAAGAGTCAGTGAGAAAGTAAAAATGAAGAAAGCAAGACAAAGGACAAGGAAGATTGGGGAAAGCAATATAGCGGAGACACCGAGAGAAGGGAAAAGTGAAGGAGGGAGAGGGAGAGGAGAAGAGAGAGCGGGAGAGAAAGAGAGAAAGGGAAATTGGGAAGGAAAAGAGGGTCTTTGAAAGAAAATAGAGGAGAGAGAGAGAGAGAGAGAGAGAGAGAGAGAGAGAGAGAGAGAGAGAGAGAGAGAGAGAGAGAGAGAGAGAGAGAGAGAGAGAGAGAGAGAGAGAGAGAGAGAGAGAGAGAGAGGGAGAGGGAGAAGGAGGGAGGGAGGGAGAGGAGAAGATTATAGAGGTACACAAAAAAAAAAAAAAAAAAAAAAAAAAAAAAAAAAAAAAAAAAAAAAAAAATATATATCAAAATCATCACACACACAGCTGCAAAAGACCACAAAATGACCCGTACAAAACAAACAAACAAAGACCCGTAGAGATCAAGATACCCCCCCCCTTTGCTCCCCCCCACCCCTACCCGCAAGAAGAGGTTACCTGAGACGGCCCGAGTGCATGTCTGTGTGCATTGCAAGCTAGTGACGTCACATTCCGGATGCAAAGACCTGTGCGATACCGGATGGGGTGCAGGGCGGCCGATGTTGCAGAAGGAAAGGGCGGCTGCAAAGAGTGACTTGACTACTGCCATCAATAAAGCTTTTTGGGGGGTGATCGTGATAGGTACATGTAGGCCTATATCCCAAGATTACATAACACTATGCTCATCATGATACGAGACAAAAGAAATGGTCACTATTACTATCAGCACAAGAATCATTACCATTCCAACAATGACAACATCACTTGATACCGACAACGGCAAGAGAGCAATCATAATAATAATAATCACTATAACAACTACAATCTTCATTACGATTATCAATCTCATCAGTATCCTAAACCATCAATTCCAACATCCTCAACCCTCTCATCGCTACTAATAATAATCATCAATCATGTTTATCATAACTTTCCTTTCTCTAACGAGTTCAATCTAACGGTATATATATACAGAAGCAAAGCACGCGGTGGAGTTAACATGCAGAATTGTTTACATCCTCTCTCTCTCTCTCATTCTCCTCCCTTTCTCTCTCTCTCTCTCTCTCTCTCTCTCTCTCTCTCTGCTCTCTCTCTCTCTCTCTCTCTCTCTCTCTCTCTCTCTCTCTCTCTCTCTCTCTCTCTCTCTCTCTCTCTCTCTCTCTCTCAATAACCTCGAAAAGCCCAATTTACTCGATTAAAATGTACAATATTGATGATTTTTGGCACGGATATAGTAGTGATAATCATTATTATAACTGTTATGGTTATGACAGTGATGTGAATTTACCCAATAAAATCCTTCTTTCAAAATAGATTTTACCTTTTCATATTGCATTTTTGCATAATGCTAATGATATTAGTAGTGATGATGATGATGATGATAATAGTGATAATAATAATGATGATGATGATGATAATGATAATAATAATAATAATAATAATAGTAACTATAATATAATAATATAACTATAATAATAATAATAATAATAATAATAGTAACTATAATAATATCAATAATGATAATCACTTCTACTGCTACTACTAATAATCATCACTGTAGCATTATCATTCAATGATAATGCTACAATTATAATAACACTCGTTGTTTTTAACAATTAGATTACAGAGAAAACAGAGCTGCACCAATTACAATAATGCACCTTTCTGCCGACACAAAATTGTAATCAGCATTTCATCTATTGTCAATAATACATGCAATTTTATCTTTATAAAAACAAAATCATGAAGTACATTACCATGTAAAGAGTTACCGACCTCAATGAAAATTCCCATGACAAATCGCGACCAAGCTGACAAAAGATCACGACCTCAAGATAAAACGAAAAGAATACCGCGGCAGTCAAACCTGACAATCTACCTATATATATAAATACACCTATTCCTTTTTTCTCTCTGTGTCTCAATGTCTCCTATCCTTTCCCGCCCATCCTACGCGTCCACAGCCCACATAAGGCCGGAGAGACAATCGCGGACCAGCTCGAAAGACCATCTGGCCGCCGTTCGAGAATACGGAACACGACATCCCCGCGCGACACATTCAGGGCCGCCCGCGCTGCCAGCCACGAGTTATGATGTCGTTATCGCAGGGAGTCAGTGAGTCCCTTTTAGGGGGAGGTGAGCCAGTCCGAAGGCAAACGAGGCTAGGAGGAGAAGAGATGGGTGTGTGTGAGTGTGTGCGTGAATCCGGAAATGCTTCGAATATTCGGTGCCGCTTTTCTGGGAAATAACATAAGGAACAATACTAACGTTGCGACACAAACCCAACACGTATAAAAGTGGAGCATATATGACTGAAAAAAGGGATCATAGACAGCACCTACACACAAATCCGCTCTCAAAATACCCTCTCTTTAATGAAATAGCTTCCCCTTAAAAGACCCAAAGGGAAAAGATAATGCAAACAAAGCGGCCGGCAAGGAGACGTCGCCATTTATCACATTCGGGTAATTGGCGCTTCGCAAAACAGAGATGGAAATTCCGACGATTTCGGCGGCATTATAATCAATCTTTTGCTCAATTCGCATCAACAATAAACGTTAGAATAAAAGGAACAAACCAACGAAATAGTAAGATGGAATAATTCATCCAATAAAACAGCTTCAAATCTTAAGTTACGGAGATGTTTTCTTTGTGCATTCACAACTGGTCACACAAACAGACTCTAAGCTTATGCATTTGTTTTTTTCTGTTTGTGCAACTCAGGGAAACAGTTCAGTGTGTCAGCTAAGTTTTTCTCTTTTTTTTTTGTTTCTAAAATGGAAATTTTAAGATGAAAAAATATGGAAAACGAATTTGGGAGAAACGAGAAACACACAAAGCACGCACGTACACACACGAACAAACAAACAAACACATAAACAAACGAGCAACCACAAACACATACAAACAAACGAACAAATACACACGCACACACAATTTTCTTACTATTTCCGTGACAGTAATCGTTATCACTATCAGCACAGCAGCTTTCATCATCCGCATGGCCGACACTTTCACCATAAACGTACTCATGAAGATTAAACAGCCATTTTTCCGAACATAGACATAAAACCGTTAATAAATGTGAAGAATACGATCATACACGAACAATTAATAGGTCGTTCGTGTATGATCGTATTCCTCACATTCATTCATTAAAATCACAGCAAAAAAAGATGAATCTTAATAACAACAAAAGTAAAAATATAATAATAATAATGATAATAAATAAAGTAAATAAATAAGAACAATAAAAAGTGGATATCGCAAAATTCGAGATCGCCGAAAACAAAGTCAACCGAAACAACAGTTCATCACTAAATGCAAAAAATCGCTTCGATTTGGCAACACATGCGCCCTTTAGGGATCTTGGCCAGAAGTTACCTTAAAAGGAACGTCTCGTTGCATGCATAATTTTCTTACCCTTTCCTTTCTTACCTTTTCCTTCGAAACAAATAGTTTCATTATGGATTTTTCTCTCCATTTTTGAGAGGAAAAGAAATACATATGCATAATAAAGGTGTCCGAGAGTTAAACAGATCTAGACTAATCAAGAGGAAAATATATACATATCGTCTATAAAAAGCGAAAAAAATGACCAGGACAAGAAAAAACGCAATAAAATGAATCCCATAATAGAAAATACCATTAATAATAAAGATAATAAAAACCGAAAACACGGAAGACGATTTTCCCAGAAGAGAACCGGAGCGGGTCCCCGGGCGGAGGGCGGAGGCGCGCGAGGGGATGGCCCGGAGGGACTTCAACCGCGGCGGCGAGAGGTGAGGCGGGGCGCCGCAGAGGGTATAGCAGGAGAGGTGAGGCGGAGAGGGTATAGAGGGCGGCGAGAGGTGAGGCGGGGCGCCGCAGAGGGTATAGCAGGCGAGCGGAGAGGTGCTGGCGGCGAGAGGTTTTTGAGAGCTGGGCGGCGAGACGGGGCGCCGCAGAGGGTAGAGCAGGGGTTTGCAGGGGTGGGCGGCGAGCGTATAGCAGGGGTGAGAGGTGAGGCGGGGCGCCGCAGAGGGTATAGCAGGGGTGGGCGGCGAGAGGTGAGGCGGGGCGCCGCAGAGGGTATAGCAGGGGTGGCGGGCGAGAGGTGAGGCGGGGCGCCGCAGCAAGAGGTAGAGCAGGGTGGGCGGCGAGAGGTGAGGCGGGGCGCCGCCAAGAGGTGTGGGGGTGGGCGGCGAGAGGTGAGGCGGGGCGCCGCAGAGGGTATAGCAGGGGTGGGCGGCGAGAGGTGAGGCGGGGCGCCGCAGAGGGTATAGCAGGGGTGGGCGGCGAGAGGTGAGGCGGGGCGCCGCAGAGGTAGAGCAGGGGTGGGCGGCGAGAGGTGAGGCGGGGCGCCGCAGAGGGTATAGCGGGGTGGGCGGCGAGAGGTGAGGCGGGGCGCCGCAGAGGGTATAGTG
>NW_020870336.1:506433-511433 GCF_003789085.1 Penaeus vannamei
AACACTGCGAGATAAACGTTTTCACATCGACTTTGTCACCTTACTGTTTATCAAACTAAAACTTAAAAAAAGCATGACGCAAGATCTACCATCAAGTATTATGGTAAAAGCACCTTACTCCACAACTACGATCTCTTATCTTTCTCCTGCAGGCAAAATTACGATCAAATCTACCCATATCTAATTCTATACCGAGTGTACTACTCACCTTATTATTAGCCATAACAATTGTCGCTTTTTCTCTTTATGAAACTACTTACAAATGAAACCTCTATTAAAAACAAATAATTGGACAATAATTTTCTTTCAATGCAGAAACCACGGTAATATTACAATTATATCTACCTTCTCTACTGAGGACAGTACTCACTCACCTCTTGGTTTGCCTAAATGCAGCACTCAAATTTCTTTGTAAACTACCACTAAAAGAGTAATGATGATAATAATAAAACAAGTTGTAATAAACCTTTTAACCAAACCTTTAGATGGTCAACCTACAATAAGAAAATAATAAATACATAATAACAAAAATACTCTGAATCAACCCCATAGACTAGTTATACCACCCTACCTGCCATAAAAGAATAAAAAATACATAAGTAAATGCTCAACCCAAAATGAGCATATAGGCCTAGATATTATAAAGATAAATTATAATAATTCTCATCATCTATTCCATGTAGGCCTATCTACTACAATAAAAAAAATAAATTAGCACATCTCAAATAATCAACCCCATACAGTACATACAGGCACATAGGCCTGAGAGGACTTTGTACTCACTAGCTCCTGCAGAAGGCGAGGGCGTGGAAAGAGGAGCGATTTTGAACGGCTTATTCTGTGTCGGGGGCGTGGGCGGTGTGGGCGGCGTCGGGGGTGTTCCGGGAGTGACAGGGATCCCGGAAGCAGCACGCCCAATGCGGGTGGGCGTGCGGATACCAGAGGGCTTCGGGCTGTTCATTGTGTGGGCGTGAAGGCGTGTGAGTGTGTTTGTGAAGGCGGCTGAAAGTCGTGTTGGGACTTCGTCAGCCTTGGCGATGCCCGAGCCGGAATTGTGACAAGCAAAATACTGGAAGTTTTTTTAATCAATTATATTCATATATATATATATAATTTACTATATATATACTTAATATATTACGCTGCTATCACTTCACTGCCACGTGATATATGTAGTTATTTCAGATAATATTCTTTTTCTTAGTCTTCCCTTCTTTTTTATTTTTACATATATCAATTTTTCATTTATATCGTGTATTTGCCCTTCACTTTAATCTTCTCAGAGTTTTGCTTTAGTCACGTTTTCTTCTGGTCGTCCTGCGGGAAGAAAAACAAAAATGCATTAGTATATGCTGTACATTTTATGAAATAAATAAACGAAGTATTTGTGCCTATTGCTCAGTTTCAATTGTTCATAAAATGTTCCGAGAATCTGGTATATAATAATCATAATTATATATGTTATAAGACTAATGCAATGAATGACTGTCAAAAATGCAAGCTAGTTAAGGCAGGAGATGAACTTTTTAACAGCTAGTTAAACAAACTAAACCAGAATGCAGGAGATGTACACCAAAGAGGAGCCAAAGTGACACTGACAAATGGCACAATGTACTCGATTTATAGTCTGTGCTTTTAGATAACCTCTCATATATGCATAACTATAGTTGTTAAGCTGATATTATGCAATTCACGCATGACATTTTAAAAAAATCAATCATGATCATTTTCTCCTTGTTTCTCCATTTATTCTTTCTTGGGGGGAGGGGGTTACAGTATGCAACATTTTTTTTTTTTAAGTCAAACAGATGATAAACAACTTAAATCAAAAGAAAGCCAACGACACGTCACACGCACTCTATCATCCGCAGATCGCGACGCTAATTAAACCTGATGGTAAAAACAAACAAACATACTGTGTCGACATCTCTTGAGCAAATAAATAAAAGCGGAGTAATTAGTTAGTATGTCCGTCTCCCCTTAATGAGGTTTCGCTCGTGTGTAATGTTAAAATATGATGAATGCGTTGGCGGGAAAAATGGTTGCTCGTGACGCCGCCAGAGGGCCACGCACGCGTCACGGTCTGGGACAAAATGTAAATCCCATTTGGTGTAAATATATATTCCTGGGGTCGACAGAGTGGAGAAAGCAAACAGAGGTTGTTGCATTTGCGCGTTTAAACACCCCTAAATGCTGTTTGGCCAAGATGGCGTTACAGCGCACACGATCTTCTCTTGTTCTGCTGCGCGGGAAATCCATCTCCGTCAAGATTTTTTTTCGCGGCTTGGAAAATGTCTGAAGACTTTTCCCCTGTACCTTTTCTCTTTATCTAGAAGAGAAAAACTAAATATTTTTGCACGATTGCAGTCGGGAAAGATCTTGGGAGGTAAAATCAGTGCAGCCCTGTGACTTATGGCATAATTAAAGTTGACATTAAGAAGCAGTGCGTGAGATGCATAGGATGCACCTCATATGCGGACGTCGACTCGCCTTGTGCAACATGGCATGAAATTACGCAATATGTATGCTGTGTGTGTGTGTGTGTGTGTGTGTGTGTGTGTGTGTGTGTGTGTGTGTGTGTGTGTGTGTGTGTGTGTGTGTGTATGTGTGTGTGTGTGTGTGTGTGTGTGTGTGTGTGTGTGTGTGTGTGTGTGTGTGTGTGTGTGTGTGTGTGTGTGTGTGTGTGTGTGTGTGTGTGTGTGTACGCGTAAGAACTGCTATTAAGCATATAAATGTAAATTACTACTACTACTAATAATAATAACAATAAAAAAAACAACATAACGAACAACAACAACATCTACAGCAGCAAAGTGGCCGATGCAGAGCCCGCTGCTTCCCGCACGCCTTCAATCATCAGCTGCCGTGGACTGGCGTGCCCGGCTATGGCTAATGACCGGCTGTGGCTGCCTCATAACAGCCGAACCACTCAGCCTCTGACATTTCACTGTCTTTTGCTTCGTCGTGTCGTTAAGGTTCGCGTACACCTTGTACAGGTATTTTTTAACCTACAGTAGCGAGCAAGGGAGTGCGTCTTGAGAAATTCATTGTATATATATGACTGTATGTTCGTATGTATCTGTACATTAATAAATCCCCTGTATACCAATGTGCATTTAAACATTTTCCAATTCATTTTAAAAATAAACGACTATAAATATAAGAAAATAACCGTAAATAAATGAATAAGCGAAATGCAGTTACAAATACACAAGCCATGAATCCATAATTACAAAATCCATACCATTCCACTCATCAACTGTGTACTAATTCATATCAAATCTTCATTGCTGACTTGTTTTTACAATCTCACATTTCGCGTACGAGTAAAGCAACCAAGATCTACGCCATTCCTCTTTACGCGCCATCCAGAACCATGCACTGCAATCCTCCCTTATTTGCAAAGGCCTTACGCGCTGTTTGCACAGCATAAACAAAACATCTTTGGCGCAACTGATCCACATTCAAGCATATTACGTAACGCGTCTGTGTAGTCGCTGCCTGTTACGAGCGCCCCTGACTCACTTAGGACTTGCCCTGGACTTCTTACGCCCAATCAGAGCGAAACCCGAGACAGGACTCCCGTGGGCGTATTCATGCTAGACTCCGCCCACCTGCTCTTCTGCTGGTAGCGTGAGGCGAGGGAGGGGTGGGGGTGGGGGGGGGCAGAGGGTGGTGGCTTTCTTTGAATAAGCGCCCATTGTGCGTGAATGGATGTGCTCCTTTTTTGCCTTTTTATCTCTCTTTTTAACTCTATCTCTGTCTCTGCTTTTATCTTTTTTCTATTATCTCTTTTAGTCAGTTGTCTGAACCTCTGTATCACTGGACCTCTCACTGTTCCTGGCTTTGTCTAGGTTTGTCTTTCTGTGTGTGTGTGTGTGTGTGTGTGTGTGTGTGTGTGTGTGTGTGTGTGTGTGTGTGTGTGTGTGTGTGTGTGTATGTGTGTGTGAGTAGTGTGTTTGTGTGTGAGTAGTGTGTTTGTGTGTGAGTAGTGTGTGTGTGTGAAGTAGTGTTGTGTGAGTAGTGTGTGTGTGTGAGTAGTGTGTGTGTGTGTGTAGTGTGTGTGTGTGAGTAGTGTGTGTGTGTGAGTAGTGTGTGTGTGTGTGGTGTGTGTGTGTGAGTAGTGGTGTGTGTGGTGTGTGTGAGTAGTGTGTGTGTTGAGTAGTGTAGTGAGTGTGTGTGTGTGTGTGTGTGTGTGTGAGTAGTGTTTGTGTGAGTAGTGTTTGTGTGTGAGTGTGTGTGAGTGTGTGTGTGTGAGTAGTGTGTTTTGTGTGTGTAGTGTGTGTGTGAGTGTGTGTGTGTGAGTAGTGTGTTTGTGTGTGAGTGTGTGTGTTTGAGTAGTGTGTGTTGTGAGTGTGAGTGTGTGAGTGAGTAGTGTGTTTGTGTGTGAGTAGTGTGTGTGTGTGTAGTGTGTGTGTTGAGTAGTTGTTTTGTGAGTGTGTGTGTGTGTGAGTAGTGTGTGTTGTGGTAGTGTGTTTGTGTGTGAGTAGTGTGTTTGTGTGTGAGTAGTGTGTTTGTGTGTGAGTGTGTGTGTGTGTGTGTGTGTGTGTGTGAGTGTGTGTGGTGTGTGTGTGTGTGTGAGTAGTGTGTGTGTGTGAGTAGTGTGTGTGTGTGTGTGTGTGTGTGTGTGTGTGTGTGTGTGTGTGTGTGTGTGTGTGTGTGTGTGTGTGTGTGTGTGAGTAGTGTGTTGTGTGTGAGTAGTGTTTGTGTGTGAGTAGTGTGTTTGTGTGTGTGTGTTTGTGTGTGAGTAGTGTTTGTGTGTGAGTAGTGTGTGTGTGAGTAGTGTGTGTGTGAGTGTGTGTGTGTGTGTGTGTGTGTGTGTGTGTGTGTGTGTGTGTGTGTGTGTGTGTGTGTGTGTGTTGTGTGTGTGTGTGTGTGTGTGTGTGAGTAGTGTGTGTGTGTGAGTAGTGTGTGTGTGTGAGTAGTGTGTGTGTGTGAGTAGTGTGTGTGTGTGAGTAGTGTGTGTGTGTGTGTGTGTGTGTGTGTGTGTGTGTGTGTGT
>NW_020870336.1:531433-533933 GCF_003789085.1 Penaeus vannamei
AAAAGAATATTCTGGAAGGCCAAGAATATTCATCCGAGGCTACCTGAGCGCTTCGGGAATCGCAACTCCTGCGGTCAGAGGCTGGTCATCTGAGTCACTAAAGGGATATAGGTATTGGGTTCATACTGTCGGAAAAACAAAAAAAAAGTTTATGTTTGCGTTTGTTCATTGCTGGAGTCTGTCTTTTTATTCTGATTTATTTCCTTGGCTTTTTCTTTTTTCTTTCAGATTTTCTTCCTTTTTGCTCACGCGCGTCTGTCTGTCTGTCTGTCTGTCTGTCTGTCTGTCTGTCTGTCTGTCTGTCTGTCTGTCTGTCTCTCTCTCTCTCTCTCTCTCTCTCTCTCTTCCTATAAAGAAAATGTATAAACAAATTAAACTCCTGTTTTTCTTATTCAGAAGAAAGCCATATTACACGACTCCTATAATGTTTGGTCTATAATGAAATGAGTTTCTCTACTCCAGTTAAGTTTGGGTTGTACTTTATATTGTAATGGAAATTATCAAGGTAATAAACATAATCGTAATAATGATGCTGCTGATGATGATGACAAGAAGACGAAGAAGAAGAAGAAGAAGAACAACAACAACAACAACAACAACAACAACAACAACAAACAACAATAATAATGAATAACAATTATAATAAAAATTCCAACAATGACCATAATTATTATCATAATGATGATAATACTAACAATAACAATAACTGTAATAATAAAAGTAATGAAAATAATAACATACGAACTTTAAGCTTAATAATAAGATAATCAGAAAATGAACATGACAATATCAGTTACATGGCAACCACTCCCAACAAAAGCACCAACCCCCAAGGGCCAGCAACGGCAACAACGAAAAGCGCAAATCGGAATCCACTCGAGGCCCAAACGGCCGCCAAGATCCCAAAGTCAAGGTCAGATCCACGCTTTTTTGGCAAACGTCCTACCTGAGGATAAAAGTTGCGTATATTTGAGGCGTGGGAAGCTGCGTAGGATGCCTTGGAATGGAGGAGGGAGGATGGGAAACCAGAAGGAGCAACGTCGTGCGTAGGATGCATTAAAAATTAGAGAAATAAGGCGTTACCCGCGGTGAGAGATGGCCGACGGTGTAGGCTGCGTTCGATGGCGGGATAAAGTGTTGTCTGAAATCTGACTTTGGGAAGCGGGCGGCACTGGAGAAAGTGTATTTGTTAACATTAGGCCGCGTTCGATAATAGGAAAAGTGATTGTTAAATTCGAGCCACGATCATTACTTATAAAAAGTGTATTTTCGTCTTTCGGCCGCGTTTGATGATGAAAAAGGGGAAGCATAATTCTAAGCCGCGTTCGATGGCAGTTGCATCCGTACTATAACCTCGGGACTCCTTCCAAGGTAGGAAAAAGGGCAGTATAAATTTCGAACCTTGCGCCACGACATGGACAGGTTGTATAGTATACTCTGGGCTGCGTTCAGTGGTGGAAAAGGCGTAGCGTAACTTTTAAGTGCGTAGAATCACGAACGAGTGCGTGGGCGTACGTGCGAAGGAGGGAAGGAAGGTGTGACTACGTGTGCAGGATATTGTGAGAAGGATCGTACAGAAAGAAGGAAAAGGGACACTGCTCAAAAGGTGTGAGTGCTTGTGTGGGATTAAAGGTTAAGTTGCTTGGGTGCGTTCAAAAGAAAAAAAATAAAGCCTGAGAGAACAAATGAGCGTCTCTTTTCTCTCTCGTGATAAGGATATAAGAGCTTAAGCTGGCTGTTACAGCTGGCGTTCAAAAAACAAAGATAAACAACAATAAAAATATTTTCTAAAAATAATAAAACACATACGAAGGCGAGTGTCCCTTCTCAAACGCGTCCACAGAAAATGGGGGTTAAATACCGGTTAGTTTTCGTTGTCCTGATGTACAATATAAGTACATATAATATGCATAGGAACTTTGCGTTTGCGTAGGCTAGCTAATGTTCATCAAACCGGACGAGCTAAGGTTCGCTAAGAAGCGTAGGAGGCGCCATTGCCTGTGATATGAAGGTACGAAAAGCAAGGTGCCTTTACAGCACTTAATGATGCAATAAATCTTCGTTTTTATATCTACTTTTTATTATATATTTTTTGCCCTGCCTTGCATCCAGAATGAAGGCGATGTGCAAGGTGCATGTTGAACGCGGCGCTAAATAGGGGATTGGAGTTAATAGATTACATTGGATTTTTTTTGCTCTCTGGATGTGATCTTTACCTGCCGAAATACGTTGCGCGTTGACGCATTCCAGAATTTGCATACATGTTTAATCAAAACACCCTGAATATCATACTTTATTATTATTGCCATTATTATTACTAGTGTTGTTGTTTTGTTATTGTTATTGTTATTCTTATTATTATTAGCATTACTACTACTACTACTCTTACTGCTGCTGCTATTTTTATTACTATTATTATCATGATTCTTGTCATTCCTGTTATTATTAGTAGTAATATTAGCAGTGGTAGTAGTAACATTACCAGTAGTATTAGGGTTAG
>NW_020870336.1:538933-548933 GCF_003789085.1 Penaeus vannamei
GGAGGGAGGGAGGGAGGGAGGGAGGGGTAGAGCGGGGTAGGCTCCACCCACGCTCATGGGAGAAGGGCGGAGGGGGGGGGGGTATAGGCTCCACCCACGCTCATGGGAGAAGGGCAGAGGGGGCGGAGGGGGGAGGGTATCGGCTCCACCCACGCTCTTTAAATACCCGGCGGAGAATCTTCCTTACGAGGCAAAACAGTCGATAAAGCGGGTCTTTTCTGAGACGAAATGGAGTCTGGGATTTGTGTTGATCTTTCGTTGTCGTGTTTCTCTCTCTACCCCCCCCCTTCTCTCTCTCTCTCTGTCTGTCTGTCTCTGTCTGTCTCTCTCTCTCTCTCTCTCTCTCTCTCTCTCTCGCTTCCCCGCCCCCTCTGTCTTCCTCCCTCTTTCCCTCTCCCTCTCTCTCTCTCTCTCTCTCTCTCTCTCTCTCTCTCTCTGCTCTGTCTTCCTCCCTCTTGTCTCTCTCTCTCTCTCTCTCTCTTCTCTCATCTCTCTCTCTCTCTCTCTCTCTCTCTCTCTCTCTCTCTCTCTCTCTCTCTCTCTCTCTCTCTCTCTCTCTCTCTCTCTCTCTCTCCGCCCCTCTGTTTCTCCCTCTTTCCCTTCTCCTCTCTCTCTCTCTCTCTCTCTCTCTCTCTCTCTCTCTCTCTCTCTCTCTCTCTCTCTCTTCTCTCTCCTCTGCTCGCTTCCCCGCCCTCTTCCTCCCTCTTTCCCACTCACTCTCTCTCTCTCTCTCTCTCTCTCTCTCTTCTCTCCTCCCTCTTTCCCTCTCACTCTCTCTCTCTCTCTCTCTCTCTCTCTCTCTCTCTCTCTCTCTCTCTCTCTCTCTCTCTCTCTCTCTCTCTCTCTCTCTCTCTCTCTCCCTCTCTCTCTCTGCATGGGATCTCCCTTGAAACACCTTCTAAACTCTGCTCATTCGCCGCGCCTGATCCGCCATCATCTATCACAGCCCAAAATACAATCAGCTGGTCCCTCGCCTATCGGATACCCATTCATAAAATTCCTTTGCAATCCATCAGTAACTTGTCACGTAACCCTACTGAACGAACTAGCAAACAAGCAACAAACAAACAACTGATATTAACCAATTAACTAATAAACGCAGGCAATTGCATTTCCTCTTGCATAAAAAAATGTGCACATACACTTGCATGCAGGACAGGCACAGGGGCAAATAAACTCGGAGATAAATAAATGAACGTAACATGTACAGCACTTTGTCTGCATGTTTCAGTCTCTCCTTCACTCCCTCTTTACTTTCTTTCTTTCTTTCTTTCTTTCTTTCTTTCTTTCTTTCTTTCTTTCTTTCTTTCTTTCTTTCTTTCTCTCTTTCTCTCTCTCTCTCTCTCTCTCTCTCTCTCTCTCTCTCTCTCTCTATATATATATATATATATATATATATATATATATATATATATATATATATATGGTGTATACATGTATACCAATATATACATATACATCTACTGTCTCTACACAGAGACCACGCCCACATACTCGCTCTATCTATCTAATACATTTCCACCAGACACACTCTCTCTGCCGTTGCTATAAACATACGCCCCGCGCCCACATGTGGGCCGCCACTGCTTCTCATTCCCCCTCCCCCCCCCCTTGCTCCAGCCAGCCTTCCTCCGTTTGGTAACCCCCTTCCAACCCCTCTTTCCATACACACTATCCCCTTTGTCCTACCCTTCGTGGGCCTATACCCCCACCCCTTATCATACACTTCGTGGCACTATGCCCCTCCCCCCCCCCTTTCCATACCCCTCGTGACCCCCAATGCCCCTCCCCCGTTGATCTAGACCCCCTCCTCCCTCTCCCCAACCCCCAACCCCGCCAGTAACGCCATATTCAGAGACTGTTTACTGTTATTCTAACCTTGTTGTAGTTTTTGAAAGGCGCGGTGTATGTTGGCGTTTAGACTTAATATTGGTGTGGGCGTGTGATTGTGGGTGTTTTTGTGGGTGAGGGGGAGTTGTGTGAGGAGGGGTTGCGTGTGGGGGGGAGTGCGTGCGTGCGTGTGTGTGTGTGTGTGACTGTGTATATGTGTGTGTGCGTGTGTATGTATGTATTTCTGTGTGTGTGAGTCTGTCTGTGTGCGTAGCCGTTCGCTAACCTCGCTAAATGATATTGCGTGTCTTTTCAGTTTATCTCATACTCGTCCAGTCTTCGCATGTAGCCTGTGTTAAGTATGTCCGTCACGAACGAATTAACACAAATAAGATGGATAGAGACGATAAAAAAATAGGGAGAAAAGGCTTGGGAATCGCGTGAAAACTCTACGGAGGAAAACGCCACGCTTGGAGGGGCCGTCGGGCGATGAAAGGGGTTTAACGCGATGAAAATAATAATAATAATAATAATAATAATAATAATAATAATAATAATAATAATAATAATAAGAATAATAATAATAATAATAATAATAATGGGTAATTGCAGAGACTAAATTGTTTTTCTGCATGAAATCCTATGATTTCATCGATTTTCGGCGTTGTTTCTTTTGCGAATGAATCGTTCAGGAGATCGAGTACCATTTCTCCATCGACGATCTTGATTTGATAGTCCCGTTAGCAGGGGGGCATGAAGTATATCAGGGAAATTATGGGGTAAAACAAGCTTAACTAAGAAGAATAACGATCAAAAATGCGTAAAACTAGCACAAAAAGCGCTTAAAATCGGCCAATGAAACTCTACGGATGTAACCGCCATCTTTGAAAGTTTACGGATTGACGCGAAATAAATCAAAAACACTACGGGAACCCAGCCCACATTTCGGTAAAACTCTACGGGAATTCACACGTTCCAACCCCCAAAAACGTATTGACCAATAAACCAACCTAATATATTAATATAAATTGCCGTGACTAGGCGTGCCCTTCGGGCACTGCCCGAGGGGAGGGTTGATGGGGGGCAAGCCCCCAACACCCCCCAGGACACATTCTCTCCACCACGGTATGTACGGCAAGACAGAGCTGCATCCACACCGTAAAATGATAAACCAAATACCTTTATATCCGGAAACGTGAAACTTTCGTTTCTTTGTACTGTTGGTATTGCTTCGATTTTAATCACCTTTTTCGTCCTTTGGAGCTCTTGATGGGCTCAGATATAAAACTGGGATGGTTACTGAAGTCTAATTATTCTTCGATGCCACTGTAAAGGTCTTAAAAAGAACCCAGAATCAACACAACACTGGAAACGCAACATTTCTCACCGGCTTTCAATCTCGAAATGAGCGGTATGATGAGCTGTCAACCTGTGGTTGGCGCAAGAAAGTGTGAAACACTCGATGCGCAGGATTCGATATGAGGGTATAGATAAATATAAAAATGTGCAAATGAAGTATAATAACATTACTAAAAGACTTTAAAGGTATAAATGCGTACCAGCAGACACAGATAATTAGCCAAATATCGTTCTGACAAGCGTGTAATGATACACGGACTAGTTCGCGAACGCAAAAATGCGTTCGTGGGTCAGTGTCGTGTTTTTCCTCGCAAGGTAAACAAGCTCATCGACTTTGAATTTGAAAGGCGGCCGCGCGTTATATTTTCGTCATTTAGCGGTGATTATAAGGCCGGTGCATCTTAAACTATATGCTATCCCCTTCTATTTTTCCCGCTCTATAAGATGGCGGTGTCCATTTTCCTCTATCTACGCGCGTCGCGGTCTTCAACCTCTACCTAATAAAATAATGATGACATTAATAACAATAATAATTATAGTAATAATAATGATGATAATAATAATAATAGTAACAATAGCAATAACAAAAGCATGAGAACAAAAGCAAAACAAATTACATAAATAACCAAACTACCAATAACAATGGGTCATTAGGTTGTTGCGAGTAACGAGGGGTCAGTTTGGAGAAAGACGTCACCAACGCTTTTCGGGACGAAACTAAATTCGTTCGATTTCTATTGTTTTGGTTCGGTTGATTCTGGTGTTCGTTTGCATCGGAAATGGCTAGATTGTCTATGGAATTCTAGCTCTCTGCTGTAATCACGGTACCGATTTAATCACAATATTGTTTAATGCAGAGGGCTGTGCCCACTGCAACCCCCCCCCCATGGGGGGCTGCCGCCCCCTAACCCCCACCCAGGAAAACAAAGAATCCTCCACGTATTCACGGCAGGAGAGAGCGTCGGACAAAGTCGGCATCAGGCGCTTCCACATGCCGTTCGTACGCACGCGAAGCACCGTACATTTAGTCACTTCAGTGAAAATAAACCTAAAACATACCTATGGAGAGGAGGGGCCGGGCTGAGGGCCGCCATACAGTGGAGCGGCTTGCGGGAGCGGAAGCGCTGGAGAGGTCTGCGTGAGCACGAGCGCCGCGACGGCCGATCGCAGGGCATTTCAGAGGGTAGTTTGATACCATATCCTACACACACGGAAGTCATGGCGAGACTAATTTGAAAATTGAATTTCGTTTTAAACAGGGGAGCGCTTGGGCAAGAATTCTTGCCGATAGGCCAAGCGCTGTACCGTTCCCTGCTTAAAACGTTTTCCAAGGCAGGCAGGCCCTGTTCAGTGATGCCAGACATGTGGAAGTGTCTTTTTATAAAGAACAAATCATAACAGTCCTTGATGAGCATAGAAATATCAAAATAACACACAAAATATACATACTTGGGTTTTAAAAGCAATATTCCCACCAACAATCTCGAAAAGAGATGACTTATGCACAAGTCGAGGGTGGAGTTTATTTCATTGGCGGTTGGTAACAGTTTGAGCGCGCAATTCAAAATAAGCGACAAGCTAGCACCGCATCAAGATGGCATAGCAAATCTACCCAAACATCTTAACAAAGCGCAGTATTTTCTCCTATATCCATATAAAGTGCCTCTAAAACAATGACACCCACTTCCGATTTACAGCCCTTTCATTCTGACGCGTTATCAAAACAAATGAATATCCCTGAATTAAAATATAGGCCTACCCATTCCTATATATCCGATTTTATGAGGTTAAATATAAATAATCGAATACAATATCAACAGAAGAATGTTGCTAGAATTTCTCAGACTTTTTTTTTCATTTGAAATATTCTTTATTTCATAGAATAGCAGATTCTCGATTTAGAGAGACGAGTTTAACAATAGGAAGTAAACTGTTCGTCTTATAATAATTTATTATTTATAAGTAAAACACTTTTTATTCCCATAATCTCCATTATCTCCTTTCGTTTTCAGTTAATTTCAATTTCTTGGAATATGATTTGAAGAAAATTACAGAATCAGATACCGTGAAAAAATATTTATCTGATAAGATATTAAGCGGAGTTCCTGGCCAACGCCCGCATTCGAAGGATCGTGACCAGTACGGTACACCGCTTGACTTAGCAAGCGCAAGTCTAGTCATCTACGGAGGTCGCTTGAGAAAGCAAGCGAAATGCTTGAGTTAGCAAGAAAAGCGCTTGAGATTTCAGGCAAAAATTTTCCCTGCTTCTAATGTTCATTCATTGGCTGTTTCCCTCGTGAATTCTTTCCCCATTGGCTATTAAATTAACTCCAAAACAATTGACCAATGAAATCGTGGCACTGGCCGTGACGTCACAGGCGAGATAACAGGAACAATACGGGTACGAGAGACCCCGCGCATGCGCAGTGAAGAATTTGGTCAGTATTCCCGCCACTCCGTGTGAATCCCACCTCGTTTTATTATTTTTTTTATTTATCTAAAAAAATAAATAACTTCGTTATTATTAATTTGCGAGACAAGTTTATTTCATGAAAAGTGATCGTTAATTAAACATCTTCAAGGCCATAAGGTTTTTTGGTCGATTCAATGGTGACGCCATTTTCCAATAATACCTAACGAGGTACATAATGATAAGAGAATAAGAAAATATACTAGTAGGGGATAATATTGAATAAAAAAATGGTATTCAGAATGAAGAAAGAAATCAGATAAGATGTGAAGAGAGAAAGGAGAAAAAGAAATACAGAGATAAACAAACACCAAAAACAAAACGATATAAAATGGAAAGTAACAGAGAAACACAGTAATAGACATAGGGAACAAAGAAAATATAATAATCAAGAAGACGAATAAAGAGAAACCACAGGGCGATAGGTAGCGTTTGTTAATGTTGCTGCTCTATAAACGGGTGGAGGACAGGCTCCCTGCATGTTACTGACGGCTTTGCAACATGAGAAACGGCTCTTTTTGCAATTAAATGATAATATCATCAAATAAGAAAAAAGTGAGACAGGGCAACTACCAATACATTTGAAAAACAACGAACAGGTTTGAGATTTTCACTGAGATCCTCAGTCGAGCGGAACTTAATAGTGAATGGGATGATTAGTTAACCGCTTATCTCTCTTCTCTTCTGTCTCTCTCCTTTCTATCTTCTCTCGTTTCTCTACAGCGAAACGAGAGGATCAGCGCAACCCAAGAGTAAATCACAATCACTGAGGAAGATAATCAGATGCAGGCGGAGGCAGAGGACGGCAGACGCGCGCTGGACAGCCTGTCCGTCCATCCTACTCCTCTCCATCCCTCCGTCTACCTATCCAGCCAAACATTTATCTTCCCTTAACTATATCTTTCTATACCTTATTTTATGTATTTATATTTTTATTCACCCATCCATTAATGTCTCCTATCCCACCATCGATTCTTCTACCGTTTCTCCTTTTCTTTCCTATATCTATTCTTCCCTCTCATTATTCTTTCACCATCTATCCCTTTCTCTTTCCAACCCGTCATTTCCTCCTACGTGTCTCCCTTTCTTCCCTTCCTTCCCATCTCCTCGTCTCCATCCACTCCACCTCTCTTCCTACTCTCCCCACCTTTCCTTCCCTCCGCCCAATTCTCCCCCTCTCTCCAACACTCCCTCCTTCCCTCCCTCCCTCCCTCCCTCCCCCCCCTGGCTCCCTCCGCCTTCCATCATCGCCAAAAGGGCGGGGGACTGACAGCTGCAGGAGGGAGCCCGGACCCCGCCGCGGGAGGAGGCTCGGCCGCCTCAGGTGCAGTTTGCGATGAGCCATTAAAATGAGGCTGGATCGCTCTCTTTCTTTTGCATGAAGCTTCCGGTAAACCTGAGGATTCTCTCTCTTACAATATTTCTTTCAGTCTCGCTCTCTCTCAGAAATGCATACATACACACATATACGTATGCGTTTCGTTTCCGTGCATGCGTGTTTGCAGGTGTAAGCATGTACCTATCTACATGCGTACGTGTGTGCATGTGTACGTATATACGTCACATGTGTATATCTATGTACGTGTATAAATACACGTGTGTGCATGTGCATATATATGCACGTGTATAGGTAAAACCGAAAGCAAATAAAAAAACTGATGTAGAACTCGCCATTAACAATCCCATTAAGAATCCGGCGTTCAGTCAGCAGTCCCGGATGATTTATTCTCCCTTGACGGCGTGGTAATGCGAGGCGTTCGATCTCCCGTTTCTGGTCGAGGCTTCTGGGTCGTGGGCAGCGTCCGGCACTTCTCTGGGGCTGCGGTGTGGGTGGGTGGGGCATGGGCTGCTTGTACGGGCGTCTTCGTTGATGTAGCGTGTGCGTAGATGTTTTTATTTTGTTTGCTTAGACTGTAGTATTTTATATATATATGCGTAGTAGTTTGAAAAAGTAAACTAACCGAAAATGAAGTAGATTAGCTGCTGATAGATTGTGAAAAATGATGAATAAATTTTTAAAAATACAAACGCTACCATCCGTTATGTAATCACATTTCATATTACACAGCGCAGACCCTAAAATGGAATGCCTATGTAATAACAAACTACCAAAGTGTCTAAAGCCTTGTAACACGCATATATTTGCATAAAAGATAGACATCCATATATTTTGGCCAATGGACAGCACGCGTGGGCATACATTACCTATACATCCATTTTAAGTTTGCATAAGACCCGTACAGTATATCTAGCGCGCACATCAAGGCATAAAATATTCATAGTACAGGCAGAAACACTATCTACTTACCTATTCACCTATATGTCTATCCATCCATCCACCATTCCATCCATCCATCCACCCACATATTCATCTATCTATCTACATATCCATCCATCCGTCTATCTATCTATCTACCCCCTCTAAAATATACACAAAGTAACATATGGCGCTTTTAACCTACACAGGAATTTCCTCTTTCAAAATAAACCAGATTTTTTTAAACCTCCCCCCCTCCCCCTCCTCTTTTTCCTCTCTTCTTCCTCCGTCTAAAGTTGGAACAAAGAAAGCGGGGAAGGAGAGAGAGAATGAAAAAAAGAAGGGGTGCGAAGTAAGGTGTGACATTTAAGAGCGAAAGAAGGAAGTGGGTAAGAGAGAGAGAGGGAAAAAAGGAGAAAGGTATTTAAGGGCAGAGGAAGGAAGTAAAGTGGAAGAGAAAAAAAGAGGGAAAAAGTGTGCGAGGGAGGGTATTTTAGGATGAAAAAAGTAGGAGCGAAAGTAGAAAAAAACGCAAGATGTGGGAAATAGAGGAAAAAGTAAGAACTGGGAAATAAAGAAAAAAAGCAAGAAGTGGGAAATAAAAGGAAATAAAAGCAAGAGAGGATACGAATTAGCGTGCTTAAGGATGAAAAAGAAGGAAGTGGAGGAGAAAAACAAACTAGGAAGTATACGAAACGGGGTGTTAAGGGTAAAAAAAAAAAAAACAGAAAGAAAACAAGGTGAAAATAAGGTGTCAATTAAGGTGAAATAAAAGGAAAATGGAAAAAGAGTGTCTTAGGGTAAGAAAAGAGGGGAGGTAAGGCAACAAAAGGGTATCTTAGGGTAAAAGCAAAGGTGTTTTAAGCCAAACAAAAGGGTTCTTAGGGTAAAAAAGGGAAAATGGGAAAATGGTTCTTAGGATAAAAAGAGGAGGGAAGGGAACAAGAGGGTATATTAGGGTAAAGGCAAGGGTGTCTGAGGCAGGGTGCGAAACAAGACGCTTCCCTCGATCTTCACGCTTACCCTCCAGTCGCCCCAAAGGCTCCCTCACAACGGCGAGGGAGCGAAGGACAACGGCCCTGCGTGGGATTCCCGTTCGTGCGCGAGACAGAATTCAAACCGCAATTCACGATCCCTTGTGTGTGTTGTTGTTAAGGGGGGGGGCGTCTTATTCCTCCTCCTCTTCTTGGCTCCTATCCCTACTCTTCCTCCACAGCCACCGCCTCCTCCTGCCTCCTCCTCCTCTTCCCTCTTTCTGCCTCTCTTCTCTCCCCTATTCTCTCCTCCTCATTCTTCCTCCTCTCTGCTCTCTTCCTCTCCCGCCTTCTCCCTTTTCTTCCTCTCCTTTCTTCCCTCTTTTTTCTTTCTCCACCTTTCGTTCTCCCAGTCTTCCTTTCTTCTATTTCTCTTCTTTTCTTGCTTCACCACCTTTCCCCGTTCCTCTTCACATCTTCCTTACCACCCTTACTATCCTCTCTCCCCTATCCCCCTTCTTCTTCTCTCCCAAGTCTTGACAAAGAGGAATTTTGGGAGGAATTTTGGCTCGTCATTTCCTTGCTTTTTTTCTTTTTTTCTTTTTTTTTTTTTTGATAACGCAACCAAATACGCAGACATCAAATCTTATTTCATATTTGGACGCTAACGCCACTACGCGGGATAGACGTCGCAGAAAATTGTGATAATTGATAAATCGGTAAATAAAGCATGACATGAAGCGAATGACAATGGAAAAGACAATAATAAATATATAGTAAATTGGTAGCTATATAGAAATTTAAAATAATAAAAAATGGTAATAAGATAGGGGATAAACAAATAGACAGGAAACAAAAACGAAGGAATGACTAAAGGGTAAACAAGTAAATGAATAAACAAATATACCAAACAAAGAAAAAAATAAAGCAGAACGAGACGAATAATCTAACAACAACGAATCCAGCAATGATAAATAACATCAACAACTACTACTACAATTACTACTACAACTACGACAAAAACAAACACAACAACAACTACGACACCAAAAATCTTGGCTGCAATAACAAACAAACACAGCAAGAACTAAGACAAGTACGACAACAAAA
>NW_020870336.1:561433-566433 GCF_003789085.1 Penaeus vannamei
CCTCAGCGGCCGCTGTCAGCGGGGCAGAGTCAGAAAAACACGCGTATGACCTGTCTTCACCTTTTGCTGTCGTCTTTTCCGTCACTAATGAAAGCAAAATGATACCAGTAGGAAGGGCAGTCGTAGCAAGAGTAAAAGTGGAAGTAAAAGAAGCGCTGCTGCTGCCACGACTTCGCCTCTGAAAGGGAATGGCCAACGGCGCCTTCTGTTCCTGCAAACAAGCAACACAGGCGGTTCGCTCTGCAACCTTGGCATGCAATCAAACCAGAGGAAACAGGAGCCTTACCTGACGCGTAAGTCAAGCGCCACGATTGTCGTTCACATCATCTTCGCGCCAAAAAAAAAAAAAAAAAAAAAAAAGCACACCACACCCTTCACAAAATTCGCACAAAAGTCACTTCATCTTCGAACGCAAATCGGTATAACTTTCTTTTTTTATTTCTATTTCGTTTCGGCAATTGAGAAAAAACGAAGAAATACCGATCTGAATTCAAGTTCGCGTGTTTCTATATATTCTTTAAAGACCCCGCAACCACCGTTTATATTTTCCTCCCCGTGGGTTCCAGCGCGAAGCCCCGGGGTTGCTGCGAGAAAGAAGTCCAGCCAGCACTGTCAAACACCAGAGACCGACGGGGCGAACCTTCCCCTTGGCCGTCCGAGTCGCTACTGCAGTCTGCTGGCGCCCTCGCGGGATTCCAATAATGCAGACTCCAACTTTTCTCTCGGAGGTTAGACACGAGGTTATAAAATTTTCCCTTGGTATGTTTTTGTTTCTTTTAAATTATTATCTTACCTATTACCTGAATTATTATCATTTTTTCATTATCATTTCGATAGGAAAAGGGAAGGCTAGTGAGGGGATTTTTCGAGGAAAAAAGGGAAAGAAAGATAGGGAAATATGACGAAAGGGGAAAACACGTCAGGATAAACAAAAGACGATCGGAGTGGGGGGTGGGGGGGGATCTTGGCACGTTCGGTTCTGTGTCACTTGCAATCCCGTTTTATTGCGTCGAGTTTGTTATATCAGAACTTTCTTTCCCCCTTTTTATTTCTTTATTTTTCTCATTTCTCTTTGAATTGAAAATGCCTGATAACATCTTTGCTTTCAGGCGACCGGCGAGAGGAGAGGGGAGAGGAGGGAGAGGAGAGGAGAGGAGAATAGTGCAGGGGGGGAGTGGGGGTACTAGAGAAGGGGTGGGTGGGCGGGAGAGGTTGGGGGTGAAGGATGGAGGAGTGTTGGAGGTTAAGGGGGGATTATAGAGGGTGGGGTGATGGGGCTCAATGGGGGGGGGGATATATGGTTAGAGGAGAGAGGAGATGGGAAGGGGAAGGGAGAGAGGAGGGGATAAAGCGAGAGGGAGAGAAAGGGGTGTAGAACGAGGGAGGATAAGAAAGAGGAGAGAAATAAAAGATGGCGAAGGAAGTAAGAGGGGGAGCATAACAGATAAAGAGAGTAAGGAAAGAGGAAAGGGAAGTTACAGAAGAGGGTGGATGGAACAGGGGAAAGAAAGGGAAGTGTTCAAGAGGAAAGGAGCAGGAGGAGGAACAGGAGAGGATGGAGGGAGTAAGAAGAACAGAAGAGGATGGAGGGAGTAAGAAGAACAGAAGAGGATGGAGAGAATAAGAGGAACAGAAGAAGATGAAAGGAGTAAGAAGAACAGGAACAGAAGGTGATGAAGGGAGTAAAAGGAACAGAAGATGAATGGAGTTAGAGGAACAAACGAAAAAGATAGAAGGAGTAAGAACAGAAAAGGATGGAGGGAGTAAGAGGAACAGAAGAAGAAGAAAGGAGTACGAAGACCAAAGGACGAAGGGAGTAAAGGGAAAATAAGACAGAGGGAGAAAGAACAGAAGGGAGTGGAGGGAGCGAGAGCGACCGCGGAGGAGGGAGGGAGCGGAGCAAGCGAGAGAGCGGAGAGGGAGGGAGCGAGAGCAAGCGGAGGAGGGAGGGAGCACAAGGAGAGGAGGGAGGGAGCAAGAGCAAGCGGAGAGGAGGAGGGAGGCGACCAAGAGGAGAGGGAGAGGAGGAGAGGGAGGGGAGCGAGAAGCGGAGAGAGGGAGGGAGCGAGAGCAAGTAGAGAGGGACAGAGGAGGGAGGAGAGCGAGAGCAAGCGGAGCAGAGGAGGGAGCGAGAGGCGGAGAGGAGGGACGAGAGAGCGGAGAGGAGGAGGGAGAGCGAGAGCAAGCGGAGGAGGGAGGGAGCGAGAGCAAGCGGAGAGGAGGGAGGGAGCGAGAGCAAGCGGAGAGGAGGGAGGGCGAGAGCGCAGAGGAGGAGGAGCGCAAGCGGAGAGGAGGGAGGGAGCGAGAGCAGCGTGAGAGGAGGGAAGGGAGCGAGAGCAAAGCGAAGAGGAGGACAAAGAGCAAGCGGAAGGAGGGAGGGAGCGAGAGCAAGCAGAGAGGGAGGGAGCGAGAGCAAGAGAGGAGGGAAGCGAGACGCAAGCGGAGAGAGGAGGGAGCGAGAGGAGGGAGGGAGCGAGGGAGCAAGAGCAAGCGGAGAGAAAGAGAGGAGCAAGAGCAAGCGGAGAGGAGGGAGGCAGAGAGCAAGCGGAGAGGAAGGAGGGGCAGCGGGGGACGCGGAAAACACCACTAAGGCGGAAGGACGAAGCCCTACGCGCCACGAATGAAATGGGATCAAGCGTCTGCGATAAGCGACCTTCGCCGGCGAACGAGGAGAGAGGGAGAGAGGGGGAGAGTAAGAGAAAGAGGGCGAGAGAAAAGAGGGGTGGGTTGTAGAGTGGGAGAGGAAGGGTAGGAGGTGAGAGGAGGGAGGGGGATAGAGAGAGAAGGGAGGATGGAGGAGGGGAGAGAGAGATACATAGAATACATAGAGACAGAGAGATAGAAAATAGACAGGGGAGGGTGGGGGAGAGATAAGGGGGAAGTGGAGAGGGAGAGAGAGGAAGAGGAAAGAGAAGCGAAATAAAAGAAAAGGCAGGGGAAGAAACGGGTGGGGAGGAATAGAAAAGAGAGAAAAAAAGGGGGGGGGGGTTAAGAAAGGGAGAGGAAGAGAAAAAGATAAAGAGAGAAAAGGAGCGGAAGAAAAAAGATGTAAAGAGAGGCAGTGATAAAAAAGAGGAAGAGAGAAGAGAAAGGGGGGACGATTGAAGGATAGAGAGGGAGAGGAAGAGAAAGAGATAAAGAGAGATGGATGAAAGGAGAGAGAAAGAGAAAGTATGTAAAGAGAGAGGAAGAAGTGACAAGTGAAAATAAAGGGAGAAAAAGGGAAGGACAAGTGTTGGAATAGAAAGAGAGAGAGAAAAAAGGGGAAGAAATGAAGAGGAGAGAGAAGAAGAGGAAGTAAGGGAAGGAGAGAGAAAGAGAGAAAGAAGCAGGAGAGAGAAGAGAGAAAGAAGAAGGAGCAGAGAAAGAGAGAAAAGGGAAGAGGACCAGGAGAAAGAGAGAAAGAGAAAAGGAGAGAGAAAGAGAGAAAGAAGAGGAGAGAGAAAGAGAGAAAGAAGAGGAGAGAAGAGAAAGAAAAGGGGAGAGAAAAAAAAAAAGAAGGAGAGAGGGAGAAAGCTGGATATGGGCATCAAGGGGAGAGGAAGAGAGGAAAGAAAACAAGGGCAGGACGGGGGAGAGAGAGAGAGGAGAGGAGGGAAAGATTTAGTGAGAGATAGAAAGGAAAGACGATGATAAAGCATGAAAAAAGGGAGGGGGAAACTGATAATAATAACAATAGCAATGATAATTAGTAATTGATAATTGATAATGATAATAATAATTAATAATAGCCGATAAAAACAATGACAATACGTAATACGAATGATAATAATAAATTATGAATGATTGATAATTAATTAATGATAATCCTTATAATAATAATAATTAACAATTAATCATTAATAATGAAAAGTAATAAAATAAATAATAATGATAATAAAAAATGATGGTGATGCATGATCATAAAAAGTAATGGTAATAATAATATAGATAAGATAATGATTTGTAATAAATTAATTAATTATAAACAATGGATAATAAATAACAGTTATGATAATAACATCATCAAAAACAACAATAAAAACAGCATCAGGAATAATGAAAATAAGAATAAACAAAAAAAAGAACAACCAATAAACATTGGGCAGGGGCAGAAATAATAATAATGATAATGGTTACAATAATAATAATGATTTAAAATAATGTAATACTACTACTTACTATTACTACTACTACTGATAATTAATAATATTAACAATAATAATGAATAACCAAGAGTAAAAAAAAAAAAAATAAAAAAATAACGAATAAATGAATGAATAAATCTTACAGACAGACACAAAATCTTACTCTCCAACCTTGTCTAGTTTGCAGCAAAAAACACGCATGAAATTCTGAGGCTGCCTGCATTGTTTTTTTTTTTCTGTTAGCGACCGTCTTTTGTTTTTCGAGAAAGAAACACGATTTTTCCCGCGCAAATGCTGACTTGTTTATGCCCGAACAAAACTTGCTTTCGCTTTTCTTGTTTTTTTTTTTATTGATTTTTATTATATTATTTTATTTTTTTTGTGTGAGTATATGAATGTTTATTTTATATGAATATGTGGTCGGTATTTTTTTCTGTTTAATGCGAATGTATAGTCTGAATTACCTTTATTCATACTATTACTTTTATCAATATTATTATCATTGCCATCTTTATTATTATCATGGTCATTCTCGTTATTTTCATTGTCATTATTATTATTATTATTATCATTATTATTATTATTATCAATTATCATTATTATTATTATCATAATATTCATTATATATTATTATCATTATTATTATATTTTATCATTATCATTATTATTATCATTATCATTGTCATTATCACTATTATCATTATCATCTTGTATGTTTTGCCTAATCCTGTTTTATCATTGCAACTTCGCTTACATTTCATCCAAAACGAATACAAATACACAAAACTAAAATGCAAAATTCCTGCAAATACATATATAAAGGTCGTTTGTCTTGCCGCTGCACTGGCCGAGATGAAAACAAAAACAAACAAA
>NW_020870336.1:571433-573933 GCF_003789085.1 Penaeus vannamei
AAACACACACATCCATTTACAAAGATACACACTAACACACGTGCAACAGAACGCACAAACACAATTCCAGACACAAAACCATTCGCAAAGATACACACACCACTACACATGGGAACATACGGCAAATTTAATTCCACACACACACACCATTCACCTCTGTGTACAGAAACACACATGACTTACATAATCACAAACACACAAACACACAACACACACGCACACACACACACACACACACACACAACACACACACACACACACCACACACACACACACACACACACACACACACACACACACACACACACACACACACACACACACACACACACACACATACACACACACACACACATACGCACGCACACACACACACACACACACACACACATACACATCCATTTACAAAAATATACGTACACCCTCACAAACGAACGCACCAAAGGCAGATGCTCAACAGAAGCGCATAAACGGAGTGTTTGTTGGTCAAGCGAAGGTGGTCGGGTTCTCTACGCGCAGTGTAAGCAAGAGACAACGCCTATATTTACTTCTTATCACGGTCTTTATTGTCACTAAGATAGAATCTACATCATAATTATTTGAATAAATATGTATATGATAATTGTGTGTATATGGGAACTGCGTTTAATAGCTGAATACACACGTGTTTACATTCACACGTGCCATATGTACGTAAGTATACTAATAAATACATAGAAATATTGAAGCTCATCTTTAAATCATATGGGTTCACTTGTCTAATTCTACTTTCCATGATTTAACAATATGTGAGCCGTTTTCGTAAATTCAGGATCTTCATAATTCATTCATAAAGTTCTCGATTAGATTTACATAAAAATGGCTTAAAATCATGTTTGCAAGAAATCAAACGCTTTTAGGATATAAACATAACTTCGTTTGATTTAGCGATATGTAAGAATTCTCATTTCTGCAACAGATCGGCTAATTCCTATATTTGGATAAGAAACCTCCCATTGAGAAAACATTTACCCCCCCCCTAACAAAAAAAAAAAAAGAAAAAAAAAAGCCCACCAGGCAAACATAACTCATATTTTTTCGACTCCTCCTCCTCGGGGCCTCACCTCCTCATTCTTAATCCTCCTCCTGCTCTTCCTCCCCTTCCTCTCTTGCTCCTCCTCCTCTTCCCTTCTACTCCTTCTTCCCCCTTCTCTCTTGCTCCTCCTTCTCATCTTCCCTCCTCCCCCTCTTCTTCTTCTCCCTCGCCCTCTCTCGTCCTCCTCCTCCCTTCCCCCTCTTTTCCTCCTCCTCCTCTCCATCCTCCATCTCCCTCCCCTCGTCTTCTCCGTCTCCCCTCCCCTCTCTCCTCTCCTGCTCTTCTCCTCTTCCTTCTCTCCTCTCTCCTCCTCCGCCTCTCTCTTCTCCTCTTCTTCCTCCTCATATCCTCCTACTCCGTCTTCTTTTACTCCTCCTCCTTCTCCTCCTCCTCCCCCACCTCCCCCTCCCTTCCTCCTTTTCTCCTTCCTCTACTCTCTTCCTCCTCTCCATCCTCCATTTCCTCCCCCTCCCCTCCCCCCTCCTCCTCCTCCTCCTCCTCTTCCACTGGCTCCACCTCCTCCTTCGTCCTCTTCCCTCCTCGTCCTCCTCATCTTCCTCTGCCTACTTTTTTCTCTTTTGAAATTCATAATTTGAGTTTCAAGGTTAACCAAGCGGCAAGGGTGCTTTACGGAGGTCACACTTCAGGTCACACTTGGAAGGTCACACTTCAGAATGTCACACATGGAAGGTCACACTTGGAAGGTCAGACTCAGAAGGTACACTCCAACTTCACACTTTGAAGGTCACACTGAAGGTCACACAGAAGAAGGTCACACTTCAGAAGTCACACTTCACTTGGAAGGTCACACTTCAAAGGTCACTTGGAAGGTCACACTTCAGAAGGTCCACTTGGAAGGTCACACTTCAGAAGGTCACACTTCAGAAGGACACACATGGAAGGTCACACTTCAGAAGGTCACACTTCAGAAGGTCAACTTCAGAAGGACACTCACACTTCAGAAGGTCACACTTGGAAGGTCACACTTCAGAAGGTCGCACTTGATTCAGAAGGACACACATGGAAGGTCACACAACACTTCAGAAGGTCACACTTCAGAAGGTTACACTTCAGAAGGTCACACTTCAGAAGGTCACACTTCAGAAGGTCACACTTCAGAAGGTCACTTGGAAGGTCTTCAGAAGGTCACATTTCAGAAGGACACACATGGAAGGTCACACTTCAGAAGGTACACTTGAAGGTCACACTTCAGAAGGAAAGGTCACTTCACTTCACATGGAAGGTCCACTTCAGAAGGTCACTTCAGAAGGTCACTTCAAGAAGGACACACTGGAAGGTCACACTTCAGAAGGTCACACAAGGTCACACTTCAGAAGGTCACATTTCAGAAGGTCACACATGGAAGGTCACACTTCAGAAGGTCACAGAAGGACACACTTGGAAGGTCACACTTTCAGAAGGTCA
>NW_020870336.1:578933-599501 GCF_003789085.1 Penaeus vannamei
TTCCTTGCGTGCTTCTGAAGAGGGACTGCATGTCTGTCTTCTTTTTTATTCTTTGTTTGATTTTTTTTATTTGCTGTTTTTTTCACAAACATACACATAAACACACACACACACATACTATAAGTATCAACCATATATATATATATATATATATATATATATATATATATATATATATATATATATATATATATAATATATATATATATATATATATATATATATATATATGCGTGTGTGTGTGTGTGTGTGTGTGTGTGTGTGTGTGTGTGTGTGTGTGTGTGTGTGTGTGTGTGTGTGTGTGTGTGTGTGTGTGTGTGTGTGTGTGTGTGTGTGTGTGTGTGCGTGTGCGTATACGCCTTAATAACTCAATTCACACATCTTTCTCTCTCTCGCTGTTTTCTTTCAGCATTTAGATCTTCTCTTCGCTTGACCTTTGACCCGCGTTCCCGAAGCCAGACCTAAGCAGAGGTCATAAATCCAATTAAGTCTAACAATTAGCTCGAACTATACCTGAAAAGAGTATCACACACCCCTCCCCATCTCCCTAGCCCCTCTCTCCCCTCCTCCCTCCCCTCTCTCTACCCTCTCCCCCCTCCCACTCTCTCTACCCCCTCCCCTCTTTACCCCTCTCTACCCCTCCCCCCACTCACCCCTCTCACTAGCCCCTCCCTCCTCCCTCCCCCTCTCTCTACCCCCTCCACCCACACTCACTAGCCTTCCCTCCTCCTCCTCCCCTCTCTCTCCCTTTGTTCACCCTCCCTTATTCCCTCCCTCCCTCTCTACCCCTCCCCCATTTTTTCTCTCCCTCCCCCCTACGCCCGCCCCCATTTTCTCTCCCTCCCTCGGTTATCAAGCCATACTTGACGCACTTCCTCTTTTGCCCCCCCCCCCCACCCTTCCCCTTCCCCCTTTCCCCCTACCCCAGGGATCATGCTGTATCTTACAATCCTTATAAGACCTTTCCTTTCCCCTTTCCCTTCTCTCTCTTTCTCTCTCTCCCCTCTTCCCCCTGCATCACTTCCCTCCCCTCCCTCCCTCCTACATAACCCCCCCCCCCCCAATTAGGGTTCCCTCGTCCGCACCGCCTTCCCCTCCCCCTACAGCACCTCCCTCCCTCCTCCCTCCCCACCACCCCCCCCCCAATTAGGGTTCCCCCCCCCCCTGGCGTCCCAAGATGTCTCCATAAAAACCCCGCGAGTGTAATTATGTCTTTGTTTGTTATGTCTCGTTCGTTGCTGTCGAAGGAGCCTGGATAGAGTGGCTTTGATGTTGATCTTGTCGGCGTGTCTTTAATTGTTCGTTAGTGTTGTTGTTGTTGTTACTATTGGCTTGCACATTTGGATCCCCTTTTATTTTCAGCGCTCATCTCTTTCTTTGCTTCGGTCTTCTGTCTCTTTCTGTCTCTCTCTCTCTCTCTCTCTCTCTCTCTCTCTCTCTTCTCTCTCTCTCTCTATCTCTCTCTCTCTCTCTCTCTCTCTCTCTCTCTCTCTCTCTCTCCTCTTGTTTGTGTGTGTGTGTCTGTATTCACTGAGACAGATAAATGACCAGATATCATATATGTACATAGATACGTAAAGATTTAACGCCATTTATCATGATTTTGGCAACACCCTCCATCCGGCAAAATGTTTGTTTGCCCGACGGCCGCTGCTGGCCACTGGCGCTAGTAGTCTGTCACTATTCCTAACATATGCATATTTTTTCTCATATCATTCAGTGTTGTTATTTATTCTCAGCTATTTATTTGTTATTTATTCCAAATGCTGTCGCACACGAATTAATATCAAATTGAATTTATTGGTTTGGAAATTTCTGTAGATTTATGTACGTATATGTGTATACGGCATTACGTACTTACATACACACACAGGGTACCGACGTGAGAAAAAAATAACAGGATAGATAAACAGATAGACATAAAAGAATCGTTAAATGGCTGAGACATCAATCAGTCTGAAAATTTCCTTTAACCCTCCACTCAAAAATAAATAAAAAAATAATAAAAATATGATAATAAATATGGAGTAAAATAGAATAATAATAACAATAAGAAAATAAAACAAAATGACAACACAACAACAACAAACAACAATAATAATATAATCATAATAATAAAGCATAGATAAAAACACGAATCAATCTCACCGAGGCAATCCATCCCAAGCACAAAAAGGCAATAATGAAACAAAAACAAAAACAAAACCCCGAAATCCGCCCCAAAGCTTCCCTTCATCTCTCACGCCTTCCAGAAGCCACACGAGTGCTTGCAAACTCACGCTTATTCAGGTCACGCCCCCGCTTGCAACCATGCAGTGCGGGCCCGATGCACCAAAGGCACGAGGAGGGAACCGTTTGTTATGCAGGGAGTTCAGAGAAAGAAAGAACACAGGAAATTAAGTGTAAAAGGAAGGAGCCGTGAGCGAGACTGTGCATGCGTGTGTGTGTGTTTTGTTCTTTATGCATGTGTACATATAAATATTTAGGGATGGATCGATAATCGTGCATACATCTGTGTGTGTGTGTGTGTGTGTGTGAATATATGTGTATGTATACATAAGGAATTGCAATTATAGATAGACAGATATACAGGTAGTAAAGTACACATGTAAATGCAGCTCAGTTCCTTTCGTTTCATCTCAATTCTCATTAATTTTTTTCAGTCAAAAACTCGTATTCACTAACAAATAAAAGAAGAATTACTAAGATTCATAAATCCACTAAAATACAAATTCCATATTATACCTTTCTTATCACTTACCCTGCTAGTGCGCCCTGTGCCATAAAGTTGGTTAAAAATTGCTGCACACCCTGTAAAGCACAAAACCAAGTGGCAAGCAAAATTCAAGCAATCTTCCAAGCCACAAGCAGACAAGTAGCAGACCCACATCAAGTTAAACTGCGGACACAATGCGGACAAACGAGCAGAGTTGTAAGCAGACACGCACAAAGGCATGCAGCTGAATGCAGCAGATATGAAGCAGACAATGGCAGTAAACAGACATCAGCAACAGACGGGGAGGTAGACAGGCAGAAGCAGAGACACAGACAATGGCCACGAAGAACCGAAGATACAGGATAGTCAGCAGACATAAAATGCAACAGATAGAAATGAGACATGTGTAAATAGACAGGAATATTAATACTAGAAGGCAGAAAAACGGCAGACACGCTTTTAGCAGACATCAGCATACAGACAGAGAGAGACTCGTATAGACAGCACAGAGCATCAGAACAGACAGACATAGAGCAGACGGCACCAAATAGACAGCCGACAGACGGATGAGACTAACAAAAAACACACAGGAAAACACGCAAGCAAACATGCAGACACACCAACACAATTACAGACAGGCAAACACCCATGCACACAGACACCAGACAGACAGACGCAGATAGACGAAGACTGCACCAATTATACCAGCCACCACTCGATACAGCGGAATCTGACTCTGATCTCCCGCACACTGGCACTCCACTAGTGCTGCTGACTAAAAAAAAAAAAAAAAAAAAAAAAAAAAAAAAAAAAAAAAAAAAAAAAAAATAATAATAATAATAATAATAATTTCACTACTACTTTCATTTCCACAGCATGACCTATGCTTGTCTCCTCTCTCTCTCCCTGTCCCACTCTAAAAAATGGGACATGGAGAGAAAGAGAGAGGAAGAAAGAGAGTGATTGAGATATATAGAAAGGATTCGAGCAGTAAAACGCAACAGAGTTCACGAAGCAAAGGGTGTGGCCTACGTAGCGAACACTAAAGCTTGAATCGATATAGGAAGTGAATGAAGTGATTGTCACCAGCAAACCTACACACAAGCCACACCTTAAATTGTTTTATTGTTTATATTAGATCTGAACTTCATTCATGTTTTTAGTATCGACAAACGGCAATGCATAGCAGATTACCATCATGTTTATGCGACCTACGAATCACTGCAGCATCCAATCTGGTGGCCACGAGGTTCTCTTTTCTGTCACGCCCCCATGTGTCCTCGCTGGGTCAAATGTCAGAATGCACCAGCTTGCTCCTGCGCTTCCCCCTTGGCGAATCCGTATGTTCACCTCATTCACTACCTCTACTACCTCGTAAGGTCCTTCCCAGTCACTGTAGCTTGGGTGACAGCCCTCTCTTCCTTCTTCGGCTCTGCAGCCAAACCCTGTCTCCCAGCTGGAACGATACATCCCTTGCTCCCCTATCGTGCCGTCTTCTCAATGCTTCACCAGCCAACTTAAGCTTCTGTCGAGCAAACCAATGCACTTCCATTCTTCTCCTCAATTCCCTGACATATGCCGGTCTATGTTCAGGCAGTTCTTCCTCATCCGGAGGGCGCCCCATTGCCAAATCCATTGGCAGTCTCATCTCCCTTCCACACATCATTTGCACTGGAGTACACCCTGTTGCCTCATGGGCTGCAGAACGGTATGCCATGAGCTGCAACGGGAGATGTTCGTCCCAATCAGTTTGGTCTTCACTGCAGTGCTTTGTCACAAATACATCACCATCGACCTTGGCCAGGAAGTCAAGCCCAAGTAGGCGCTGGTCTGTTAGATCTGCTACTAGCATCGGGAACTCTATATCAAGCCCTCCAATCTTCAAAGGCACTTTCATCGGATCCCACAATGTGCTGAGCTCCCCTGTAGGACCACGTAAGGGGAGCTCTAAGAGTCCCTCACTATTGTCCACTCAGCACCTGTGTCCACCACCATTTCACAGTTTTCCATCAACACTCCAATGCACTGTCATCATCATCTCTTTCCTTACACGTAGAGCTCCCCAATGCCTCGTACAGGGGTGGCCTCAACTCGGGTGCTGATTTCCCCTCGTCCTCTTTGCTGCTTTCCTCTTTTGCTCCCTGCCCTAGCTGAGCTGTACCTTTTATTGAGATTTGTTGGCTCCTCAGCCTACGACCTCTAGGGGAAACTGACTGGCCATACCCTCGAGGTGATTGTCGAACTTGTTTGCGAGCGCCCCTGCACCTCCCTGTTCCTTTCTGTTTCCCGCTGGACTTCGCTTGCCACAATCCCTTGCCAAATGACCCTCTTTGCCACCCCTATAGCAACATCGTCGTGCGCACTGGCCAGCATAGTGCCTCTACTCTCTGCACTCCCAACACAGAGTGATATTGGTCTGGCGGGCTCTAACTAGCTGTTCCCTTCGAGGCGAAAACTTACGGGCCCCCAGGGGGTCCACCCTCTACTTTCTCTTGTACGCTGCCCCCTGTTGGTCCATGCCTCCCACTCCAGTGCATCGGCAACTGCTTCAGAGAGTCCTTGGACTTGCCTACCGCACATATAACTCCATATCTACATAATCCAGTGCATCAATAAAATTTTGAACAGCTGGATCAGCCAGCCACACTTCCGGCATCCGTGACTGTGCCCTCCTCGCCAACCTTTCCACATCATGGGGTAATTGTTGAAGTGATTCTCCTTCCTCCCGGGACCGGCATGTCAGCTGGGCACGATTCTGCTGTTCCCAGTGCATGCCCCCGTACCGACGCTGTAGAGCGGTCTTCAGCTCACCAAAGTTTCTCTACTGTTCTGGTGGGAGGCCGTCTAGCACCTCTGATGCTTAACCACGCAGAATCATCGGCACACTCCGTGAAACACAACGTCTGGCACTGATCACAATCACTTATCTCTTCAAGTGGTCACAACACACGTGTCAACAAACCCTTTCCCGCGTCCGAGTCACAACTCCATTCACGTGCCTCAGGTCCACTTGTCTGCATCCCTCTGGTCCCTGGAACGTCTGCCGGATCCTCTGCTCTGTAATACCCGGTCACTGCTATGCGGGAACGTCAACAGGATTCTAGTACTGCTCAAGCAGGCACACCAGCAGGGACTTTCCTCCGTGCCGACGTGCTCCGCTTCTCTTGTTCTTTCTTATATCACTCTTCCTCTATCTCTTTACTCTGTCAAGGCTGCGCCAACTCCTTCAGCTCCGGCCGCGGTTGCCACGTGCTCGGCCTCGCTCTCTCCTCTCCTCTTCTTCCCGTTTTCTTCCTTTGTTTCTCATAGCGTTCTTGTCAAATCCGGATTACGCTATGCGAACAGTTCGTGTGTGTAGCAATATATAATAAGTATGTTCATATTAACATCGTTACAATGCCTTGGATTGTTCGGAGAGAAAGACAGAAAGTATCGAACAAAACTGCAAATATTACGCAACATTTAACCAGCAAACGTTTATACAAAATACTTACATTAGAGGTCTTACCGGTTGTTATTTCCGGTGAAGCTGAAAGTTACTCCGGACATACGGCCAGTTTTTTAGCATTGTGCGAGGTCCGACCCAATGAATATTCGTATATCCACAGAAGTAAATGCATATCGGTCTATATATCTGATAGATGTACATTAATCTTTCTATCTATTCTGGAGCCGCGCATGTCTAAAATGATATATAATGTTTGCGTTTATGCATGTTCGTATAATAAATATTCTTTAGGTCGGGCCTTGCGCTATTTTAGGAAACCGACTGATATTCACTAATTTGCATACCGAAATATTGACCTATTATAATGACTATAACAATAAAATGTTTAAAAAAAACAATGTCGAGGAGAGAGAGAGAGATAGAAATAAAGAGAGAGAGAAAGAAAGAAAGAGAGAAAGAGAAAGAAAGAGAGAGAGAGAGAGAAGAGAAGAAAAAAAGAGAGAGGACAAAAAATCTATAAGTCAGAGAGAAGGATAAAAACAGACATCAACTTACCTTCCAGTTCCCTTTAGTTATTCTGCAACAGAGAGAATTATGGTCAATGAAATGCAACAGAAAAGACAGACGTAGATAAGTTCAACGAACAGTTTGAATTATGAACAAACCAACACACTCACCCATTCTCCTCCGCCCACACGCCCGTATCGTAAATCTATGCAGTCTTGTTTATCACGGGGCGTCCGCGACCCACGCATGGAAAGGTACAGGGCGTGGTGGCCTTACGCGCGGGCAAGATGGACGCTCAAAACTCGTTCAGGTGTTTTATACGTCGACATCACGACGGGAAAAAAAGAAAAGAAAAGAAGGGGAAGATTTGTGTTCGGTTCACACTTGTCTTCGGTGTCGTTGCGAAGCGAAGGGGAAAATAATGCACGTTGGGGAAGTTTGTTTGGGTTGCTTGCTTCCGTGTTTGTGGCTGGCGTGTTGTTGCTATGCTCGTGGGGTCTTTTTTCTTTCTTTTTTTCTTTTTGATTTCTTCTCCTTGTCGTTATTATTATTGTTATTAGAAGTATTTCTTGTTTTTTAAATTCTTTATGGTCTTTATTTTTTACTTTTTTCTTATTCTTTTCGTCTTCCTCATTTTGCTTTTTTTCCATTCCCATCTTCTTCTCCTTCTTCTCTTATTATAGTTCTTCTCCCCCTCTTAGCCGTTGTCCTCCTCCTCTTCTCCTCCTCTCTTCTTCTTCTTCTTCTTCTTCTTCCTCAACCTCATCTTCCTCATCCTCATCTTCCTCCTCTTCCTCCTCCTCTTCCTGATAATTTTTATGAAACCATAGATATAATAGTCTTAACAACAATTTTATCTTTAGTGATTGTGATGTTTTTAACAAGAACATCAAACATAAATGACAGTGACAATAATAACAAAAGGAAAGTATAAGAAGATGGCGAAAGGTCATCTGAAGATTGAACCGGTTTTTTTCTAGATATTTCTAAGACATCGAAAAGAAAGACTTCTAGAATATCACTTACCACATGGATCTTATCCCCCCTCTTCCCCCCCCCTCTCCCTCCCTCTCTCTTCCTCCTCCCCCCTTCCTCTCTCTCCTCCTGCCAGCTCCCCTTCTCTTCCCCCCCCTCCTTCTCATGCCCCCACCCCACCCTCTCTCTTCCCTCCCTCCCCCTCCTGCTCCTCCCTCTCTCTACTCCCTCCCATCCCCTCCTCCACCCCCCCCCCATCTTACTCCAGCGCGTGCACCTGTGAAGTATTATTTTTTTTATCTCTCATTCCCAGTCTTACTTTTTATTTCTCTCTTTAAAGTAATAACAATAACAACTAACAACAACTGCCACAACAAGGCGACAGGAGGGTTTTAAATGATGATAATAACAAAATGAACACTTACAATAACACAAATATTATAACAAAAATAATGATAATCATCATGATAATAATAACAAAAATAATGAAATATGATTATAATAATAATGATAGTGACAATAATTGATAAATGATAAAGACAATGATGGTGGTGATAATACTGATAATGATGATAATAATGATAAATAAATAACAATGATAATTATAACGATAATAATAATGATCATGAAAATTATCAAAATAACAATGTTAATGATAACGATAATAGTAATAGTAATTTCAATAACAAAAAGAATAACAATAACAGTAATAACAAGGATAACAATGATAAAAAATATCATCATTATTTCTTTTATCACTATCATTAACATTATTATTGTCACTATCATCATTGATACCCAGCCAGAACAACAACGATTTTCTCCAACACTAACTACAATAACACCGATTTTCTCCAACAGTAACAGCGATTTTCTCCAACAATAACAACAATAACAACGATTTTCTCCAACAATAACAACAACGATTTTCTCCAGCAGTAACAACGATTTCCTCCTCCAACAACAACAACGATTTCCTCCTCCAACAACAACAACGATTTTCTCCAACAATAACAACAACGAAGCACAACGATTTCCTCCTCCAACAACAACAACGATTTTCTCCAACAGTAACAACGATTTCCTCCTCCAACAACGACACCAACGATTTTCTGAGAAGCAGAAGGTAACCCAAGTCTCGCATTCTCGTGAGTCAGTTGTGAGTCACGGAAAAAGAAATGACGGTTTTCGACGATCAGGTGAGTGGGTGAGAGGGAGAGGGGGCGGGGGAGACGGTGCTGGTGGGGGTGAGGAGTGGGTGAGAGGGGTAAGGGGGACTTGGGAGGGGTGGGAGGGGGGAAGAGAGGGGAGGGAAGGCTAAAGGGGTGAAGGGGATGGGGTAGGAGGAGGATTGACGAAAGGGAGGGGTAAGGTTAAGAGAGAGAGAGAGAGAGAGAGAGAGAGAGAGAGAGAGAGAGAGAGAGAGAGAGAGAGAGAGAGAGAGAGAGAGAGAGAGAGAGAGATGAGAGAAGAGATGAGAGAGAGCGAAAGAGAAAGAGGGAGGAAGAGGAAGAGAAGAGAGAGCGAAAGAAAGAGAGAGAGAAGAGAAAGAGAGATAAGAAGAAACAGATAAGCTGAGAACAAGAGGGAATTTTGGAAGTACTAAGCCAAGATAGATAAAAGAAAAAAAAATATCAGATAGATATTCACACAAATGAGAGAGCAATAGCAAGCGGGGGGGGGGGGGGGAGTAAGAGGTAGAGTAAAGAGTAAGAGGGGGAGGGGAGGGGAGGGGGCGGAGGGGCGAATACCACATCTGCCACATGCAAGGAATCGATACCCAGACATAGTTCGTCTTAACAGAGTGGACCTGAGTGTCTTGGTATTATTTTCGAGTTCAATCAGGTGTTTTCTGTGTGTGTGTGTTTGTGTGTGTTCTGTGTGTGGTGTTTGTTGTGTTGTGTGTGTGTGTGCGTGTGTGTGTTTGTGTTTGTGTGTGCGTGTGCGTGTGTGTTTGCATGTGTGTGCTTGCCTGTGTGTGTGTGTGTATGTGTGTGTGTGTGTGTGTTGGATGTGTGTGCATCTGTAATGTGTGTCTTTATTTGTGTGTGTAGAGGTTTGGGGGAGAAGGAGAATGAGGGGGGGGATGCCGATGGTATAGAGGGGAGGGGGAGGGGAGATAGGGAGGGAGGAAGGACGGAGGAGATAGCAAATTGGTTGCTTAATGAGAGAGAGAGAGAGAGAGAGAGAGAGAGAGAGAGAGAGAGAGAGAGAGAGAGAGAGAGAGAGAGAGAGAGAGAGAGAGAGAGAGAGAGAGAGAGAGAGAGAGAGAGAGAGAGAGAGAGAGAGAGAGAGAGAGAGAGAGAGAGAGAGACAACAACAAACAGACAGATGGAAGAAATATATCTCCTCCTCTCCCCCTTTGTCTCTTACGAAAATCTCTCACAGAAGTTATCTGACTCTATCTATCTCCCCTTCCCTCTCCTTTTTCTTCCAGTTTTCTTTTTCTTTCCATGTTTTTTCTGTGCTCCTCATTCTTCTTCCTCCTCTTTTCTTTCCCTCTTTCTCTTCCCTTCTCTTCCTCCTCCTCTCCTCCTCCCGTCCCCAGTCTTCCCGTCCTCATTTTCCTTCCTTTCCTCTCTCCTTCTTCGTCCTATCCTCTCCTCTTTTCCTTATTTCCCTTTCTCCTTTCTTTTGTCCCTCCTCCCTAGCTCCTTCTTTCCCATTCCCCTCCTTCCCTCCTACGCTCTTCCCTCCATCCTTATCTTCCCATTTTCTCTATGCCAGCAAGACATATTTCCCTCCTACCCCCCACACCTTCCCGCACCTCTTTCCCTTCCTTCCCCTCCTTCCCCTTCCACACCCTCCCTCCATCACCTCCCTCCCCCTTTCTCCTTCCCCCTCCACAACCCTCCTCCCCCCTCTTCTCCTTCCCACAACCCTCCCTTCCTTTCTCCCCCCTTATCATTACCCTGGCATCCTTCCTCTTCCCCCTCCACCCCTTCCACAACCTCCCTCTCCCCCACCCCCCCATTACCTTCCTCCCCCTTTTCCCTCCACGAGTTACGACCAAACCACACTGACCGAGAAGTCTATTAATAATGTGTGTAGCCTCCTTCCTTCGCAAAGTCATGGCTGGTTATTTTAGTTTTTTGTCCTTTTTGTCATTTTTTCCTCTCTGTTTCTGCTTGTTTGTATTCATCTTGTTTTTCTTATCTGCACATCTCTTTTTTGGGTAGATTAGACTCCTGCTCTCTCTCTCTCTCTCTCTCTCTCTCTCTCTCTCTCTCTCTCTCTCTCTCTCTCTCTCTCTCTCTCTCTCTCTCTCTCTCTCTATCTTCTTCCTTCTTCCTTCTCTCTTCTCTTCTACTTCTCTCTACTTCTCTCTACTTCTCTCTACTTCTCTCTACTTCTCTCCTACTTCTCTCTACCTTCATCTCTCCCTTCCTTCCTTTCCTTATTCTCCTCCTTCCTCTCCCTTCCTCTTCTGTGTCATATTTGTTTACGATGTTGATTTATGAATGATAAAGGGACGCCCAATGTTTTTGTAAGTGATGCACAATGAAGATGAACGAAAGAGTCCGAAATTGTTTTTTTTGCTTTTTTGTTGTTGTTGTCCTTCTTATCCTTTTTTACTCTTTGAAGATAGAGAGAGAGAGGAGGGAAGGAGGGAGAGGGGGGGAGGGAGGGAGGGAGGGAGGGAGGGAGGAGGGAAGGGAGGAAGGGAGGGAGGGAGGAGGGAGGGAGGGGGGGAGGGAGGGAAAGGTGGGAGGGAGGGAGGAGGAGAGAAAAGAGAGACAGAAAAAAAACTCTTACAGCAATCAGCCTAACTATCTCTCTCTCTCTCTCTGTTTCTCCTTCTCTGTCTGTCTGTCTGTCCCTCTCTCTCTCTCCCTCTCCTCCCTCCCTTCCCTCTCTTCCTCCCTCCCTCTCCCCTCCCTTCCCTTCTCCCTCCCTCCCTCCCTTCCCTCTCTTCCCTCCTTCCCCTCCCTCTCTCCCTCCCCTCCCTCCCTTCCTCTCCTCCTCTCTCCTTCCCTCTCCCTCCCCTCCCCCTCCCTCTCTCCCTCCTCTCCTCTCCTCTCCTCCTCCCTCCCTCTCTCCCTCCACCTCTCTCCCTTCCCTTCCCTCTCCCTCCTCCTTCCCCCTCTCCCTCCCTCCCTCTCTCCCCTCTCCTCCTCTTCCTTCTCTCTCCCTCCCTTCCTCTCCTTCTCCCTCCCTCCCTCTCCTCCCTTCCTTACTCCTCCCTCCTCCTCTCCTCCCTCAAAAATAGCACCCCATTTCCCTTGGTGCTGCTGCGTCCCATCCTCCCCTCATGCCTCGGCGCAGGAAGGGAAAAGTGTCCCTCAACTGCCCTTCCGCCCACTCACTCCGAGGACCACTTGGTGCTAGATCATGCGTCTCATTAAGGACAAAGTATGTGTATTATGAACTGGCTAAGGAAGCATCCACGTGCAAGTAGAGTGCGTTTTTTGATGTGGTGTTTGTGTGTTTGTTTATGTATGTGTGTGTGCGTGTGTGTGTGTATGTGTGTGTTAATTGATAGTCGAGTGTGACTGTTTGTATGTGTGTGTGTGTGTTTGTGTGTATGTATGATGAATTGATAGAAATACACTCAATTTATACACAGAATTCCGAGAAAACACGCTGTAGCGTGCTTGGGTCAAACATAAATCATTTATATATACGATTGGTGTTCCATTTAAGTTTATTTGTTAATCGTTTTTCTTCGTCTTCCCATCTCTCGTTGCGCAAACAGATCTTCACTTGTTTAATGCCACGACGGTGTTGCCATAAACCTATCCCACAGAAAAATATAATATTGATAATTAAATAAATAGATAAATATATGAATAACGATATTAGAAATAAAAAGGAATGAATAAATGATCTCAAATAAACATGTATTTCTGTAATAGTTCTGTGATATCTCTCTTATTGTATTTTACTGTATTCGAAATCTATACAGTAGTTTGTGGAATGCATTTGTCGCGTACGTTAAGGAAGCTGTAAGTAAAAGACAAGAGATAATTAAGAGATACAGAAATAGATGACGATGAGGAGAAGCTAAGGCAGTGATAAATAAGGTGCATGATGATAAAAGATGAAGCATAAATAGGTTTAACAGAAAAAATAAACGGTTCATAATGGGAACAAAATGGCGGATTAATGATGGCCAAGGAGTGAAAATAAATAAAAAGATAAAGATATAAAGAAGTTAAACAAAGTATTACAAAACTTGCAGCTAATAAAAGACAATAAAAAACGGCTTTTAAAAAGATAACACTCAGAGCAAATAGACATGTACCCTTTTATCATATATGACGCCTAAACTCATAAACACATGATACGAAATTATCATATACATGTCAACGACGACATGATAATGGTGGCTTGTCTTTCGCCTCCACGAGACCTTCGCCAACGGACGCCAAAAGGAGGAGCTGCTCTGGCCGGGAAATAAACACAGGACAATGGCGCCAGTAATGGCTGGAAGGGGCTCTCATTGTTATGATTATTATCATTATTGTTTTTTTTATGTTTCTGTCTACACACACACACACACACACACACACACACACACACACATATATATATATATATATATATATATATATATATATATATATATATATATATATATATATATATATATATATATATATATATATATCACCAAACAAGCAACAAGTAGCACCAAACCCGGTTGAAAAGGCAATCACTTCCCCCGCCGCTAAAGCCAAGCCAATCCTCGTTGCAAGCAATTGACTCGCAACAGCTGACTGCGCTGACGAAGGGCGGCAAGACACCTGCCGTCAGCGCGTCGAAATCAAAATCCAAATAAGCGTTGTGGAGACGAGGTTAATTCTAGGGTAATCTTTGACTATATTATAGGGTGTCCGTTACCACACCCTTTTCCATTTATTTATTTTCTTTTTTTTGCTTTGTTTTTTTTTTATTGAAGGCGATTGTTGAGGCGTAAGTCACCTGTTGCGAATTTCGGACAATAGTCTTGTAGGCTCGTATCCCTCTTGAATTCAGCGTTTCTGGATGGCTCGAATCCGGATTCCGGCTGCAGGTTACGCGAACGGATTTATGGCCGTGATAAGACCGTTTTTATGTGTGTGTGTTTTGTTTTTTAAAGCTTCTAGTCGGCGTGTTATTATTCAAAGGCTTTGATTAAACAAGAGCTTAATGTGTTTGTTTATGGACTGTTTGAATCTTTATTTCTGATTCACTTTTGTTTTTATATTTTTCTAATAATAACTGAGAGCGAGAAGTGAGGGGTCGGGGAAGGAAGGAAGGCAAAGTATGAATGAAAGGAAGGAAAGAGGGGGAAAGAAAGATTAAAGAGACAAAGAGACAGATGGACAGGCCGAGAGAGAGAGAGAGAGAGAGAGAGAGAGAGAGAGAGAGAGAGAGCGAGAGAGAGAGAGAGAGGGGAGTGAGAGCGACGGACAGACAGCCAGAAAGAAAGAGAAAGAGAAGGGAGAGACCAAAAGCGAGTCACTGCAGACAGACAGGCCGTCTCGCCTGGCGCTGGCCGCGGAAGGAGAGCCGCCAATCAATGCAGGTGCCCCGGCGGGTGCCCCCCCCCCCCCCCCCTCCCTTTCCAATATGACTCAAGGAAAATTCTCTTAAGTTCTAAGAGGAAAAAACATACGTATTTGTATACTTGCTCAAACACACACGCACACACAGACACACACCACATACATACACACACACACACACATATACATATATATATATATATATATATATATATATATATATATATATATATATATGTATATATGTATATGTATATCCACATGTATGCGTGTATGTGTGTGTAATACTCATGTTATCTATACGTATAACCACGCCCTCCTTCACTTATGTCTAGACCTCTCTCCTTCTACTGTGCACATAATGTACTGTCTGCCTTTTACACATAAACCCTATACAATTATACACATGCCAGGCCTCCAGCGCAGCGCATCACCCGATACATCTTCCGACCGTCTCCACAAGCAAATCTTTTTCTCTCTTCTTGCATCGCTCCTTATATGGCGCGATTGCCTTCCCAATTCCTCGATCAGATCGCATAAAAGACGCCGGACCAAACCTCTGTCCAACAGCTGCGTCTCTCCAACCCTGATAACCCTGCCGTGGTTACCGAGACGCCTGACCCTACACCGCTGCCTAGGTCACCTGGTCCTGCCTGACACGACTCTCTCTCTCTCTCTCTTCTCTCTCTCTCTCTCTCTCTCTCTCTCTCTATCTTCTCTCTCTCTCTCTCTCTCTCTCTCTCTCTCTCTCTCTCTCTCTCTCTCTCTCTCTCTCTCTCTCTCTCTCTCTCTCTCTCTCTCTCTCTCTTCTCTTTCTCTCTCTCTCTCTCTCTAGATCTGTCTGGTTCTTGAATAGGCTTGTCTGCTTCGGTAGGGTTTCGGGTGAGGCTTCCAGGTTAGGCTTTGTTTTTTTAATCTTGAAAGTTGTGTGTTTGTGTTGTTTGTGTGTCTGCCCGTTTGCCTCTGTTTGTGTCTGCCTGTCTGTCTGTTTTCTTAAAACTACTTAACCAAACAATCTTAATTTCTGTAAGCTTCCAACTTCAAAATCTTTTAGTAATTAAGAAATGATAATAAGGAAAAATAACTTTACTGGTTTAATTGATATTCAAAATCGCTTGATATATGAACGGTTCACAGTCGAAGTTCGTGGCAAACAGTTTAGCAACCAGCTTCCCCGTCGGTAAAGAGTCAACCTCCCATCGCCTTGTTTAACACGAACAGTCAATTTGTAAATAGCATCTGACTCGTAGGCCGTGTCTTCCAGCTGGCCGTTCGACAGTTCACGCCGTAGAGAGCGTCTGTTACCGCGGCTCTTCCTGTTTTCTTAGACATACCCTGTGTAAGAAATGTTTTTTGGGTTGGGGACTATCTTTCATTCCGATTTTTTAGCTTATTCAACTTGTTTGTTTATGCTGTTAAAGGACGTAATAAATGCACGTACATCATGTTTGCATAGTTTGTTAGATTTATCCATCGCTATTTTTCCCCTTTTGTTATCTACTTGTTAGGAAAAATAATTAGTTTCCCATTTTACTGATCTATATTCTGTCAGATAAAACATCCAAATACAACACACCCACACCACACCAAACACACACACACACAACACACACACACACACACACACACACACACACACACACACACACACACACACACACACACACACACACACACACACACACACACACACACACACACACACACACACACACACACACACACACACACACACACACACACACACACACACAAACAAACACACACAAAACAACCAAGCAAACACACCGCCATATACATAATAGTACCAAAAACACCAGGTCGTTGGGAAGATGACTTTCCACTTTTTTCTTTTTTCTAATTTCTTAATCTAATCTAATGTATTCATTGGATCATTTTTTCGGCGCATATTGGGGTCTGGAGCCGCGAAGCGCCGGCGTCGGGGAGCCTTTCATCTCGGCCGGTAGATGGCGTCGTGTCGAGTTATTTCTTATCGGACTTTCCTCGTATCTCTCTTTCTTTTTTTGTCTTCTTTTTATATATATATATATTTTTTTTTTTTTTTTTTTATGCATATGGGATGGCGTTTTGTCGAATTATTTTCTTATCGGTCTTTCTTCCCATCTCTCTTTTTCTTTCTTTCTTTTTTGTCTTCTTTTTATTCTTTTATATATATTCTTCTTTTTTTCTATTTTTTTTTTTCTTCTGTTAAGATTTGTTGGAAATCAGTTTGAAATTGTTGGTTTTATAACATTCGATTTTTTTTTCTCCTTTTAAAAAAAATCACCGATTAAAAAAAAAAAAAAAAAAAAAAAAAAAACGTGCAATCAACGTAGCACCTTGAAATAATAACCAATCATTGTTTCTACCTAATAATAATAATAATAATAATAATAATAAACAGCAAGAATTCCCATTCTCATAGAAGATAATAAAATAACTCAACTCATAAAACGTCCTGCTCGCCCCTCATGAGGCACCATTAACTCATTAAACAAGCTTCTCAACTTGGCTAATTAAATACAAGGAATAATTAAGACGCGATTGTCTATTACTAATCACATACTGGAGTTTGCCATTATGTTTTTTTTTTCTTCAGGTGACTTGGCAATTTTCTTCCCGTTTTCTTTTTTTCTTTTTTGGGGGGACTCTCTCATTAATATTTTCTTTTTAATTGGTTCGTTTAGCTACTGTTCATAAATCCATTAACCTATAAATTTATGCTCATGATTCTATTTTTTTATTATTCCTTTAATTCATCTAGCTATCGGTTTCCTATCTTTCTCCCATTTTTATTCTCTGTTGCTTATCCATATATTACTCCATTTCCTTTTTTCTTTCGATTCTTTTTCCTTTCTCTTCTTTTTCTCCACCTTCTTACTCCTCATCCTACTCTCTCTCATTTGCTTTTTTCACCCTCTTCCCCATCTTATTTTCTTCCTTCTTCCCTTCTTTCTCCCATTTCCTTCCTTCCCCTCCTTTCTCCCATTTCCTCCTCCTCCTTCTTTCTCCATTTCCTTCCTTCCTCCTTCCTTCTTTCTCCCATTTCCTCCCTTCTTCCTCTTTCTCCCATTTCTTTCCCTCCTTCCTTCTTTCTCCATTTCTTCCTCCTCCTTCCTTCTTTCCCCCTTTCCTCCCTTCCTCCTCCCTCCTTTCTTCCTCCCTCCCCCTCTCCCCGCCCCTAGAAAGGCCGAGAAATAATTAAGACAAATTCCTCCTCTCGAATCGCTACCGGGTTTAACCTCATCTGAATTTGCGGTCGCCGACGGCCGTGGCCTGAGCGGTCCGGTTTAATGAGCGCCTCGCCGTCCGTGGGCGGAGGAGAGCTCACACCCGCTTAATCTAGGGCGTTCATCTGTTGCCGGGAACGCTACCACATATAAAGCGGTCGTTGTGGGAATTCCGTGAGGGAATTCGTCTTTTGGAGGGAAGTCGATTATCAGGTTTCAAATGTCCTTCGCGGGCGGGATGGCGGCCATCTTGGAATTGGATAAAAGCAACACTTTTTTTTTTTTTTTTTTTTTTTTTACTTAATAGTCAGGATAGATATGTTTTATTGGAGTTTTATTGGACTGTAATTGAACAAGTGTTTCAGAGTGATACTGGGGTAATAAAGTACTATAATGTATCTCATTTTATTCTTTTGTTAAAGTTGAAAATTAACGAAATGTCGGGAAAATCCTTCTATCCTGTGGCTCTCCCGCTGACGTTTCGGACCGATTTTTTACCGTCAGCCGAAGACGCCACCGCATCGCGTTTTCAAATAACAAGTGCGTTAGTAGTGGCATTTTCTAATTATTATAAAACTCTTAAAGTGAAAATGCTAAAATTGTACATTTCCTATGCTATTTATTATTTCTCATTTAATTTTCTATTGTCTATTATCTATTATTTATTTGTTATTATTATTATTATTTATCATTATCTATTATTCTATTTATCATTCTACAACCAAAACAAATACAAACAATTATCTTTTAAATCGAATTTTTCACTTGGACATAAAAATGAACAAATTATCAAAAACGAGAAATGACGGTTACCAAACCAGCCATTTCTTCGACGGAATCACTAAACCAGTTTATCGATCTACATTATTTACTTGTCGCGGCCAATCTATAAATCTCGATGTTTGAAAAATCAGATTTCTTAATGGGGTCATTAAGGTAATATCATTACACGGCGATGGTAATGAGATAGCATGAATTAAGCAGAGAGATAGCGAGGGGCGGGCGAGGTTAAACGGCTCGTTGGCTGTGTGTGTGATTAGGCTTGTGGGAGTGTGTGTTTGTGTGCGCACGCGTGAGTGTGTTTGTATGCGTGTGTATGTATGTGCATGTGTGTGTGTCGGTGTGTTTCTGTGTGTTTATTTACATCTGCATTTGTTTCTGTCCTTCCCTGCGTGTGTGCGCATACGTGTTTCAAAGAAAAGATTAGCGAAGTACATCTCGTATACATTTTCGCCACACACACACACACACACACACACACACACACACACACACACACACACACACACACACACACACACACACACACACACACAACGCACACACGCGCGCGCGCGCACCGGGTCAGAGCGTGGGAGGCGCACGAGAGGGCGGAGTTGGTATATGCAAATGAAATCATAAATGTGGCGCGGTACTTGCGCTACCGAGCCACATGTTGCCAGGAACGTGGGGTGAGGATGGTGATGATGATGGTGGTGATGTAGGCAGTGATGGTGCTAATTATTATGGCGGTGTTGGTGATGATTGTGATGGTGTAGGTGGTAGAGATGGGGGAGTGGTGATGCGATGATAAGGACGGTGACGTTGGGGAAGATGATGATTGTGGTTGATGATGGTCGGAGATAGATATAAAGGCAATGATGATGATGGTGATTGTGTCCCCCAAATACTCAAGATATCTGGAATTCCCCTTTTATGAATCAATTTCTGTCTGGAAATCGTTGGCGTTTGGATCGAGGCAATTCTCTCTCAAGTTCCTTTCCTCTGATGTGCTCTTGTTAACCTGATTCGGAATCTTATCCAAGGATTCATGCAATGGCGTGAATAAAGTGTGTTTCTTTTTTCACAGCTTTGTGTTGTATTATTTTTTTAATGATGATTTTTCTCTCTATTTCTTTATTTTTCTATCTAAAAATGCTTTGCCAAAACTGAATTGATTGTTAGACAACAATGATTTTATTTTATTTCATTATTATGTTTTATTTATTTCTATTTATTCATTTGTTTATTTATTTATTTATTTATTTATTGTTTATTTTTTTGAAAAGAGAAATGATCTGGTTGTTTAAAGAAAAAAGTATTTTCAATTTTGAATGATGGTCAGTGATGTCAGTCATAAAATTCCGCAAATATTCTCACTGTATCAATTGTGCAATAAGGTTTTTATCGCTTATTTTCACCGCAATACAAAAATAAAAGAATCAATACGAAATAGCAGTTATCAGCTTTAGTCATTATCATTAAATGAACAATTAAACGACTAAAATAAATCCACCGTCATGTGAATAAACATTAAAATTTCGAAAACTTCTGACCCATAAAATATCTAATCGTGTTCACAGCCATCCGAGGCGTCATGTGTATAAAACTTCTACTACGATTTGTCTTCACAAGGGAGCGCGCGTATAAAAAAAAGAAAAAAAAAAAAAAAAGGTTAGGCCTAAAGATAAACATAAAGAGACCGATTGTTATTGTGATTGTAGGAATAACATCTTTTTTTTTTTACGTAAATAACTCAATCAGGAGGTCACTAAAGCAGAAGAGAGAATCGTGGCGGGACCATTTCAACTTTTGTTAGCTAGATTACACTCTTCCAAATACAGGTGAAGCACTCTCGAAACCCCAGCGAGAGACGGTCACAACACCCATAAAACCCGTAAGGTCGTCGCTCCCCTTCCGTCTGTAGGTTAAAATCACCCCTAATGCCGAACACCCTCGAGTGGGATGGTCAGCGCAGCCCCCGCCCCGCTCCCAACCTAACTCCAACCGCAGGTGATTTACGGTCAAAGCTAAATTCACCCTAATTGAAATAATCAAAATAACAACATCAGCAGATATATCGCGAGAGGAGTAAAGTGGATTTCATTAAGCTCAGAGATATCCGCCATTTTTTTTCTTCCTTTCTTTATCTGAAAAAATAAGATAGACGAGAGGGAGCTGACACAACGAGCAGTCTACGATGGCGACGCCCACGAGCCTAAATCAAGGTAAACCGAGACCGAGGTTCTATAACACTTCCTCGTATTAAGGCTTGTGGAGTACGTGGCGTAAGGATAATACAGGTTTTAATGGGGAACGTGTTTCACTTGCGCAGATGCGTATAGCATATGCTCAAACTCAAAGACCAGGAAAAAACAGGCACAATGACTTGCGTTAAACAAGCATAAAGATACGCAAGGCATACATGAAAATTACATACTA
>NW_020870336.1:599601-639284 GCF_003789085.1 Penaeus vannamei
CTCGTCCATCCCTTTCCTCCCCCTCCTATCTCCTCCCTCCTCGTCTCTCTCTCTCTTTCTCTTCTCTCTCTCTCTCTCTCATCTCTCTCTATCCTTCTTCTTTTCCTTTCTCTTCTCTCTCTTCTCTCTCTCTCTCTCTTCTCTCCCCCTTCTCTCTCTCTCGCTTCTCTCTCTCTCCCCTCTCTCCTCTCTCTCTCTTCCCTTCTCTCTTCTCTCTCTCTCTGTCTCCCTCTCTCTCTCTCTCTCTCTCCTCCTCTCTCTCTCTCTCTCCTCTCTCTCTTTCCTCTCTCTCTCTCTCTCTCTCTCTCTCTCTCTCTCTCTCTCTCTCTCCTCTCTCTCTCTCTCTCTCTCTCTCTCTCTCTCTCTCTCTCTCTCTCTCTCTCTCCTCTTCTCTTCTCTCTCTCTTTCTCTCTCTCTCCTCTCTCTCTCTCTTCTCTCTCTTCTCTCTCTCTCTCCCTCTCTCTCTCTCTCTCTCTCCCCCCTCTCTCTCTCTCTCCCCCTCTCTCTCTCTCTCCCCTTCTCTCTCTCTCTCCCCCTCCTCCTCCCCCCCCTCCCTCCCCCCCCTCCCTCCCTCCCTCCCTCCCTCCCTCCCTCCTCTCTCTCCTCTTGCTTGCTCATGCTATCGACACTGATGCTTAGAATTGTCAGCGGGTAGGGTTCTGTACATTGGTCGTAAAAGAATGGCTTTTTGATACTCTTGATTTATGCATTAAGCGCCATGAATGCACCTGCCAATTATAATCTTGTATTGTTGTTATTGTGGTGCAGAAGTCATCAAAATATCGATGGATGATTTTGAAAAAATGCATATCTGCTGTGGTCTTTTTTTACAGTGCATCAAACATCTAAATCAAATATTTACATATCAGGCTGGATATTTTCTTTCAAAAAGGTATCGGCGATGGTGTATCGGCAATACATGTATGAGTATCGATATCATTTTAACTTGTCTTTAAGAATCAATGTATTGGAATCGCTTTAACCAATTTTCAAGTATTGATGCACAGACAGTTCTGTGTATCGATGCCCATCACTAATTACAGTAAGCCTTTACCACTTTCACTCGTGTGGAAAATGTCTTTTGTGAGTTTAGTCTTGAAAATAGATGGGCCAAGTGATCATTTGATAGACATTACCCCAAAAATATTAAGCATACTAGTAACACTGAATAAACTTTTAGTTGTTGATAATTTTTTCTTTCTGTTAATGAATGAGTGTAAGTAAGCATATTCATTATAGATATTTTTCTTCATTTCTTTTTCTTAAGTTTGTTTCCTAGATGACATATCTTGTGCTTCTTTGCAGGGCAGGAAATCTTCCTTCCTGAGCAATCAGCTGGGACTGGCAGGTAACGTATCCTCTGCCAAGGACGACAAAATCCTGCATTTGCTGGAAAACAAGGCTGGCATCATCATCTCAAAGTCTCTTAGGTGAGTGAGTGAACAATTTGATGATTGTTTTTGGAAAAGATCATTTGAGGAAGCTTGCTTACAGATCATGTGTGGCTTCTCTTGAGTACCTTGAGAGTGTTATTGCCAGGAGAGTGTTATTAATGTAAAAGTCTCTGCCTTCGTAGAGAAGCATTTTCTTACTGGTGCTTTTTGTTCTCAGGTTTCCTGTGGTATACCTAGGCAAGATGGATTACATTGCTGCATTTGTCAAGAATGTTGGCAGAGAAAGTCGTACCCTTAGGCGTGTTTATATTGTCTCAACATCAGAGGACTGCCAGTTGTCAGTGGATGGCTGCTCTGTTGGGGGACGTGCCTGTGAGATGCCCGTTGTGATTCATCCAGACTCAGGGATTAGTGTCCGTCTTCAGTGCACAGCCATGCTGCTAGGTCTGGCCAAACATCTATGCGTGTTCGACTTTGTGGATTTCCAGGTTGGACGTTATGTCAGTGCAGTGGTGGAGGATGAGCAGATGCATCTGATGCTGCCCATTGCTCCTCGCTCATCACAACAAACGTACAGGAAGGCGAGAGCTTACCAGCCCTCAGAAAGCACTGTCATCCGAGGGGAAGTGCCCTTCAAGCCCCCGCCCTTTCTGCCTGTCAGCCTGCCCACGGCTAATATCCCAAGTTACCTGTGGGATGCAGTGCTTGAAGAGAAGGACATCCTAGACGTGGTCCCATGTCTAAGAGACCCCCTGTCCAGAGTCAACCACAAAGAGAAGCTCTCTGCTCTCTTGCACTTAGAAGAGATTGCCATGACACAGCAGATGAGGCAGGTAAGTTGGAATTAAAATTGATATTGAAATTGACATTATTTCTTTAGCCAGTAGATATACATACATTGTTGTAAAGAGTTCTCTGTATGAAAATTATTGCAGTCTTCCGAGAGCTAAAATCTTTTATGAATTGACCTTGGTTACTAAAATTGATACATAAGGAGGTAACTGTAGATATCATCATATATGTTTATGAAATTGGATGTATGAGTTAAGAAGAACATGTTTTTTTTTTTTTATCAAGATAACAAAATACACAATAACAAATTTGTAAGTTATTCACAGATTTTGTTTTGGTCAGTTTTCACAATGGCTTATATTTGGTGTTCTCAAGATTTGACAATACTACAGGGAATTCCCTAAGGAAATACCTTTGTACTTTGATAAAAAGGATAATTTCTTACTTTTTTTACTTTTTAAAAGTTATGCAGTGTTAGAATTTTGTTGATATAAACGAATAGCTTATATATTCTGGCATATTCATGTAGTTTTATATCATCTGGAGTTTATTATCTTTGTTGTTATGTGCATAAGCCTAACATTAAAAACATGCAGACAACCTCTAGGACTTTTATGAGGACTGATAAAGAAAATCTATATATAATTTTTTTTTTATATAGATGCCCCTTCCCCAAAGTTCAGAATCCCTTACTAATAACAGTTTTGTGAATGGATGTGATTTTAATAGCATTCTAGTAATTCTTTTTTGAATAAGTACAACTCATTGTGTTTTTCTGTCCTGTGTGCACAATAAAGCTTTGGAATGATGTCCTAAAGGGCTTAACCTTTTACTGACGGGCACGGCTATAGCCATCATGGAAAACCAACCCATCCTGACGGGCATGTGTATACGCGTCATGACTTGCTTTAGTGAGCGAGTGGACAACGCCAGCTGTACGCATTGAATGCCCAACCAGAAAGGCTAGACAGTTGCCAGTAGTTACTGTAATGATTGCCTTACAGAAAATTCTGGCCATGTCAGTGTAGGGTTAATGGTGAAAGACTGGACTAAGGCTGATATTGCCAGTAGAAATTTTTAGAAAATAGAAAATTCAACAAATAGTAGGACTGTATGAATTGTTTATGTGTAGGCTAACATATTTCATATTATAAGATTATTTTTTAGTTTTAATTTTTATAGTTCAGTGTCTCCTTGTATTGTGAGAGTTTGATGCTGAACTGTGCTTCTGGATGTGAAAACCATTGAAAATATAAGTAATAATGGGGCTGAACTGATTTAGTAAAGATTATGTTCCATAGAAGAGAGAAAACGTAATGAAGTATAAGCATCAAATGTAAATATGTATGATTTTCTTTTTCTATTGATGAAAAATGCCCTGAGTATCAGATAATTTTTTTGTGTGTGTGTGTGTTGAAGATGTGCCTTTGCAGTGACTAATAGAATGAAAGTAGAATGTTTGAATTCAAAGTACCACCCTCCCTCAAAGAAAATTCTATATATGTAAATAAATAAGTCCAACAGATGCAAGTAAATATGTATAGATTGATAATTCCAAAGAGTCTTAATCAGAACACCATCATTATTAATCTATTCAGTGCATCTTTTTCCTTGACAGAAAAAAAGGGCATGAATATCATTCCTTGATCATCTGTATGTGCGTATGTATATCACTGCCTCTCACTGTCTTTCTGTCTGTTGGTCTGTCCCCTAAGCCCATCCTAGGCCTCTTCTTATAACCTTTCCCCTTGGCTTGTTAATCTTTCAGTTTGATATGGCCCGGTCAACCCTATCTCCCCGCGGCGAGTACCTGAGTCTGAGTGTGCCGGGCCTGGCTGAGAGACGGCCGTCCCTCATGGTAGGAGACACTGTCCTTGTCTCATCTCCGTGTGTCTCCCCAGGGGAGGGTGAGCTCCACTATGAGGGATATGTCCATGAGGTGTTACATACACAGGTGAGCTGGTGCTGGTTGGTTCACTGGTTCAGTATGGTTATTTTGATTTTTTTAAAAGTATAGAGGAAATGGTTCATTTAGGATTTGATGTTGGAAATATTCCAGGGGAGAGAAAGAAAGAACTGATATTGTATCTAGATAATGGGGCAGAAATGAGTGTATTTCTTTTCTACTTTGCCCATGCTTTAATATGCATAAATTGAGAATAAGCATGAACTTAGAGCACTAATGCGAAGGGCATCTTTGGCTACCACACTCAAAGGAGGACACAGCAGGCGGGGTTCAGCAAGCATAGGTATTGATGACCACAACGTAAAAGCTCGTGTCTGAGATAACAAATCATTTATTTATGAAATATTTCTTGAAGAGTACACTGCAGCATAGGGAGCTATTAATATGTGTCAAGTTGTTAGATCTAGAGAGAGTGAAAAAAAAGAAAAAAGATAAGTTGCACACCAAGACTGGATGGAGGACATGTCTGTCTTAATCTTTGTTAATAGACTTTTTTATGTGAAGAAGGCCATCACATTTAGGTTCTCTACAGGCTTGTTTTTGGAAAATAATAACTTGCAAGATATGACAGTCAAAATGAGTGTTAAATGTTACATGGAAACGTTGTTGGATAAAAGATAATTTGGCATATATAATAGCTCCCCAGCAATGTTTTATTTGAATTTTAAGTTTGATCAGTAATATCTTTATTAAAACCCTAATACTTAATGGCTCTCCTGATAGACTACAACATCCACTTTATGGTTCATCACAGTACCTAGGGTTAAACATGACATAAGCACTTCCCGGCATATCATAAATGTCCAGCAACTCTGAAGTATGAAATTAAAGGGATTCTTGATGGTAGCAAATGAACATTTTATGTTTATCATATACATCCCTTACAAGACAGACTCTTTGGTGTGTGCGTGTGTGTGTGTGTGTTCACTACTGAAAGCACATTTCAGCCCATCCTCGAAATCTAGAGGATAAAGTTTGATTTCAGATACGTTTTTCTTTTATTTTGTGCTATCAGTCACTCAGTTTTCCTTATGTAAACAACACTCACATGTCTTTGGCCTGCAGAAGCTTAGGAAAAACATACTTGTTTACGTATTGTTGAAATACTTTTTGTGTGTGTGTACAGCTGATTTGTAAAAAGGGTGTTCACATAGACCTTTGTATCTAGAGTTTTTAGATTTTTTATTTGAAGTTGGTGACTGCTGTGAGCAGATTTGAAATCATTAAAGAAAGTAAAAAAAAAAAAAAAAAAAAAAAAGGATGAACAGACAATCAGGAAATGCAAGAAAAAAATAATTCACAGTAGAAACTTGTTGGAATGTCCATTATTTTCTTGTTTTGTTATCTTAACCAAAATCGGAACCAAAATGGTTCGTTCCTTCCTCTTCCGCTTATCCTTCCTGAAGCCCCAGCAGGCCCTCAGACAGCTCTCAGACTCCCCAGTGAATCTCATGCTGCCTTAGCCTCGCAAATGAAGGAGGGGCCGACGTTACTCTCATTGTACTCAATCATGTAGAAGCGGTTATTGGCTCCAGAGGGCACGAGCATTCCGTACGTGCCAGTTGAATCGGGGTTGGGAGAGCTCATGTACCAGCTGCGTGTTGGAGTGGAAGGGTTGAGCCGTTAGGAAGCGAGTGTGGATATACAGCACACACAGCTGAGAGGTACTGGTGGTAATTCTAGACTTTGTGGTTGATCTGCTGCTTATAAAGGTAGTTTCTGAGAAGTAATTATTCCTGAAACCACTTGGAAAACTACAGTGGTGTCTTAAACAAAAATATACATAAATAGAAATAAGGGATACAAAGGTATTGCTCTTTTCTATTTATTTATTTATTATTATTATTATTATTATTATTATTATTATTATTATTATTATTATTATTATTATTATTATTATTATTATTATTATTATTATTATTATTATTTATTATTATTATTATTATTATTGTTTATTGTTATTATTATTGTTATCATTATCAACATTTATTATTATTATTATATCTTTTTGTTATTATTATTATTATTATTATTTTTTTCCTGGCGAGCAGTCTTTTAAGGGGTCTAAGATTATTTATGGTACTTCCCAGCTCAGAAATTATAGTGATATAAATCACAGTAAAGGGCATTTGTGACCAAAGGTGTTCTCGGACTAACGGCTGGAATATACCATTATTAAATGTTTTGCTTGTTTAAACTTTTGTTTATGACAAGTATCGATATGTTCATGTGAATACACTACAATTGTTGTGCACCAATGTGAAAGTATTTGTGCATATGTTATAGACGAAAGGTTGAACGAACAAACATTTAAGAAACACATTTTCGTTCAGATGGCCAGAGAACACTTTAGGACATGTATGCGCTCTTATGTGATTTACAGGGTCGAGCTCTGTGATGGAATGGCTCTTAAGTATCCCTTTTCTAAGGCAAAAGTAAAACCATATTCGAAAGTGGGAATATAAGTGAGAACATATACGGAAGCGAGATCGTCAGTAAGGATAGTTATTCAAGTATTTATAGAAGTATGTTTCAGGAGGAATTTGCAATTGTTAATATGTGAATTATGGGAGTTCTTTGTATATGGGTATACTTTGTTTCCGTATTATGGAGTGGTAATTTACCATTTTCCCTTATTGTATTGTTCAATTATACTTTTTTCTTTATGTGCTATTTGGTGTCCTTTGTTATTTGATGTTCTACTTTATACGTGCAAATCATACGTACAAATAGCCCATGGGGTCGATGGGGGAGGTGTCAGTCCACTGCCACACGCCGTTCACCTTGCTCCCGCCCGTCCAGAAGATGTAGCCAGTCATGCCTTCAGAGGGGAGTGGCAAGCAGAGGAGAGGGGAGAGAGGGAGGAGGTTAGCGAAAAGAGGGGAATGGTGAAAGGGGAGGCACGGAAAAAGGAGATGGGGAAGAGAGGGAGGAGAAAGGATGAGGAGAGTGGGAGGAGGAGGAGAAGAGGGAAAAGAGTGAATGAGGAGAAGAGGGAGGGAGGAGGAGAGAGGGAGAGAAGGAGGAGGGGAGAGTGAAGGATCAAGGTGAGTGAGAGGGACAGTGATGAAGAGAGTTGAAGAAGAAAGACGAGAGGGTTGGGAGAAGGAAGGAGAGGAAGAATGAGCAGGAAGAAAGGGAAGGGAAGGAGAGGAAGGACGGAGAGGTTGAGGAGAGGGAGAATTGGGATGGGGAAAGGAGAGAGGGGAGAAGGAGAGGGAATGTGGAAGATGAGTAAAGGAGGAAAGAGGGAGGGAGATACAGATTGATACATTTTTCGTATGTTTTCTTGTTGATTTATTATTTTCCACAGTTTATAGAGGTAGATTTTATTTTTATAAAGTGCAATCAGCGCTCGCTGCCACGTTAGATATGTGCAGGATTAAAGCCATTTTGTATTTTTAATGCATTTATATTCACGACATATGCAGATTCTCAGAAGAGATTAAGAACAATAGAAAAAAAGACGAGAATGATAAGAAAAAGGAAATCATAATCATCACCACCTACATGTTTATCCCTTTTTTCCTTATCATTTACGCTTCCGAAAGCCCCCCCCCCCCCCCCCAACGCTGGAATCACCTGGCTCACCTGGAATCTCGCTCACCTGGAATCTCGCTCACCTGGAATCTCGCTGACGATGTGCGCCGAGAATTCTCTGAGGAAGCCCTCGTCGACCTTGGCCAGCTCGGTGGTCCAGCCGGCCGTGGCCTTGGCGGCGCAGAGGTCCCTCGCCTCGGGCCAGAGCATGGGCGGGGCGCTGCCGGCGTAGTTTTCCGTGTAGATGTGCACGCAGCGGCCGTCCAGCGGGATGAAGTCGGCGGGGCAGCTGGGGGCGGCGGTGACGGCGGGGGCTGAGGGAGGGCGGGGAAGGGGGGGGGTGAGTCACGAGGCGGCTGGAGAGGGGCGTCGCGTGGGGATGGCTTACAGTGCGATTTGTACTGTAGGCTACACTCTCTCTCTGTCTCTCTCTCTCTGTCTGTCTGTCTCTCTCTCTCTCTCTCTCTCTCTCTCTCTCTCTTCTCTCTCTCTCTCTCTCTCTCTCTCTCTCTCTCTCTCTCTCTCTCTCTCTCTCTCTCTCTCTCTCCTCTCTCTCATTCTCTCTCTCTCTCTCTCTCTCTCTTCATCTCTCTCTCTTCTCTCTCTCTCTCTCTTCTCTCTCTCTCTCTCTCTCTCTCTCTCTCTCTCTCTCTCTCTCTCTCTCTCTCTCTCTCTCTCTTTCTCTTTCTCTCTCTTTCTTCTCTTCTCTCTCTCTTCTCCTCTCTCTCTCTCTCTCTCTCTCTCTCTCTCTCTCTCTCTCTCTCCTCTCTCTCTCTCTCTCTCTCTCTCTCTCTCTCTCTCTCTCTCTCTCTCTCTCTCTCTCTCTCTCTCTTTCTCTCTCTCTCTTCTCTCTCTCTCTCTCTCTCCTCTCTCTCTCTCTCTCTCTCTCTCTCTCTCTCTCTCTCTCTCTCTCTCTCTCTCTCTCTCTCTCTCTCCTCTCTCTCTCTCTCTCTCTCTCTCTCCTCTCTCTCTCTCTCTCTCTCTCTCTCTCTCTCTCTCTCTCTCTCTTCTCTCTCTCTCTCTCTCTCTCTCTCTCTCTCTCTCTCTCTCTCTCTCTCTCTCTCTCTCTCTCTCTCTCTCTCTCTCTCTCTCTCTCTCTCTCTCTCTCTCTCTCTCTCTCTCTCTCTCTTCTCTCTCTCCTCTCTCTCTCTCTCTCTGTCTCTGTCTCTCTCTCTCTGTCTCTGTCCCTCTCCCCCCCTGCCCCCCTCCCTCCCTCCCTCCCCTCTTCCCTCCCCATCTCACCCTCTCTCCCTCTCCCTCCCCCTACCCTCCCCCACCCCTCTCCTCCACTCTCTCTCCGCTCCACCCCTCTCCCTCCTTCCTTATCCCCTCTCCCTCCTTTCCTATCCCTCCATCCCTCCTTTCCTTATCCCTTCTCCCTCCTTTCCTTATCCCTCTCCCTCCTTTTCTTATCTCTCTCCCTCCTTTCCTTATCCCTCTCCCTCCTTTCCTTATCCCTCTCCCTCCTTTCCTTATCCCTCTCCCTCCTTTCCTTATCTCTCTCCCTCCTTTCCTTATCCCTCTCCCTCCTTTCCTTATCCCTCTCCTCCTCCTTCCCCTCTTTCCCTACTCCCTCCTTTCCTTATCCTCTCCCTCCTCCTTATCCCTCTCCCTCCTTTCCTTATCCCTCTCCTCCTTACCTTATCCCTCTCCCTCCTTCCTTATCCTCTCCCTCCTTTCCTTATCCCTCTCCCTTCCTTATTCCCCTCTCCCTCCTTTCCTTATCTCCCTTATCCCTACCTTTCCTTATCCCTCTCCCTCCTTTCCTTATCCCTCTCCCTCCTTTCCTTATCCCTCTCCCTCCTTTCCTCATCCCTCTCCCTCCTTCCCTCCTCCTTTCCTTATCTGTTTTCCCTCCTTTCCTTATCTGTCCCCCTTTTCCTTATCTGTTTCCCTCCTTTCCTTATCTGTTTCCCTCCTTTCCTTATCTGTTTCCCTCCTTTCCTTATCTGTTTCCCTCCTTTCCTTATCCCTCTCCCACCTTTCTCCATCCCTCTCCCTTCCCCCCTCTCATTCTCCCTCCCTCTCTGTTCCCCCTTCCCCTCTCTCACCTCGAGCCGTGAGCACGACCAGGAGGCCCAGGGCAGCGACGGTTCCTCTCATGGCGAAAGTTTCTAAGTTCCTCGCGAGTGCAGACCTGACGGGGAGAAGCTTCCTACTGGCGGAGAGAACGCCGACGAGGGCCCTTTTATGTCTGCGGGAACATCCGGGTTTTCGTGTCTTATCAGCTGTTTTTTGTTGTTGGAATTTGTTTATCAGCTGAGGTGACGTCTTGTTCATTCCGCGGGGGATTGTTTTTTTTTATCGGGTTGTTGTTTTCTCTTGGATTGAGGTGTTGTTTTTTGTTAATAGTGTTTTTTGTTGTTTCTGTTGGATCGAGTTGCTTTTGTTAATGTTTTTTTTTGTTTTTTTTGTTGGGATCAAGTTTTTTTATTAATGTTTTTTTTTTTGGATCAGATTTTTTTTGTTAATGTTTTTGTTTTTTCTGTTGGGATCGAGTTGCTTTTGTTAATATTGTTGTTTTTGTTTTTCTATTGGGATCAAGTTGTTTTTGTTAATGTTTTTATTATTGGGATCAGATTGTTTTTGTTAATGTTTTTGTTTTTTCTGTTGGGATCGAGTTGCTTTTGTTAATATTGTTGTTTTGTTTTTCTATTTGATCAAGTTTTTATTTATTTTTTTATTTTTTTATTTTTTACTAGGATCGAGTTGCTTTTGTTTATGTTTATGTTTTTGTTAATGTTGTTTTTGTTTTTTCTATTGGGATCAGATTGTTTTTGTTAATATTGTTTTTTTTTTTCTGTCGGATTGAATTGTTCTGTTGCTGTTGATGTTGATGTGAAATCTTTTGTTGTAGTTTATCGCTTCTGCTGCTGCTGTTTTTGCTGTTGTTGCTACTATTGCTGTTGGTGTTGTTATCGTTGCCTCTGCTGTTGTTATGACTGTTGGGAGGGTAGGTTTTGTTTCCGTTGCCGCTGTTGTTGTTGGGGAAACTTCTGTTGCCTCTGTTGTTTTAGTTGTTATGGTTTGCATAACTGGTGTTTTTTTTGCTGATGTTATTTTTAATTTTCAGGTTATTGCAATTGTTGCTTTTGGCTGTCTTGGAGTCTCGCTAAGATAAAAGAGATCGCTGCGTTGATTTTTTTTTTTTTTATCAATGAATGTTTTTGAACGTTTTTTATGGGGGGGGAGGGGGAGTGTTGATGTGAAAGGAGGAAAAGTGAGATGCGATTGAAAATAACCAAAGGAAAAAAAAAAGGGGGGAAGGAGGGATGGGGAGAAAGTCATAAGAAATAGGAATTACAAATTTATGAAACGGTAAGATTACAAGACGAAAAAATAAAAATGTTCAGAAGAAAAAAAAAATGGTTTTAGAAAGGAATGTAATGATGTCGTCAACGGAAATTGTTTAAAAAAATTATATTATCAAGGAAAGCTGTAAGAGTGGATAAACGACAGTGATTACGGGAAGTAAATAAACCGATTGAATGAATTAAAAGAAGAAAGAATAATTGACGTAACGAATGGATTTCCACCCGACGTTCCCCGAAAAGAGGAGGAAGGAGGAGGAGGAAGGAGAAGGAGGAAGGAGGAAGGAGGAAGGAGGAAGGAGGAAGAGGAAGAAGGAGGAAGAGGAAGAGGAAGGGAAGAGGAAGGAGGAAGGAGGAAGGAGGAAGGAGAGAAGGAGGAGAAGGAAGGAGAAGGAGGAAGAAGGAGGAGGAGAAGAAGGAGAAGGAGAAGAAGAGGAGAAGAAGGAGAAGAAGGAGGAGGAGAAGAAGGAGAAGAAGAGAAGAAGAAGAGAAGAAGAAGAAATGAAGGAGAAGAAGAAGGAGAAGAGGAAGGAGAAGGAGAAGGAGAAGGAGAAGGAGAAGGAGAAAGGAGAAATCATTGACGTAACGAATGGATTTCCACACGACGTTCCCCGAAAAGAAGAAGCAAGGAAAAAAAAATGTTTATCGGGGCGGGATTCCGCTTGCGAAATGGGACTTGGCCTTTCGCCCTCGGGATAGGCGGGCGGATTATGATAGAGGCGAGACGGGAAGCAGGGAGAGATGCGGCGAGGGAGGGAGGGAGGGAGAGAGAGGGAAGAGGGAAAGGGAGGGAGACAGGTAAGACGGGAGCAGGGAGGGAGACAGGTAGAAAGGGAGAGGGAGATGGACGGGAAGAGACGCGGAGACTGAGGGAGACGGGAGAGGGAGAGGGAGAAGAGATGGGGAGGGAGAGAGAGGGGATGGAGGGAAGGGGAGACTGGGGAGAGAGGGAAGAGGGAGATGGGGAGGGAGATGGAGGAGGGAGAGGGGGGAGAGGGGAGGGAGAGGGACGTAGAGGAGAGAGAGAGAAAGGAGAAAGAGAGAGAGAGTAGAAAGGAGAAGAGAGAGAGAGAGAAAGGAGAAAGAGAGTGAGAGAAAGGAGAAAGAGCAGAGAGAGAAAAGGAGAAACAGCAGAAGAGAACGCAGAGAAAAGGAGAAAGAGAGATTTTAAACGAATTTTTTTTAAAAGGAGAGAAGAAGAGAAGAGGACGAGAGAGAAAAGGAGAAAAGAGAGAGAGAAAGGGAGAAAGAGAGAGAGAAAGGGAGAGAGAGAAAGGGAGAAAGAGAGAAAGCGGAGAAAAGAGGGAGAAAGCGGACGAAAAGGAAGAAAGAGAGAAAACGGAAAAAGAGAAAGGGACAAGAGTGAGTTTCAGATTGTTTAAATCTTTCGTTTTATAGTATATTTTTTAGATTTACTATTTATTCTAGTTTTATCTGTATTTCCTCTTTTACCCCGCACGCCTTCTCTGTTTTCCTCAATTCCACCTTTATTGTTTTATGACGTTTCCCTATTTTTACTTCAGGTTTTCCTTTTTTCCTTTTTTCTAATTTTCTTTGGCTTTTTTGCCATCCTGTCTTCTTTTCTTCTGCTTCGCTATTTTTATTTTATTTTTAATATTTATCAATTATTGTCCATTTTTAGTAATAATTGTGTGTGACATTTTATAAGTGCGAATTTCATTTATTTATTTGTGTGTGTGTGTGTGTGTGTGGTGTGCTGGTGTGTGTGTGTGTGTGTGTGTGTGTGTGTGTGTGTGTGTGTGTGTGTGTCGTGTGTGTGCGCGCCGCGCATGTTTCGTGTGTAATGTTTGTAGTATGTGTTGTGGTGGATTTTTATCTCTACGTGAATGTCTGTTCCAGGTGCGCGTCTGTGCGTGCGTGCGTGTGTGTGCGTGCGTGTGTGTGCGTGCTTGTGTGTGCGTGCGTGTGTGTGCGTGCGTGTCGTGTGGCGTGCGTCTGTGCGTGGCCATTCCGGTGCGTGCGTGTGTGGTGCGTTGTGCGTGTGTGTGCGTGTGTTCCGGTGCCAGGCAAAATATCGCGCCGTAAATGAAGAAAGGCAGATTTACGGAAATTGCCCCTTGGCTTCTCTCTTTATTGTGGGCGATTATCTTGTGGCTGTTTTATGAGGGGATTGCGGGCGTGGAAACCTTCTTTTTGAGACGATAAGGATTCAGGGGGGTAAGGGGGAGGGGTTAGGGGGAGGGAGGGAGGGGGGGTGTTAGGTGGAGGGAGAGGGAGGGGGGGGAACTGGGTAGGCGGGAAGGGGGTGCCTCTGTGTGGTGCGCGTGTGCGTTTGTGTATGTGCTTGGATTGTCTTTTGTTTGGATGCATGCACGCGCAAACCCGTACAAGGGTATGCACGCACGTGTACATAGATACTAACATGCAGACGCACTCGCACGCACGCACGCACGCAACGCACGCAACGCACGCACGCACGCACGCACACACACACACACACACACACACACACACACACACACACACACACACACACACACACACACACACACACACACACACACACACACACACACACACTCACACACACACTCATTCACTCACTCACCACTCTCACTCACTCACTCACTCACTCACTCACTCACTCACTCACTCACTCACTCACTCACGCACTCACACTCACTCACTCACCACTCACTCACTCACTCACTCACTCACTCACACACACACACACACACACACACACACACACACACACACACACACACACACACACACACACACACACACACACACACACAACACACACACACACACGATTATCCAAGTGGCATTGTACTTGGGAAATGGAAATGGCCTTTCGATCGGTTCGGGGCATTATAGTGCTGTGTGACCTTGGATGACCTTGACCTAGCACATTTATTTCAGCCATTAAGCATTAAGCATGAGGTTCGGGGGAGAGAAAAATCCGACCCCTATATATATATATATATCTCCCGTGTTGGTTAGGAGTGTTAAAACACGCGGCAGACGTGTAGATTTAATATATAAGGTGGGTAGGGGGATGGGGGGGTGTAGGTGGGGAGCTTGAATATAATCATAAATCAAGTGATCATTATAAGTGAAAAAGGCCCATGAAATTATGATCATTATGTAGGGTGGGGGTTGGGTGTGTGGGTGGGGGGGGGGCTTGGAATATAATCATAAATCAAGTGATCGTTATGTAAGTGAAAAAAGGGCCCATAAAATGCTAGGCCGACTTGGAGAGGGCGTTCGGATACGTGGACGAAGATTTGCCGAAGATCAAGACGATTGCGACCACTACGAAATCTGACGGGAGGGCGATGCTGTGGTGTGGAGTCCTTACTTAAAGAAAAAAAAAAGGTTATGGATTGCACATCAACCGGAAAGAGTGAGTGCGAGAGAGAGTGGGAGAGGAGAGAGAGAGAGGGAGAGAGAGAGTAGAGAGGGGAGAGGAGAGGGAGAGGGAAGGGAGAGAGGAGAGAGGGAGAGAGGGAGAGAGGAGAGAGGGAGAGAGAGAGAGGGAGAGAAGGAGAGGAGAGAGAGAGAGGGAGAAAGAGAGAGGAGAGAAGAGAGAGGAGAGAAGAGAGAGGAGAAAGAGAGGGAGAGAGAAGAGAGAGGGAGAAAGAGAGAGGGAGAAAGAGAAGAGAAAGAGAGAGGAGAAAGAGAGAGGGAAAAGAGAAGGGAGAAAGAGAGAGGGAGAAAGAGAGAGGGAGAAAGAGAGAGGGAGAAAGAGAGAGGGAGGAGAGAGGGAGAAAGAGAGAGGAGAAAGAGAGAGGGAGAAAGAGAGAGGAGAGAGAGAGAGGAGAAAGAGAGAGGAGAAAGAGAGAGGAGAGGGGAAGAGGGAGAGGGAGAGGGAGAGGGAGAGGAGAGGGAGAGGGAGAAAGGAGCAAAACCGAGAGAACACGACACACGTAAGAATTGAAGAGTGTCGCCGAGGACGCCAAAAGACTCTTGGCTCAGGGAACAGTCTGCTCAGTTGAAGCGTCGTGGGACAAAACCTGTGCGTTTCTCCCCTTCCTGGAACGACAAGATAAGAACAACACGTTAAGACAGAGACGTGAGGTGGGTCAGGGTTGGTAGGAAAAATGTGGATGTATATCCCTTTATATATATTTACAAGTACATTTAGATATATTTTTGTATGTGTATATAAATACATTATATATATGTATGTATGTAAGCACGCACGCACACAGCGTACGGACAAAAAAACAAACGGGACAAAATCATTTTCTACTTTTTTGTATATGTTTTGTTCTTGATTTTTAGAAATGATTCCTCCCTTCCCTTCTTTCAGGGTCATCACTACATTTATCAATAGATTCATCAATAAATTTATTTAAAAGATTCATAAAGAAAGTCTTGAAAAATAACAATACATTCATCGGTAGTTCCATCAACAAATTCAGCAATAAATTTATCACTAAATTCAATAATGAATTTATCAATAAATTCAACAATAAATTTATTACTAAATTCAATAATGAATTTATCGATAAATTCAACAATAAATTTATCAAGTTAAAACTATCAAGCAAATCACAACAAATTGACAATAGATTCATCAATAATTCCATCAATAAATTCCTCAATAGATTCACCAGGAGATTACATTAAGGAAGTCATCAAAAATCAACGATAAATTCATCAGTGAGTCCACCAATTAATTAATCAGTAATTCAATTTATCAGCGAATTCATCATTGAATTTATCAACGAATTCATCAGTAATTCCGAAATTCCCTCAAAAATATTCGTCAATCCCCCCCCCCCCGCACCCCACTGAATTTAATGATTAATGATGTTAATGTTGATTACTGTTAATGATTAAGTTAATGATGTTAATTAAAACGGGCAGGGTGACGGGCCTCTTACAGGGGGGAGGGGGGGGGGTTAGTGTAGGTCTCTTGTGCTGTGGTTTTGTAAACCTTAAGTATTATCTATCTATTGCTGTATTATCAATCATTATCATTATCATTATCATTATCCATTATCATTTCATTATCATTATATCATATCATTATTCATTATCATATAATCATTATTCATTTCATTATTTTTTGTTTATTTGTATGGTTTCTTTCTTTCTTCCTTATTTATTCGGTAGGCTTAAACAGAATAAGGTATAAGAAATACACGAGGGATCATTATTGAAATTATATTGAACATCAGTAATGATTGTAATTAGATATTTACAGTTACATGCATAAATACTCTCTCTCTCGCTCTCTCGCTCTCTCGCTCTCTCTCTCGCTCTCTCTCTCGCTCTCTCTCTCGCTTTCTTCGTCTACTTCTCTTCCTCTACCTCGTCTACCTCTCTCCCTCTCTCCCTAGCCTCTTTCTCTCATTCTCTCCTCTCTCCCCCTCTCTCCCTCTCCCTCTCTCCCTTCCCCCCCTCTCTCTCTCTCCCTCTCTCACTCTCCCCTTTTCCCCCTCTCCCATCCCAGACCAAACAAAAATTTCCAGCCCCCCTCCTCCTCCTCCCCCCCCTCTACGCCCGGCGCCTGGCCTCGCACAGCGCCGACGGCCCGACGCTGCTGACGGCGTAGGGCGTGAGGTAGAAGCGGAGCTGGTGCAGGCTCGCGGGCACCAGCATGCCATAGGATGTGGTGGTCGGGGGGCGGCGGCGGGAGGGGTGGTGCATGTGCATCTGTAGGCGGGGAGGGTGAGGGGTGAGGGGGGGGGGGGGTGAGGAGGGTGAGGGGAAGGGATGGGAGGATGGGGGGAAGGGAAAGGGATGGGGGGAGGATGGGGGAAGGGGGGGTGAGGGAAGGAGGGTGAGGGGGTGAGGAGGGGTGAGGGAAGGGATGGGGGAGGATGGGGGTGAGGGAGGGGTGAGGGGGAGGGGGAAGGGGGAAGGGAAGGGATGGAGGGGGGAGGGGAAAGGAGGAGGGGAGGGATGGGAAAGGGGAGGGGAGGAAGGGTCGTGAGGGGATGGGGGTGAAGGAGGAAGGGTGGAAGGGGGGAAGGAGGGAGAGAGGGGGGGAAGGGGGAGGAGGGAGGAGGATTAGAAAGGAAGGGGAAGGAGAGGGGGAGGGAGAGAGGTGAGGATGGGGGAAGGGTGAGGGGGTGAGGGGAGGAAGGACGGGGACGAGGGAGAACGGAGGAGGGGGAGGAAGGGATGGGACCGAAGGGAGGGCGATGGGAAGGGGAGAGAGGTAGGTAGAGGGTTTTTGGAATGGAATAACTTTCTCATTTACACGTTTTTGTTTTATTACACCATCATTATCATTATCATTATCATTATCATTACCACCATCGTTCATTATCATTATCATTATCATTATCATTATCATTATCATTATCATTATCATATCATTTCATTATCATTATCATTATCATTATCATTATCATTATCATTATCATTATATTATATTATCATATCATTATCATTATCATTATCATTATATTATCATTATCATTATCATTATCATTATCATTAAATTCGCTTCCCCAGCGTCGGGGGGGCGTGGCACTTACAAGTAGCCGAGGGGGTCGATGGGCGTGCCGTCCAGCGCCTGCCACTCGCCGTCCACCTTGCGCGCGCCCGCCCAGAAGACGTAGGTGCTCATGCCTCGTGGCGGAGGGAGGGAGACACGTGTGAGATTGGCTCAAAGGGCGGGCTTGTGAGGAGGTCAGGTCAGGTCAAGCCGTCCGGGTTTGGCTGTGGTTGAGATGTGTTTGGGGGGGGGGCTGTGTGTGTGTGTGTGTGTGTGTGTGTGTGTGTGTGTGTGTGTGTGTGTTGTGTTGTGTGTGTGTGTGTGTGTGTGTGTGTCTGTGTGTCTGTGTGTCTGTCTGTCTGTCTGTCTGTCTGTCTGTCTGTCTGTCTCTCTGTCTGTCTGTCTGTGTCTGCCTGTCTGTCTACCTGTCTGTGGGTGCCTGTTTATCGCACTTCGTTTATATCTGTTGGTCTGTCTTGGTCTGTGTCGGTTACTTGACTTTTGTCTGTATTTGTTACTGTCTATGTCTGTCTGTTTCAGGCTGTCAGCATCCCCGTATATATATATATAAATGCAGACTATCAGTTAGTGGTTCTGAGCTACATTTGGCGCCTCCCCAAATGCCATGCAACTGCCCCTCCCTGCCTAGCCCTGCCTTGGCTTGCCTTGGCTTGCCTTGTCCTGTCCTGCCCTTCTCTTTCTTTCCCTTCCCTGTCCCTTTCCTTCCTTTCTTTCCTTCCCTTCCCTTCTCTTCTTTCCTTCCCTTCCCTTCCCTTCTTTTCTTCCCTTCCCTTCCCTTCTCTTTCCTTCCCTTCCCTTCCCTCCCTTCCCTCCCTCCTCCCTCCCCTCCCCAACCCCCTCCCCCTCCGAGTCCTCACCAGGGAATGTGCCTTCCTGATGAAGTCCGTGAAGGCGGCGAGCAGCGGGAGGTCCACGCTGCCAGGTCGGGGCGCCCACTCCCGCGGCCATGGCCCGCACCTTTCCCCTTCCTTCCTTTCCTTTCTTTCCCTTCCCTTCCCTCCTTCCCTCCTCCCTCCTCCCCCCAACCCCCTCCCTCCCCTCCTACCTTCCTTCCCTCCTCCCTCCTCCCCCCTCCCCCCCCCCCTCCGAGTCCTCACCGGGAATGTGCTTCCTGATGAAGTCCGTGAAGGCGGCGAGCAGCGGGAGGTCCACGCTGGCCAGGTCGGCGGCCCACTCCCCGGCGGCCATGGCCCTGCACCTTCCCTTCCTTTCCTTTCCTTTCGCCTCCTTCCTTCCCTCCGCTCCCTCCTCCCTCCTCCCTCCCAACCCCCTCCCCTCCCTCTACCTTCCCTCCCTCCTCCCTCCTCCCCCCCAACCCCCTCCGAGTCCTCACGGAATTGTTTCTCAGTCCGTGAGTCCACGCTGCCAGGTCGGCGGCCCAAGCCTTTCCTTCCTTTCCTTTCCTTTCCTTTCCTTTCCTTCTTTCCCTTCCCTTCCTCCTTCCCTCCTCCTCCCTCCCAACCCCCTCCCCTCCCCTCCTACCTTCCCTTCCCTCCTCCCTCCCCCCCCCCCTCCGAGTCCTCACCGGAATGTGCTTCCTGATGAAGTCGTGAAGGCGGCGAGCAGCGGGAGTCCACGCTGCCAGGTCGGCGGCCCACTCATGGCCCTGGTCCTCACGCTTCTGATGAATGAAGCGCGAGCAGCGGCCGCCAGGTCGGCGCCCACTCCCCGGCGCCATGGCCCTGCACCGCTCCCGCGCTCGGCCCACGGCAGCGGCTTGCTCGACCCCGGTACGTGTCGGTCGTGACACGTTGAGGCAGCGGCCCGACAGCAGCACGAAGTTCTCGGGGCCTGGTGTGGCCTGGAAGGTACGGGGTGGGATGGAAGGTGGGGGTGGAGGGGGGAGAAGAGGGGAAGGGCGTGTGAGTGGAGGAGGTTGGGAAAACCGGAACGACGAAGGAAGAACAAGAAAACGCACGAATAGGCCTTTCTTTTTCTTTCCTCGTCGTTCCCGCTGCAGTTCGTCGATAAGAAAAAACTCAGCACAATAAACAGACAAGCCACGACTTGACTAATGTCACAAGAGCCTGTCACAGCAAAGCCTAAATTATTATTTACTCACACTCACACTCACACTCACACTCCACACTCACTCACTCACTCACTCACTCACTCCACTCACTCACCACTCACTCACTCACTCACTCACTCACTCACTCACTCACACACACACACACACACACACACACACACACACACACACACACACACACACACACACACACACACACCACACTCACACACACACACACACACAGACACACGACACACGGACACACGGACACACGGACACACGACACACGGACACACAGACACACACACACACACACACACAACACACACACACACACGGACACACGGACACACGGACACACGACACACACACACACACACACACACACACACACACCACACACACACACACACACACACACACACCACACACACACACACACACACACACACACACACACACACACACACACACACACACACACACTACACCCACACAAGAAAACCAGCAGTTGCTCACCGCAGACGTCGCCGCAGACGCCAGACGCGGCGCGGCGAGCAGGCCCAGGAGGACGGCGGAAATCTTGGCCATTTCAGCGACGGGGACGCGAGGGCGAGCGTTGCAGGGTCTCCGGCAGTGCAATTGAGTGTCTTCGGCGGGGAATCGGGCTTTTAAATGCGTTGCGTTGTGTGGGGGTGTGGGGGGGGTGGGTATGGGGTGGGTATGTGGGGGGGGAGGGCTTACGAGTTCTGGATTAGCGTCGCTTTGGAGGGATGACGTCGGTGTCTTATCTCGCGGCCCCGGCGGGAAATTCGTGGAGGAAGAGCTTTGCTAATGGGGCGGCGTTATCTGGATGAGATAAGGGAGAGGAAACGCCCAAGTGTTTTTTAGGGATTTTTCCGTGACCGATCATTTCCTTTTTTTTTGCCCTATTTCACCCCAAAGAAGCAGGGTTTCCTCTCCCGCTCAGCGCATCCCTCCTCCCCTCTCCTCGGAGGGGAGGAGTCCGGCGACGCAGCCTCCGAGGAAGAGGTTCCTTGGAGAAGCCCTTGAGGCCAGGGTCTTCGCACGGGCTGACCTGCGTCCTTTCCCCGCAGGTGCTGCTGAAGTTCCACCCGACGTTCCACCAGCTGTACCGGGGCGAGGACTACGCCATCCAGTTCAGGTTCAACCGCACGCCCCTCCGTCGGTGCCACTTCGCCCTCGACTTCGCCATGAAGCAGCTCGGCCCCGACGTCCTCTTCCCCACCAAGCTGAGGCTCCAGCTGCCGCAGGTGTCGTACGTGGACCTCGAGGTTCCCACTTGCGTGTACCGGCGGAGGGGGGGGAGGACTCCGCCCGAGGGGGAGGAGGCTCCTGCGTCTAGCGTGGGGGAGGGGGCCACCGGAGGGCCATTCAGCGGCGGAACCTCTCCTCCTTGTCCCTCGGGAGAGAGCCTGGGCGGTGCTGAGGATCGTCGAGGAGGACGAGGACTGGAGGAGGAGAGCAGGAAGGAGTTTGAGGAAGAGCAGACGAAGAGCAGGGGTGGGTCCTGTGAAAGCAACGGCATCCGAGACGAAGGGGAGGGCGGCGGCGCAGAAACTGAAGTTCCTAGTGGTTTTAAGGACGGTGACGACGACGACGAGGACGTCGTGATTGAGGAGGAGTGCGAGGCGGAGGAGGCGGATCGTGTGTGCTGTTCCTCTAGTGATCCCCCACTCCTCGGCGGCAAGGGATTGGGATCGAGTGGCGTTCCTGCAGACGGAGCCACAGACGTGGGCAAGCAGCCAGGCTGCGATGCGACCCCGGACGCTGATTCCGTGTGCAGGGACGCCGGCCGAGGGTGGAGGGCAGCGCAGGGCGGCGCCGCCACCCCCGAGCCCAAGCACACGCCGCCGAGGATCCCCGTGGTGACGCGCCTCTTCGGCGTCCCCTCCTCCGGCTCCAGCTCCAACTCCTCCAAGTCCTTCAGCGACGACGAGGCGAGAGAGCTCGGGGGCGAGGGAGGCAGGCACGGCGCCAGGACGAAGACGAGGGAGGCGAACGGCGCCTGCCTCTTCCCCGGGCCTGCCGATGCGGGAAGGTGGAATGGCTTCGCGGGCGTCGCCACTCTCTCGCCGGGACCAACTTCGGCTAAAGGAAGAGGAGGAGGAGGAGGAGAGCACGGCGAGGCGGCGCTTGGAGGCGGAGGCGCAGCAGAAGGTGACGCAGGAGAGAATGAAAGGGGCGGAGACGGCGCCGTTTGCTGCCAAACCGAAGCGAGGAAACCGGATGACGGTTCAGTGGCGTCGGACGGAAGGCCCTTTTGGAATCATACGCCCTCGAGGTCACTGAAGATGAGTCAGACGCTGCTGCTGATGGGGCTGCAAGGCAACAGGCACGGCGAGAGGAAGCGGAGGAGGAGGTCGCAGAGGTCCGACCACGCCGCAGGAGAGGGCGCGAAGGATTCGAGGCCCGTCCCCCACGCCAGCCCGAAACAGGACCCCGAGCCCGCGGGGAACGCGAGAGGGAGCCGTTTGCAGGCGCCGCCGGGCGCGCTTTCCTTGACTTCTGCCCTCCAGGGACGCGAGGGAGGGCAGGCTGCGCGCGCCCCGGCCTGCAACGGCGTGGAGCAGGCAGCGTCTGCGTCCGTCCAGAATGCGTCTGGCGCCACAAGGCTGCCAGGGCGACCTGTCGAAGGCAGGGGGCGCCCCAGCGCGGACGCAGGCGGCGCAGAAGACGGCTACTGCATTCCCGTCCTCCCCATCAACTCCCTGAGGAGGAAGGGTAGGAGTGTCTCGTGTAGGAGTGTGATGCATTTCGTCATTCTGATTAATGCTTTTCATTAAAATTTCGTGTATTTGATTGTCACAAAAGAAACTAACTGTTATTCGGAAATTCCAGTTTCATGGAAGTTCCTTTGATTTTAACGATTATTTTTTTTACACATGATTCTGACCCCCCCCCCCTTCTGCCCCTCTCCCCTAGGTCGAGCGCCCCCCTCCCAGCTGCCGACGCTGCGCTGGGCCAACAGGCAGCTGAACGCGGAGCAGAAGCTGGCCGTGCGGAGGGTGCTGGAGGGCAGCACGCGGCCCCTGCCCTACGTCATCTACGGGCCGCCGGGCACGGGCAAGACGGTCACGCTGGTGGAGGCGGCGCTGCAGGTGCTCTCCATGGTGGCGCACAGCAGGTGAGGGGCCGCGTGGGGAGGAGGTGGGGGGAGGAGGAGAAGGGGAGGAAGGAGGAGGATGGGGGAGGAGGATGGGAGGAAGGGAGGAGGGGGGAGGAGGGGAGGGGAGGGAGGGGGGGGGGAGGAGGGGAGGGGAAGGGGGAGGAGGGGAGGAGAATGGGGGAGGGAATGGGGGTAGGGAAGGAGGCACATGCGAAAACTCCTTTCTGCGTCCTAGGGTATTTTGCTGAATCAGTATCAAGATTTCCATCCTATCTTTAACAGGTATGTTTCTAGGATTCCATTATCGCATTTTTCGAATGTGTCTACCGTTCCACTGTACCTTTCAACTCTTTCCATTTATCCAACTGACATTCCAAGCTTCGACCATTTCCGGCACGCCATTCGATCACTAAAGCCCCACCAGATTTCGAATCAGCTGTTGTTTCCAGTTATGTATAAATATTTATATATTAATTCGTTTATTTGTTGAGTTTAGTAATAGGTTTATTTATTTGTGTAATTATGTTTATTTATTTGATTGACTGACTGATTAACTATTTATTTATTTATTTCATTTATCTATGTCTATTTACGTATTTGTATATTTGTATTTATTTATGTATTTATGATTATCCTCCTCTCTCTCTCTCTCTCTCTCTCTTCTCTCTCTCTCTCTCTCTCTCTCTCTCTCTCTCTCTCTCTCTCTCTCTCTCCTCTCTCTCTCTCTCTCTCTCTCCCTCTCCCTCTCTCTCTCTCTCTCTCTCTCTCTCTCTCTCTCTCTCTCTCTCTCTCTCTCTCTCTCTCTCTCTCTATATATATATATATACATATACATATACATATACATATATCATATATACATATACATATACATATAATATACATATATATACATATACATATACATATACATATATCTAACCTCGTTATTTCCGCACCCAAGGCTGGTGATCGTGACGCCGTCGAACAGCGCCTCGGACCTCGTGGCGGAGCGGCTGCTGGCGTCGGGGCGCCTCGGCCACGCGACCTCGTCAGCTCAACCCCTTCCACGTAAGCCCTCTCGCCCTCTCGGAGGCCTCTCGGGACGCCCTCTCGGGGGACGCCCTCTCGGGGACGCCCTCCGGGGACGCCCTCTCGGGACGCCCTCTCGGGGTCGGGGCGGGGCCTCTCGGGGATGCCCTCTCTCGGGACGCCCTCTCGGGGACGCCCTCTCGGACGCCCTCTCGCGCGGACGCCCTCTCGGGGACCCCTCTCGGGGACGCCCTCTCGGGACGCCCTCTCGGACTCCTCTCCGGGACGCCCCTCTGCCCTCTCGGACGCCCTCTCCGGGCGCCCTCTCGGGGACGCCCTCTCGGGACGCCCTCTCGGGACGCCCTCTGGACGGGCCCTCTCGGGGACGCCCCTCTCTCGGGACGCCCTCTCGGGGACGCCCTCTCGGGGACGCCCTCTCTGGACGCCCTCTCTGGGACGCCCTCTCTGGGACGCCCTCTGGGACGCCCTCTCTCTCGGGGACGCCCTCTCGGACGCCCTCTCTCGGGGACGCCCTCTCTCTCTCGGGGAGCCCTCTCGGGACGCCCTCTCGGGGACGCCCTCTCGGACGCCCTCTCTCTCTGGGACCCTCTCTGGACGGGGACCCTCTCTGGGACCCCCTCTCTCGGACGCCCTCTCGGGGAGCCCTTCTGGGACGCCCTCTCGGGGACGCCCTCTCGGATCTCGGGGACGCCCTCTCGGGACGGCCTTGCTCCGAGAGGCGTCCTTCGCTGTGAAGTTTTTAGCCCTTGCTTATTGATTGGTATTTAGGAGGGTTGTGATTGACTATTTGTTTGTATTTATGGAGGTAATATTTGATCAGTTATTGGTATTTAGTGGGTTATATTTGCTCGGTTATTAGAATTGAGCGGGTGTATCACTGTTTCAGAAACTATAAACAAATATATCCTGTATATGAACTTAATTACTATTTTGTGGTTTGCTTTTGCTGGATTAGACTGTTAGGTATGTCCTGTATTTTAACTTTTGTGCATTTTAACCGTCATTGTAGTGTTAGGATTTTTTTTGTTTTGTTTTCCCATCTCCCCAACATGCCTTTTCCCACATGATATCCCTCCCAACATGACCTCCCGCCCCTAACATGCCCTCTTTACCAACATGACCTCCCTTACCCACCATGACTTTCCTCCTCCAACTGCCCCTCTTTTCCCAAATGACCTTTCCACCATGTCCTTCCTCCCCCCATGACCTCCCTCCCACCTCCTTCCACCATGACCTCCCTCCCAATGACCTCCTTTCCACCACCTCCCTCCCATTGACCTCCTTTCCACCTCTTCCTCCCCCACCATGACCTCCCTCCCAATTGACCTCCTTTCCACCATGTCCTCCTCCGACCTCCTTTCCACCGTGTCCTCCCTCCCAATTGACCTCCTTTCCACCGTGACCTCTCTCCCTCCCCCGGCAGAGGCAGGAGGAGGGCGTGCCCGAGGCCCTCCGCCCCTTCAGCTGCAACGGCGACGACCTGGCCGTGCGTGTCCGCCAGCGCGTCGTCGTGACCACAGCGGCGACGTCGGGGCTGCTGTACACCCTGGGGCTGCACGGAGGCCACTTCAGCCACGTGTTCGTCGACGAGGCGGGCCAGCTGACCGAGCCCGAGTGCCTGCTGGCGCTGGGGTGAGGGCATCTCTTCTCTCTCTCTCTCTCTCTCTCTCTCTCTCTCTCTCTCTCTCTCTCTCTCTCTCTCTCTCTCTCTCTCTCCTCTCTCTCTCCTCTCTCTCTCTCTCTCTCTCTCTCTCTCTCTTCGGTCTTTCTATGTCTGTGTGCGTGTGTGTGGGGGGAGGGGGTGATGAACTATCCAGTTTTTTAGGGGGTGAAATAGTGTTTTTATTGTAGATTTTACTTGTAATATTTACAACCCTTTTAGCCTCTTTTTTTTTTTTTTTTTTTTTTACCTTTTTGCTAACGAATCCCCCGCGCCTTCCAGCCTCGTGAACAGGTGTCGGGCCAGATCGTGGTGGCGGGCGACCCCGAGCAGCTGGGCCCCGTCGTGCACAGCGCCGCCGCCAGGAGGTTCGGCCTCGACCTGTCCTTCCTGCACAGGCTCTGCGGCTCCGTCCTCTACCAGGTGAGGGGGAGGTGGGGGGAGGGGGGAGGTGGGGGGAGTAGGAGAGAGGAGTGGGAAGGGAGGAGTGGGGAGGAGGTGGAGTGGGGGGGGGGGAGGAGTGGGGAGTGGGGGAGGGAGTGGGGAGGGGAGGATGGGAGGGGAAGGGGGTGGAGGGGGAGTGGATGGGGAGGAGGGAGGAGGTGGGAGAAGGGAGGGTGGGAGTGGGAGTGGGAGGGAGGGTGGGCGTGAGAGTGAGGGGTGAGAGGGGTGAGGAGAGGTGATGAGGGGGTGAGTGTGTCCATATCTATTTAATCTATATAGGCATCTACCCATATCTATATCTCTATATATTATTGATATATGTATATATATTATATTGATCTAAAATCCTACTAAGCTTACGGTATATATATTTTTTTATATACATAGAAGAACCAGTTAATTATAACTACACTCAAGAGCTTAGCGTCTACACAACCAACAACAACCTTTTTCAAACAACCATAATTGAATAATCCAGATCGTGTCCAACCGCCCCCCCCAACCCTCTCCCCCAGGCCCAGCGGATGGACGACCTCTCCTGGGTGTACGAGCCCCACCTGGTGACGCAGCTGTGCAGGAACTACCGCTCCCACCCGGACATCCTGGCCGTCCCCTCCAGACTCTTCTACCACGACAGCCTCGCCGCCCACGCCGACCGGGAGGTGAGGCGGGAGGGAGGGAGGGAGGGAGGTGTGTGAGGCAGGGAGGAGAGGGAAAGGGAGAGAGGAGAGACGGGAAAAATATGTAGTGTGTGTGTGTGTGTGTGTGTGTGTGTGTGTTGTGTGTGTGTGTGTGTGGTGTGTGTGGTGTGTGTGTGGTGTGTGTGTGTGAGAGAGAAGAAGAGAGAGAAGAGAAGAGAAGAGAGAGAGAGAAGAGAGAGAGAGAGAAGAGAGAGAGAGAGAGAGAGAGAGATACAGGTGGCGGGGGAAGAGAGTGTATAAGAAATAGGGAGAAAGGGGAGAAGAGAGGAGAGGGAATAATAGGTAATGGTAACCCTGATAATGATAGTGACAAAGATAATGATCATGTCAAATTATAATAATAAAGACACTAATGAAAATGATAAACATTAATAACGAAAAAAAATCCAGCTACAAACCACTCACGTCTACCATTTCTAAACGCCCCCCACCCCCCATCCGCCCGTTCCCACGCCCACAGAAGCGAGAGGGCGTGCTCGGTGGTCGGAGCTGCCGAACCCCTCGTGCCCGCTGCTCTTCCACGGCCTGGTGAGCGACAAACTGCCAGGAGGGGGACTCGCCCTCGTGGTTCAACCCCGCCGAGGCCTTCCAGGTGAGCTAGGGGTGGGTGGGGAGAAGAGGAGGAGGAGGAAGGAGGAGGAGGGGAGGAAGGAGGGAAGAAGGGAGAAGGAGGAAAGAGGGAGAGGATAGGAAGAAGGGGAGGGGGAGGGGAGGATAGGGGAGGGGAGAAGGAGGGTGAGAAGGGGAGGGGGAGAAGAGGAGGAAAGGGAGGGGAGGATAGGGGAAAAAGGAGAAGGAGGGGAAGGATGAAGGGAGGGGGAAAGGAGGGAAGGAAAGGGAAGGGAGGGGGAGAGGAAAGGGGAGAGAGGAAAAGGAGGAAGGGGAAGGTATGAAGGGAGGAGAAGGAGGAGAAGGATAGGCGGAAGGGAGAGGGAAGGGTGAGGGAAGGGGAAGAAAGGGAAGATTAAGATTAAGATTAAGATAAAGATTTAGTTCTAATTCCATTTGTTACAATGGATATTCTTTGCTGTGACATACTGTCTGTTTTATTTTGCCCAAATCTCCCCGTGGCAAGGAGTGGCCGGGGTTACCACTCACTGGGGGGGGGGCGTTGGATGAACGAGGTCCGCAAGATTGCTAACCAGCACCTTACCGCTGCGCCAGCAGCGGTAAGGTGCTGGAGGGTAAGGAGGGAAAAGGGGAGTTTAGGGAGGAAGTAGAGGAAGAGGAGGAGGGGCAGATCTAGTTCTTACTCTTTTTTCTGGTCATCACTTGGTCATCATTATAATTATCACCTTTTCTTCCCTTTCCCCTTTCTCTTTTGGTTTATCGCTTATCATGTGCTGTTGCTTTTGACAAGAAATGTATATTGTTTTCTTTTGACGGACTGTTTTTTTTCTCTTTTAATTCATTAGTTTACTTGGTGTTTTTTGTTTTCTTTTTGAGAAAATTAGTTGCGTTTTGTTCTTTTTTAATTACCTTATTAAAAATATATTTTTGTTCTGGTGTAACTATAGCACTATCTTCGTTTTTTTAAATATCTTGTGCTGGATATTTTTTTCTTGTGTTATTTTTTAAAATATGTTGCGACGTGTCACGTAGATTCGTTTCGCTTATTTTCTTTTATTTATTGTTTTTCTTCTCTTGAAACTATAGCGTTTCGATGGTATTCTCATTTTCATTTTTGGTCTTTTGGCAAAGTGGTTTTCCTGAAGCAACATGACATTCTCTCTCCCTTTCTTCCTCTTTATATGGTGGTCACTCGCTTTTTCTGGTGTTAGTGAACTCTATTTTTGTTCTTCATGTATTATTAGCGAGATTTCTTCTTGTCGTTTTCTCCATCTTCTCCATCATCACCTTTCTCCTCCAATTCTTTGTCACCACTTTTCTTCTCGCATCTCTTTTCCACCTTCCTTTGGCTCTCCAACGCTAAAGGCCGTGTCACACTAGCACTTTTTCCGTCAATTTTTTTTAACATAAATATAAACATTCTCGAATATAGCTCTTAATTTGACTATGTTTGACTTAAAAAAGTTGACGGAAAGGTTTTCAGACGGAAACGATCATTATACTCTGACTAGGAAATCGACAATTCGCTAAAAAAATGGAGAACATTTCAGAAAATTGTTCAAAAAAATCGGACGGAAAAAGTGCTCGTGTTGACAGCACCTTAAAAAGGATTCAGATCGACGGAAATCCCTCTCCACCTTTCCGCCTTTCTCTTGCGGAAAAGGGAAGGAAGGAACGTGGCACCAAGAAGAAACACTTTTTTTTTTTTACTCTCCCGTCTCTCCTTGCAGGCCGTGAGGTACGCCAAGAGCCTCATCGAGTTCGGGCTCAGGGCTCAGGATATTGGAATTATCACGCCCTACAGAAAGCAGTGGTGAGGGCGGCCTCGGGGACATGGCCAGGTGGTGCTCTTGCGGGCTTGGCTGTTTTACTGTTTATTATTATTGATAATGATAATGATAATGATAATAAAAAAGGATAATGAAGGATAATATTAAAAATATCATTGCTAATTCTTTATTTTATTTTTCTTTTATCGCCCCTCTCTCTCTCTTGTCCGTCTCTGCGTTCCACCTCTCCCTTTCTCCCCTTCCTCCTCTCATCCCCCTTCCTCTTTCTCCTTCTCCCCCCCCTCTCGCTCTCCCTCCCACTCCCCCCTGACCCCTTTCCCTCTATCTCCGATTTACCTCTACTTCCTCTACCCTTCCCCATTCCGTCCTCTCCCTCTCTTCCTTCTCCCTTCCTCTCCCTCTCTCACTCCTCTCTCTCTCTCTCTCCATCTCCCTTCCTTTCCCTCTCTCACTCCTCTCTCTCTTCCTTCTCCCTCCTTCCCTCCTCCCCCCCCCCCTGCATGACCTCAGGTGGAGAAGATCCGCGTGCTGTTGGTGACGTTCGGGCTGGCGGAAGGGGTCAAGGTGGGGTCCGTGGAGGAGTTCCAGGGTCAGGAGAGGAAGGCCGTCGTCGTGTCCACGGTCAGGTCGTCGTCGGAGCTGGTAGAGGTCAGCGTCGAGGTCAAAGAGCCTACCTTGTTTTTTTTTCTTTTTGTTTTTAATCCGGTTTCCAAGAAGAAGATCTGTTGAGGTTCATAAAGGGATCCTTTTTTTTTTTTTTTTTTTGTTTTGTTTTAGAAGTCTTCTCCGGTTTACATTCCTCTTTGTATTGGCTATATATATTTTAACCAGATGTTTTAAGGCCTGTTTCCCTCTGTTTTTTTATCTCAATTTTACCCCCTTCTCCATGTTTAGAATCTTCTAATACTTTGCTTTCTATTTTAGAAATGTTTTGGATATTCTTTTGAAATCCTAATTGAACTCTTTCATGCTCTATCGCACACCTCTCTCTCTAAAAATAATCCAACATCATCCCTTCCTTCCTTCCCCGCAGCTGGACTTGCAGCACAGCCTGGGCTTCGTGCAGTGCCGGCGCCGCTTCAACGTGGCCGTGACGCGAGCGCAGTCCGTCCTGGTGCTGGTGGGGAACCCGTGGCTGCTGCGGCGGGACGAGTGCTGGCGGGAGCTGATCGCCTTCTGCGTGGCCAGGGGCGCCTACCGCGGCCCGGACCTCGACGCCGCCGCCGCCGACGAGCAGGCGCGGTAGCCGAGGGGAGGGCGGGGGAGGAGGGCCTGGCACGCGCTCGCTCTGTCGGATTATTTTTTCATTTCTTCCTTTTATTTTTGTTGGGTTTATCTTCTTCATTGGTTAGTTTTGTCTCAAACCTTACTTAAGGAAATTGAAAGCAGTTTTTGTAGCGTAAATTGGTGACGGTGTGATCTTCCATTCTGGGTTCTCTCTCTTCCCACCAGATTCTCTTTTTTGTCAGACAAAGACCAGTGATAAGTCGTCTATAAGTTTTATTAATGCCATGTTATTCTTTCTTTGTGGACTGAATGTTTTCGATGCAGATTTAAGTTGAATCGACGAAAAGTTTCTTTCGTGAACATAGAGCATTATGTTTTCGAGTCCGAAAAGTATTTTGTAGTTTGTTTACTCTTAATGAAGGGGTTGCATGTGACGTGTATTTTGGGCCTACATCAGCGACAGTAAGAAGGCATACAACTAAAACCATACACAATCAGTTCATTACCTTAGATCGTTGTGCAAAATAAGAAAAAAATGCATCCTTATTATTTGAATATTAAATTGATCATTATTTTGTTTTCTTCGTAAGTTATTGGAAACCTCGGCCGCCTCTTCGTCTGTGCCAGTGGCCAGTGCGTGCTCGAGGGGGAGGTTAAGGTCGACCTCGAAATTTACCCCGTGGAAAGATGAGTTTCTTTTTATTTCCCGCCTCTGTATTTTCATGAAAAGTTTTGTAATGCGTTATCTGTGATGATTTTCATATCGGAATAAAAGATAATGATTATTTGTTGTTTGAATGCCTTTTGCGGCGGACGTTGGGCATAGGGATTGAATTTTGTGTCTGAAGAGGAATCTGAAGTGAATAATGCATAATTTGATTGTTGGGTAAATTGCAGCAAATTTCACCCTATAGTTCTCATTTGAAAATGAGAACTATAAGATTAATGGATATTGTAAAACTTCAAGACGAGACGGAGGAAGTAAAGGGAAAACGCTTAGCATGAAGGAAAATTGCCATAAGGAAAACACAAAACTGGACGAAAATGGACCATCTATCATTATTAATTATCAAAACTAAGTGTGCATTGCATGTGTACAGATTTACGCACCAAATACATAACTATATGCTGTGAGGAAAAGCAATAATAACCGTTAATTAATTATTAATTAATAGTACCAAGGTAAAAAAAAACGTTTATTTCTAAAGATACTCTCATTCAAAACCCAGCCACGTGGAATAAAGCGTATGCCTCTATTTAAATTAATTATGATGCAATATGTTTCCTTTTTTTTAAGTGACACTTTTACATTAGTAATATTGTTCCTATTTTGTGACATTGTTTCATTAAGAACTAGCTTGCTTTGTAATCCTGTAAGGTAACAGTAACGCAGTACTGCTACTACTTGTACAATACCGGGACAATTCCAGGTCAGTGTCCCTCGGAGATCTGTTCACCTTCCTTTTTACCTTAAATCACCACATGCGAGCACCACCTGGCCACCCCCCCATATTTGCACAAGTATTTCAGAAATTCAATAGTTCATATCCAGCAATACTTTACGCTGAACTTTGTTATCACTAATTAGCCGGGGGAAATCATGAACAATTCGCTGCTTGCTTGTTTGTTTATTTTCGTCTTAGACCCTAGCTTACAAGTTTACCCTTCTTGCACCAGTCACTAAAGTATAAAATAAATCAGTGGTGATTTCCCTGTAAAATACACAATGATGGCCGTGACCTTACGTGTAGCAGCGGGGTCCGAACAGGAAGGAGGCGAGACCAGATCTCCCGGTAATGGTACTACCCCAAAAGTACCAGGGGGTATCAGCGCCCTCTACCGGGGTATCGTGTACTCTCGTGGACACTCGTGAGTGGCTGCATTGTCACGGTTTATGACGTCACTAATGACGTAGCAAAACACTAGCGTGACGTCACTAGCAGACGCCAAACAAATACTTGAATGTATCTATAAACATTGTAAATTCGTGACAATCCTCCTGGTAGATAGTGTCCTCACATGATTTACTGGGCATATAAGAGACAATAAACATAGCATGTACGTAGCTAAGCCCACGTACGTTTGCTTACAATAATTACGGGCGGTACCCCGCATTCCCACCACGAAGGATAAATACACATGATAAAAATAGGGTATATACAAGGAAAATAAAACAATGCTGACAGTAGTTCTCGGTGCCCATTTTCCAATGGGTTCACTGAATCCGACTCGTACCATGGACTCCGTCATACCAAAGGGGGGGGGGGTACCGTGGTAGGACAAGGAGTGGGCGAATAGTCCCACTACAACCCTCCCGGGCCCTGGGTCGTATGGTCCGATAGTTCAGCGGACCTACGACCTCCCCATGCACTTCAGGCCTTCTCATCTCACACCAGAGCCGAGGGGTCGCCTTCTCTTCTCGCGCTAAGGCTAAGGGGTTGCCTGGGGCTCATAATCGGTATAAATATATACATGAACATCATAACTGGAAAGAGAACATAAGGTCAGCATGGCATATATGTAGGTTACAAGGAGTCACCGAATGATGCATTTTAACTTTTGACTGGGCAAGGTGGTCCACAAGCATTACAAACGTAATCTAAAACTTGACAGAAAAATGTAAAACAAATTAAAACCAATACAATATCAAAAAAATTAAAAATTAGAGAAAAAAATAATACAGAATTCAAGACATTGAAATTAAGAACAAAAACAAGACATTGAAATTAAGAGAGCACAAGTAAAACATAAAACATGAAAATTAAGAGAACAAAAATTAAAAGAATAAAAGACACCTACCGACTCGACAATGAGCGACTGAGCAAGCACACCACAGTACACCTTCAGTCACGCCATCTCATTCATTCCTCCCAAACCTCGTAGTCACTGTAATCATTGTTCGTTCTGTGCTCATTTCTGCACCAGAGTAAAGGAAATGATCACTAGGAAACCTGTTCAGCGGTTCCGAATTACTAAATTCGTCTTCCGTCCGGTCATACCCGAAACATCAGCACACGTACAGGTGCTGCTGCTACGTCCGGGGGACGGCCTGGCAACGGACCGTCAACACCTGGAGGTTCAGAAGGCAGTCTGTCTCCAACCTCAACATAATCTAGTTCAGCAGGAGGGAGATACATTTTCAACTGATCTCTGTGCTGCTTCACTATACGATAAGGGGGCTGAAGGTCTTTAACCTCGAATACAACGGGACCTATTTGCTTGATCACTCTACAGGGACCTTGCCATCGGTCCTGTAACGCCCCTCCGGTAAAGTCCCTACGGAGGACGAGCGCACCTTCCTCCGGCTGCCAGGTAGAGCGAACTTTCCGATTGTGCGCCTGTGCATTGGCCTCTCTGGAACGGAGAGAAGCAGCAATGGCAAGCTGCCTGGCCTTAGCCAGCTGTTGCACCCTGAGATTAGTGTCCGTCGTTACTTGGTTGGTGAGTCCCCTGGGAAACAAGGCCATCTTCCCAGTAAGGAGGTAAAGAGGCTGGTCCCCCACCGAGCGATGTATGGCTGAATTTATGGCTAGCCTTACGGAGGTCAGATATAGCGGCCACCTCCCTGGTTTATCAGCCACAAGCATAGCAAGGGCATCCTTCACAACCCTGTTTGTCCGTTCAACTAAACCATTTGAACTAGGATGATATGCTATGGTGAACGAACATCGTATCTCCAGCTGTCTACACACTTCCTGCCACTGTTCATTAGCAAACTCGCCCCCATTGTCTGTCATTATCTGTCGGGGTGGTCCAAAAAGGGTTATAAAGTGATCATAAAATCCCCGAAGAACCGTTTCTGCTGTCTTATTCCTGAGTGGAACGAGCTGCAAGTACCTGGAGTGGTGATCCACTATTGACAGAACATATCGATAGCCACCCACGGAAGCTCGGAGATCCATGAGATCTGCGGACACAAGCTCCAATGGGCCACTGGGTGGTGGACGACACTGCATCTCGGCACGTTCACGTGAACCTTTCCTGTGCTGACAAGCTGTACAGTGCTGCACGTACCATTTGCATAGCCGGAACATGTTTGGAAAGAAGTAGCTATTTTGCAAATTGTGGTATGTACGTAGAGCACCAGGGTGAGCTGCAGTAGGATGGTCATGAGCAAGATGTAAGGCTTGCGACTGCAGCGAATGAGGAACACATACCTGCCTGATAATTCGATCTGGCAAAGATTTCAGGTGATATAAAACTCCATCATCAAGTTCAAATTCGTGAAGGGATGCTGGCAAGGCCCTTCTAGGAAGTTTCTTACCCTCTAAGAATTCTATGATCTCCTTCCAGAGGTCCTCTTTCAACTGGTACTCTCGTAACACAGCAGAGGCGAGAGTGGCAAGGTTGACAGGAGTGTCCGAGTTTACACTATGATTCTCATTAACAGCAAGGGCCTCATCTTGTGAGCATGGCAGAGAGTCTATAAAAGGCCTCGACAGCAAGTCAGGAACATAATTTGATGGACCAGGTTTATATACTAGTTTAAAATCATAAAAACTCATGGGCAAACCTGCTCATACGAGGCGACTTTGTTTTGCGGGAGAACACATAGGTGAGAGGGCGATGGTCAGTGTATATAGTAAATGGTCTCCCATACACATAAGGGTCGAATACCCGAACAGCCTCTACTACAGCAAGAGCCTCAAGATCTATGGCAGGATATCGAGACTCCGCATCTTTCAACGTCCTCGACCAATATGAAACAGCCTGGGGCTCTCCATTATCACTGCGCTGAAGAACTGCGCCGAGAGCTTGGGCAGAAGCATCTGTATGAATTTCAAAATGTCGCTCAAAGTCAGGCAGACGCAAAATGGGAGCCGAAACAAGGGCGTCTTTAAGATTTTAAAGGCTTCTCGCTTCTGGTGACCATGTGAATGACACCCCTTTCTTAGTAAGTTGTGTCAATGGACGGGCAACAGTGGCAAAACCCTGTATGTGTCGCCGAAAGAACCCACATGCCCCCAGAAAGCGGCGAACCTCACGTACAGATCTGGGACGTTTCATATCATTAATGACCTGAACCTTAATGGGATTGGGTAACACACCATCAGGGCTTACAACAAAACCAAGGAACTCTATCTGGTGTTTGGCAAATAAGCACTTAGCAAGATTAAGTTTCATACCAGCCTCATCTAACAGTGCTAGAGTTTCAGCAAGATTATTTAGATGGCTTTCAAATGTCTTACTGGCCACAACTACATCATCCAGATACGCTAGCGTGTGTCTCCCAAGCACACTTGACAGCACAACATTCATCGTCCTCTGGAATGTAGTTGGGGCCGTGGATAACCCAAAGGGCATTCTTTGAAACTGGAAGAGGCGTGCTCCATCAGTAAAAGCTGTTTTTGGCCTATCTTCCTCAGCTACCTCTATTGCCCAATATGCTGCTCTACTGTCCAGTACGGTATACCAAACATTGCCTGTCAAACTGTCTATGACCTCGTCGATTCGAGGTAAGGGATAACTATCAGCAGCAGTGACATGATTCAAGCCCCGGTAGTCAACACAAAAGCGAACTGTCCCATCCTTTTTCCTTACTAGGACTACCGGAGAGAGCCAGGGTGACGTGGAAGGCTCAATAACCCCTTGCTTAAGCATTGTGTCACACTCTGAACGTATCAGCTCCTTGGTTGCCTGAGGAAGACGCCACTGCCTAACACACAGGTTGATCTGTTTTAGTCACAATGTGGTGCTGTATACCAGGCACCTTACCGATAGTTGCTTTGTCCCCAGAAAAGAGTCGAGGAAACTTATTCAAAACTTTACCGAGTTCCTCTTGCTGCACAGAATCTAAGTGACCCAAATCTACCTGTTTACTTGGTGAATCACTACTTTCTACTACATTAATGCCTGATTTATTTGGAGAGAGGACAGAATCATCAGAGCAGGCATCAGAACCACTCAGAGCTGGAGTATCTGGGAAAACAAAATACTCTTCGTCTGAATAACCAAGTGTGTTGCATAATATTCATCAAGACTATCGAAACTAAAGTTACAGAGCTCGATATCATCATCTGAAGTATCTGAAGGACACTCGGCTACTTGTTCATCTGCTGGCCATACCTTGCAAGATCTAGGGGCCAGTTCATCTGCGTCTATTTCAGCAAGGGAGTGTACCTGAGTAGTGGCATCAGTGAACTTGGGTTGTGAAAACTCGGCAGCCTCTGGGCTGAAATCTCGTCCTGCATGCCCAGTTGAGGAGGGATGAGTCACTGTATCCTCCTTCACCCTGGGTTCTTTTCCTGTCACATTACCCTCTGCACTAACATCCACCAACTGCTCTGCTCCTACTTGCTCTGCAAAACCTATACAAGTACCCTGTGTCAATTTCCTTGTTTTGCATCTGGATTTACCACCCAAACTGACGTTCTTCTGCCCTGTACAGCAGAGATGGAGCGAGGAACAATGAACTTTGGGTTTGTTCCCTCCACTAAAATTGCCCTAGACTCTGGGAGACCTCTAGCAACAGCAGCACTAACAAACTGCCCTGACTTAGGCTCAATGAACTCTGTCTGAACCACGTGAACCGGAGCTATGCGGAGGGTCTGTGTTGCCCTTCTTTCTTTAGCTACTTCTACCACCGAAGGCACAGACACACAGCCCAAACTGTCCTCTCCAGTGTACTTGATTGGGAAATTGACTCCACCTAGCAACAAATAAGCCTTGGAAGATTTGTTACCGGTAAATAACTTCATGTCTAACCTGCGTAGGAAATCCATTCCCATCAGCAAGTCTCCTGGAAAATGAATTTTATCTGCAACACAAACACGATGCAAAAGTTTTGATTCACCTATAGTAAAAAGTACATCCATTTCTCCCAGTACTGACATCGCAGCCCCAGCAACGCCCTGAAGAGTCTTACTGCTACGTAATATCTTTGTGTCAGACAAACTAGAGGCCACTGAAGCTTTAAGAATGGTGACTTCGCTACCTGTATCAACAAATGCTGTCAGGACTTTACTATTGACCCGAACTTGGATTGTTGGTCTCCCTTTGGGAGACACGACTTGTGGGCTCACATGAAAAGTTTCCTCTGCCGGCAGGAAGTGGTGTCGTGGCCTGCCGGCGCGACGGAAAGGGACATGCCGCCGCGAAATGACCCTGTTCACCACAGACATAACACAACCCTTGACCCCTCATACACTCTGATGTATTATGGCTACTAACCCTATGATAGGTGCACCACTTCTTAGGGCGCACTGCCTGAAATTGTCGTTGCCTAGGAGAACCCGGCTGACCCCTCTCATTGTCAAAGTTGTGGGAATGGCCTGGGGAACCTGTCTGAGTTGCCTGAGTAGCCTGAACAGAAAAAGGGTTGTCTGAATAAAAATCGAGACCAGGAACACTTTCAGCAGTTAAGGGACGTGTAGTAGGTGGGTAGGTAAAGGTAGAAGACGAGGGAGGTGAGGCCACAGGCTGAGATGCCTGGCCGCCACAATGACGGGAAACCTGAGTGGCGAGGGGAAGAGACATACGTAGACCTGTCCAATCATTCCAGGCACACTGTACCCGCTCAGCCATGGCTCGACCCGAGGAGAACGTGTGCAAGGAAAGCTGGCGCTGCAACCTTTCTGGCAAGCCAGCCTTGAAGGTCCGTTAATTGTTGAAGACCGCGACGCACCCTCACAGAGACTAAGTCGAAAAAAATGATGCTATGATTTCATCGATTTTCGGCGTTGTTTCTTTTGCGAATGAATCGTTCAGGAGATCGAGTACCATTTCTCCATCGACGATCTTGATTTGATAGTCCCGTTAGCAGGGGAGGGCATGAAGTATATCAGGGAAATTATGGGGTAAAACAAGCTTAAATAAGAATAATAACGATCAAAAATGCGTGAAACTAGCACAAAAAGCGCTTAAAATCGGCCAATGAAACTACGTATGTAACCGCTATCTTTGAAAGTTTACGGACTGACGCGAAATAAATCAAAAACTCTACGGGAACCTAACCCACATTTCTGTAAAACTACGGGAATTCACACGTTCCAACCCCCAAAAACGTATTGACCAATAAACCAACCTAATATATCAATATAAATTGACGTGACTAGGCGTGCCCTTCGGGCACTGCCCGAGGGGAGGGTTGATGGGGGGCAAGCCCCCCAACACCCCCAGGTCACATTCTCTCCACCACGGTATGTACGGCAAGACATAGCTGCATTCACACATTAAAATAATAAACCAAACACCTTTATATCCGGAAACGTGAAACTTTCGTTTCTTTGTACTGTTGGTATTGCTTCGATTTTAATCACCTTTTTCGTCCTTTGGAGCTCTTGATGGGCTCAGATATAAAACTGGGATGGTTACTGAAGTCTAATTATTCTTCGATGCCACTGTAAAGGTCTTAAAAAGAACCCAGAATCAACACAACACTGGAAACGCAACATTTCTCACCGGCTTTCAATCTCGAAATGAGCGGGTTGGTGAGCTGTCAACCTGTGGCTGGCGCAAGAAAGTGTGAAACACTCGATGCGCAGGATTCGATATGAGGGTATAGATAAATATAAAAATATAGCCAAATATCGTTTTGACAAGCGCGTAATGATACACGGACTAGTTCGCGAACGCAAGAATGCGTTCGTGGGTCAGTGTCGTGTTTTTCCTCGCAAGGTAAACAAGCTCATCGCGGCCGCGCGTTATATTTTCGTCATTTAGCGATGACTATAAGGCCGGTGCATCTTCAACTATACGCTATCCCCTTCTATTTTCCCCGCTCTATAAGATGGCGGTGTCCATTTTCCTCTATCTACGCGCGCCGCGGTCTTCAACCTTTACCGTAACAAATACTGTGCATATCCCCTGGCCCTAGCTTTAGTAACACGAATAAAATTTTCATCTGTAGGCCTTGCTAGAGTAGAGCCTCAATGGTACTAATCCAGGCCTCTACTTCCTGGTTGCGAACCAGAGGCATTGATGCTGGTGTATCCCCTTTAAATACTGGGACCTCTTCACGCCCCAAATAAGTGGGATGAGGTGTGTGACTATAATCTGAGGTCGTGGGTAATTGCCCTATAGAATGACAGCATGCATGACGTGCCTGAGGCTGTGGCCTGGGGAGGCATGACTCGCGGGCGTCAGGCCTTCCCGAAGGCCCACTAGCTAACTGTGGAGGTGGGACGCTCCCCCGAGAAAGTTCGGGAGTGGATGCTCCAGAGCGAGGCTCATGCGGAGTCCGTAATTGCCGCATCTCTTCTCGCAGGTGCCGGTTCTGTCCTTCTAAGGTATCTATCCTATGTAAGGCAGCCTCTAATTGAGCCTGAAGGGCTCCTAATTCCAATGGGCAGCCCCTGGAGAGGGGCACTGCCATCACCCTCCTGCATGGACGCACCATCGGGAGCCACGTGGCTTCCCTGCACATCATGGACCGGCATAATAGCGACACTAAGCTCGACCGGAGTATTGGCGCGACTGCCCTTCTGACCGCTTTTCTGGCCTGCCCTCGTCCTAGCCATCAGCCTCTTAGAAATACGAACGAGAGACCTTCTCTGAGCGCGGTTACAAGTTTTTACTATTTCCCGAGAATCTTCGCTCAACAAGTCAGCACAGCCACAAGAGACCAAGTCATCTAATAACGTAACACCCGTTACTGTAGAAGACATACGACAGAAATATACATGAAAATATGAAACGAATTACACTTCACACTCGTACATCACTTACG
>NW_020870336.1:639384-644384 GCF_003789085.1 Penaeus vannamei
AGAGAGAAGAGGAGAAGAGAGAGAGAGAGAGAGAGAGAGAGAGAGAAAGAGAGAGGAAGGGAGGAGGTGGAAGAAGGAGAGGAAAAGGGGGGACGGAGAGAGACAGATGAAGGGTAAGGGGGAAGAAATGGAGAGAGATGAGAGAGAGAGAAGAAGAGAGAGATGAGAGAGAGAGAGAGAAGAGAGAGAGAGAGAGAGAGAGAGAGAGAGATAATCGAATGGTTTTGTTAAATTTATTTCGTCAACAAGAAGAGGAGAGGGGCCAGAAAAAGATGAGAGAGAAGTTTAGATAGATAGATAGATAGAGAAGAGAGAGAGAGACAGAGAGAGAGAGAGAGAGAGAGAAGAGAGAGAGAGAGAGAGAGAGAGGAGAGAGAGGAGAGAGAGAAGAGAGAGGATTTCTAAATTTGAAGGCCAGTGGGCATTGAGTATGCCTGCAGTGGGCTGTGGTTTAAAAAAGATGTCGAGAAGCACAAGTCTGTCGCATACAAAATGTCTTTTATTTCATTCCACGTAACCTTCCCCATTTCTTTCTGTTTGCTTGTTCGTTCCTCTCCTCCTCTCTTGTTCCGCTTTTCTTTCTCCTGTTTTTTCCGTCTGTCTTTGCCAGCCTGTATTCAAAATTATCTTCCTGTTGGTATGTTTGTGTGCATGTCTTTCTTACTTCAACTTGTTTTCTTTGTATATTCCCCCCCCCCCCCCCTCTCTCTCTCTCTCTCTCTCTCTCTCTCTCTCTCTCCTCTCTCTCTCTCTCTCTCTCTCTCTCTCTCTCTCTCTCTCTCTCTCTCTCTCTCTCTCTCACTCTCTCTCTCTCTCTCTCTCTCTCTCTCTCTCTCTCTCTCTCTCTTCTCTCTCTCTCTCTCTCTCCTCTCTCTCTCTCTCTCTCTCTCTCCAATTTTCTTTCTTTTCTTCTTTCCCTCCCTCCCCTCTTTGCCCCGCAATACCCGCACAGAATATCTTTAGCTTATAAATACCAACTGTGTTCAGGCCAAACCAGACTGGTCTGTTTATGGCCACAAAGACGCAGTAACAATCTGTTATTCCAATTACAATTACTTGTAATTTCTGAGGGAGGGCACACATTCCATAACTTTTGCCTTCGTGAAAATAGCTCGCGGACGGAAATTATCAAAAGGATGATGATAAAGCCTACACAAAACAAGAAAAGTTCTAATCATAAGATAATTAAATTATTGATTAAAATAAATTTTCAAACAGCCCGCTCTTCCGTTTAGCACAACTGACCAATAAACGCCGTTGAAAACCACCAACAAGCCAATGAGATTTCGCATAGCCAATTCTTTAGACCAATCAACGCCCGTGTACCTATACCAGGCGACCAATTAGCGACAGCTTAAGCTACCGACCAGCCAATCAGCGTCTCCCGAGGTTTCCGACTGACCAATCAGCGGCGTTGGGAGCTGAGCGTCCAACATGCTTCATCGGCGGCCATGTTGGATATCGACGAAGTACCGGTGTGGATGTGACTACGATTTTCTGCCTGATTTTTGCCGATTTTCGCCCGTTTTCCCTCGGATTTGGCGGCGGGGAGAGTGAATTTCTGAGGCGCAGGAGGACGCCGGAGCGATGGGAGAGGACAGGGAGGAGAAGAAGCCCGAGAAAGGTGAGGAACTAGAGGCGGAGTCCTATTAAAGCGTTTGAAGGGACGAAGGGCATTCTGTCCTTATGGGAATTTCGGCCTTGGGTTTTCGCCCTGGAAGCTCTCCTCTCTGAAGCCGCCTTTTCTTCACCGTCTGGATGAGGGGAAAGGGAAACAGCTGGAAGATCTTTGAGGGAGAGTTTCCTGGGAAAGTCATATTTGGAGCCTTTTGTGTCTAAAAAAAATAAAGCGAAACATCGATTATATATTTTTTCTGGTATTTTTACTAAATTTCTGAGCCATAGGACTACATAAGAATGTAACGCTCAGGAGAAATAATATATAGGCCTGTGTTTATTTTTTCTTCAAGCAAGTCTCCTCTTGCTTCTATTTTTAGAATGCCAACTTGGCCTTTTATAAAAATCTGAGTCTTTTCATGGTAATGCTATTTGAAGGGGTAATTAAGCAATATGTAGTTCGAGGTAGTGACAGAATTTGGTAACAAAATTCATACGAAATGATAGAACAATACCAATCAAGACAGTTTTATGGCAATATGTGTGCAAATGCTTCCAAAACAGAACAGACAAAATAGTCCATTTCTAGCTAATGCGCCCAGCACTCCTTGTCTTGCTCGTCTAGACATGTCAGGACCAGCAGGACAACAAGGCCACGTTCAGAAGCTCCAATACTTTCAATACTTTCTTTGCCCAAAATGCAACTAGGCTGAAAGTAAACATTCACTATTTCATCATACCGTTATCTTTATTTTATATGCTATCTAGGCTGATTTGGTAAAGCATACCAACTGCACCTAGCAACGAGCATTTGGTGAAAACAAACCCTTGTTCGTTCAAAAACTCGCTGTGTGCCAGATTGGAAGCTTTGCAAAGTGCGCGGTGGAGTTGTTGTTTAGAAGCAGAAACTGCACAGCTACACGTACAGATTAATACAAAAATGCACAGCTGAGTAAGAGTTGCTGGTTTTCTTGGTCCATCAGCCAGCCATTGCCTTGAACTCAAGGAATTCCCAGTTTGCGGTTGCGCGTTTAAGCCCCCAATTACTTAATGGGGCGGCTGGGAGAAAAGAATTTGTCCAAATGATGCGGCCAGAACTGTGGCTGAGATACCAACCAGCAAACTTTCCAATCTGGGGTGTGTGTACTTACAGATTTGCTCTGTGTATCCAAGAGTTTAAATTTTTTTGCATGATAATGCTGAGGAGTTGTGTAGCCATTGGTTGTTTGAACCACAATATGATGGGAAAGAAAGAACTTTCATTAATTCCCAGATCGCGAGAAGAAACTCGAAGCAATTGGTCCAGGCCCTGAAATGCGTACACACAAATAGAAGTACTTTGGCGCCTGGTCAAAATGTTTACATTAGAAATAGGAAAAGGGATATATTGATATATTAAACTCTCAACTTCAATAAAATGTCCTGAGCAAATGTAATATTTTCCACAGAGTGCCCAAGTGCTCCATGTTTATGCGTTTTCGTGGCCTGAACCCATCGCTTCCATTTTTCAAGTTTCTTCTCGTAATCTGGGAATATATGAAAGGTTAAGCTTTTTGTTTTCATCATATTGTGGTTCGAACAGTAATTGTTAGAGAGCGACGCACCCTCCCAGAGACTTAAGTTGAAAAAAATTGATGTTTTTCTGCATGAAATCCTATGATTTCATCGATTTTCGGCGTTGTTTCTTTTGCGAATGAATCGTTCAGGAGATCGAGTACCATTTCTCCATCGACGATCTTGATTTGATAGTCCCGTTAGCAGGGGAGGGCATGAAGTATATCAGGGAAATTATGGGGTAAAACAAGCTTAAATAAGAAGAATAACGATCAAAAATGCGTAAAACTAGCACAAAAAGCGCTTAAAATCGGCCAATGAAACTCTACGGATGTAACCGCCATCTTTGAAAGTTTACGGACTGACGCGAAATAAAAAACTCTACGGGAACCCAACCCACATTTCGGCAAAAAATCTACGGGAATTCACACGTTCCAACCCCCAAAAACGTATTGACCAATAAACCAACCTAATATATCAATATAAATTGCCGTGACTAGGCGTGCCCTTCGGGCACTGCCCGAGGGGAGGGTTGATGGGGGGCAAGCCCCCAACACCCCCCAGGACACATTCTCTCCACCACGGTATGTACGGCAAGACAGAGCTGCATTCACACCGTAAAATAATAAACCAAATACCTTTATATCCGGAAACGTGAAACTTTCGTTTCTTTGTACTGTTGGGATTGCTTCGATTTTAATCACCTTTTTCGTCCTTTGGAGCTCTTGATGGGCTCAGATATAAAACTGGGATGGTTACTGAAGTCGAATTATTCTTCGATGCCACTGTAAAGGTCTTAAAAAGAACCCAGAATCAACACAACACTGGAAACGCAACATTTCTCACCGGCTTTCAATCTCGAAATGAGCGGTATGGTAAGCTGTCAAGAAAGTGTGAAACACTCGATGCGCAGGATTCGATATGAGGGTATAGATAAATATAAAAATATGCAAATGAAGTATAATAACATTACTAAAAGACTTTAAAGGTATAAATGCGTACCAGCAGACACAGATAATTAGCCAAATATCGTTTTGACAAGCGCGTAATGATACACGGACTAGTTCGCGAACGCAAAAATGCGTTCGTGGGTCAGTGTCGTGTTTTTCCTAGCAAGGTAAACAAGCTCATCGACTTTGAATTTGAAAGGCGGCCGCGCGTTATATTTTTCATTTAGCGGTGACTATAAGGCCGCATCTTAAACTATACGCTATCCCCTTCTATTTTTCCCGCTCTATAAGATGGCGGTGTCCATTTCCCTCTATCTACGTGCATCCGTGTCTGTAACCTCTACCCTTCGAACAACCAAAGGAATTCAATGTTAGGCCACTTAGAAGGTTTGTCGATCCAAATTTCAGCAGGTAGATGATAAGAACACTTCTAGCTACACTAGCTTCACTTCATTACACGTTTTCTCTCTGCTTTTTAATGTATCAAAATATTCATACAACATTTTTGCACACAGTAGTAATATAACTTTAAATTACTCTGAGAGGTTTCTGTGAGATGGGTTTGTTTTCACCAAGTGTGTTTCGTCATTATAACAACCTTACCTCGTGATATCATGATGAATCGGTCTACAGGTTTTGCAACTCCTTTAAGGGGGCCAGCGAATTAATTTTCGACGAATATTTGTGAAAATACTCGAAAAATTGAAAAAATCCTGTAATCTAGTCGGCTTTGGCAATCCTTTGACATAATATTTCTGCTAAATATATAAAAATAAAGGAGTAATGACTAAATCTCTGACCCCCCCACCTCTGGCACTGATGTTTACTTTGTCGTGTCCGAGCTAATATACTCGACAAATTAGTTTTTCTGTTTTTTTT
>NW_020870336.1:646884-654384 GCF_003789085.1 Penaeus vannamei
ACCAGTCACCCCCCCCCCCCCCTCAAAAAAAAAAAAAAAAAAAAAAAAAATCTGAAATCTACACAGCCTTAGCATTGGATAAATCTAATGCAAGTTTTTTTTTTTTTTTTTAATTGAGGTGGATGTGACCCCTCTGATGTCCTGAGAAAAAAAAAAAATATTTTTTTTTTTCTGTATTTTGGGGACCAGGTTAAGATGATACATGAGACGAAGCACAATTACATACTGAATATTATGCAAAAACAATCCATGAGTTGTCTCCCAACTGATATATATATTTTTTTTTTATGATGAAATGAGTAGAACAAGGCAGGCATTCTCAGGGATGGTCCCTTAAAGCCTGGTTTGCCCTATAATATTCTTGCCCTCCCCTGCTATTGGGACTAACAAATCAAGATTGTTGATGAAAATAGTTCTCAGATCTCCCCCAACGAATCATTTGCACAAGAAACAACACCAAGAATCATTGAAATCATTGGATTTCATGCAGATAAATATCAAAATGGTTTCAAAAGTAAGCCACTAGCCTGTTATCCATATTGACCCACAGTTTTTGTCTGTTTTCTATTGGTTGGCATCAAGTGCTAATAGATGGGGGGTACAGGGGGGCTTACCATCCTGTTTTTGGAATAAATAGAAGGGTGTTTTGGGTTCGCGTGATACACTAGTTTTGGGACTTTGTATGATGCGTTGCTCTCCGTAACAATCACAAGGTTTTCAAATGGTCAAAACATCTTGTCCAACTTGTCCAATTAGTTGGATGAAGAGTTCTGAATGCAGCATATGTCGCTCATCATGTTTACATGCCGAGGGTAGATACTACACTGACTGCATAATTCATTACTGCGTTGTGCCCAATAGTTCACATCATATTATGCGCTTGTCAGAATTATATTTTGCTAATTGTCATTGTCTGTTGTACTGTGTTTATGCTTTTAGTGTTTGTTATTAATGTTATTTTACCGTGTTTTAAGGTTTACTTGTGCATTTCTTTACACTAATCTGCACATGCACGTTCTCACCACAGCAATATTTGACAGCTCATATGGACCTTCCACAACAGAACATCAATGAGAAATGTTTCATTTTCAAGGTTGTGTCAATTCTAAGTCATTTCTAAAACAAAATAGTGACGATGCAGAAGAAATAGACATTAACCCATAGCCGATGGATGACATGTACGTACATGCCATGGCTGTTGTAGACCGAAAAACAGATAGCATCATATCATTCCCATTCCTGCACCACTGGCTCATTGGACGGGGTTTGTTTTTTCCGATAGTAGCGGCTTCATTTATATGGTAAAGATTCAGGTTGGTTTTCTGGTTAGGATGTATTTTATGATTACCACTTTGGCTTTGGATGGTGTGAATTCCTTTTTTGTGTGTGTGAATATTTAAAAAAACACAAGTGCGCATCAGTTTGTAAAGTTTTAAAGATTGCAGGCACATTTGTAGAGATTTATTAAGCGTTTTTTGTGCTGATTTTACTTTTTTTTATTTTTCTATGTTCAATCTATTTCAGCCTGTTTAACCCCATAATATCCCTGATATACTTCATACCCTCCCCTGTTATCAGGATAATGCAAAATTAATCTTGATATATAAAGCCTTTGAATTGCTATTCTTGTGTTGATGGTAGTGCTGCGTTTGGTAGCAGTGCCTCCCATATGAGCCAAAGATCTTGTATTGGAGTTGGTGACAAGTCACACTCGTCTCTCTGTGCAATAAATAATAGTAGTAGGAAATCCTTGCACAATAAGCAATATGTTTCATCTAAGTGAATGTTCTCAAGAATGTATACAGCATTAGTTTAAAGATATTTGATGTTGTTTCACTCAAGTCTCTTAATATTAGGCAATGAGCTTGATTATGACAAGATGACTGCAGGTCAAATTATCTCAAGTGATGGACTGGATATGGTTGCGCAGAGACACAAGGTTGTCAACCAGTGTGCTAGTGGCAGAGATACCAGATAATTCTGGTACTGCTTTTAGTGTCATTAGCCTTTGAGGTGGTCACTCAACATATCACAAAGATGACCATTTTGAGTATCATGTTTGAAACATGAATACATATTATATGTTGTTTGCTTATTTCTATTGGATTTATTTTTTTGTTTCTTTGCAGAGCGGGAGGAGAAGAAGGAGCGAGGAGAGAAAGATAAAGATAGGAGTGACAAGGACAAAGATCGAGACCGGGACAAGGATAGAGACCGTAAAAAGCGTAGCAGATCCAGATCAAGGGAACGTCGCAAGCGCAAGTATGTTTTTATTATTTGAGATTATAGTTTTATTCATTTTTAAAACTTCCTTTATATATGATAATCAGTATAAGTGTTTGTAGTTTTGCCCACAAGTTCAGTAGCATTAATTTTTTTTGTAGGTCAAGATCCAGGTCCAGGGGTCGATCAAGGTCCCGCTCACGTTCCAGAGACCGCCGCAAGTCTCGCCGCAAGAAGCCTTCGCTGTACTGGGACAAACCACCACCAGGCTTTGAACACATCACACCAATTCAGTACAAGGCTATGCAAGGTTTGTAATCTTTTCAGTTTTCAGTTATTTTCTTTAACCCACTCATGACGGGTGTCCCACATATGAGATGCCTGAAAAAATAAATATTGCCGGGTGTCACGCCAGTGTGATGCTGTATCGGGGCTCGCGCTCTTACGCAGCAGCGGGCTGCTGATTTTTTACTCACCCAGAATCTTTTATTTTCGGCTTCAAAATATACTGGCGTTAATGGGTTAAATTGATATTCAAAAGTCTAGATTTAGGTATAATTACATGTCATTGATAATTGATACATAGGCAGTTATAAATTCTCATTTTGGTTAACTGACAAGTATTTCTTAACAGCTGCTGGCCAGATCCCTTCCAATGTGACCGTACCCTTGATTGCACCACCCAGTGCAGGGACAGTGCCAGTTCCTGTGCCTGCATTGCCAGAAGTTGCTAGTGTACCTCAGACAGTGCCTGTGCCTGTAGTGGGCTCAACCATCACTAGACAGGCTCGACGTCTGTATGTAGGCAACATTCCTTTTGGCGTAACTGAAGAGGAAATGATGGAATTCTTCAACCAGCAGATGCACCTAGCTGGTCTTGCCCAGGCTGCAGGGAACCCAGTCTTAGCCTGCCAGGTGAGCAGCCATTTGCCAATTTAATGATTTCTCATGATGCTTTGGTGTTGACAGACATTTTTCAAATTCATTTTCTGATATTAAATTTATTGTGGAATATTTCTTTTTACAGGTTAATCTGGATAAGAACTTTGCATTCTTGGAGTTTCGATCAATTGATGAAACTACCCAAGCGATTGCTTTTGATGGCATTAATTTTAAGGGTCAGAGTTTAAAAATAAGACGACCTCATGATTATCAGCCAATGCCAGGCATGTCAGAGCATCCGACCCTCACCATGCCAGGTACGACACAGATCCCAGGTATGAAGCTCATGGAGCACATGCAGCGTATTGAGGGATTGCTTTTGAAGACTGCTTTAACAATTTGGTATTCCTGGTTATGCAAGATATTAAACATATTTGTTTAAGTATGGCTGTTTCATACTTTTTTGTTGTTAAATGTGCAAACACTAGGGATACTTGGAGAGTTTGGTAACGCAGTCTAGATGAGGCAATTCCAAAAATATGTCTGTGTGTATTCCATCATTCTTTTCTGTCTTTAGATCTTAGGAATTTGGAATATGAAATACTGACAGGTAACCAAATATGAAAAAAAAGTGAAATATGGTCATGCCATAATTATGATTGTCCAAAGTTTAAGAATAGAAGGTAAGTGAAGTTTGTTTTTCTTTCAGTTATTGCAGGTGTGGTGTCAACAGTGGTCCCCGATTCACCCCATAAGATCTTTATTGGTGGTCTGCCTAATTACCTTAATGAAGACCAGGTATGTCTGTAGCTGCTGTGTTTGACTTGCGGCCCAGCGGGTTGGAGAGCAGCCGTGGTAGCCTGGGTGTCCAACAAGCACACAGGTTTTGGGTTAATGCGTGTAGTGTCTGCTTTTGTTCCAACTCTCCACAATTTCTCTTGCTGGTCTTAACTTACAGTCAAACTGCCTTTTCTGAATTTTGATTTACAATCTCTCTCCCTCTCTTTCCTCCTTTTTAGTTTTTAAGTTTGTAGGATAGACTGATACAATTTGGTTAATTATGGGAAGGGTGTGCTAGTTTTTTATTTATATCTATGGCCTTTGTGCTAGTTGTTACTGAAGGCTCATGACAGCCACTTTGCCTTTGAAATAATACTATGACTTGAAGAATGATACCTGTGTGGTTGTTTTTATATTTTTATTTTCTTATTTTTATTCAGTTTGACCATGAAAAGTGGATTGAAGATAAATGTTCCTCCAACATTTTTAGTAGACAAACTTTGGATATTTTTACATGTATTATAATATTTTTGTTGATATCTGTGACTGCCAGATGGAATACTGTCCCCCAAAATTGATGGCAGTCCTTAGTTCATTTAAAGTAGTGCTAATGAATTTCTTGAGCTATGAGGTCTCAATATTTTTAATGTGACCTTGTTTAAGGTAAGTGAATTACAATCTTGATGTTGAAAAAGCCTCTTTGAATAACATACAGGATTAGAAACTTGATTCAGTAAAAGGACAACTTCAAGTACATGTTTTTTATTGTATGTAGATTACATTATATGATATTCAGAGAGGTGTGTTCCATACAGATTGTAAAATTAATATTTCAGCTAAAGGTGGATGAAAGAAAAAATCACATTCCTGTGAGTCACTTATCAAAACATTTTTACCTGCACTATTAAGAGGCTGCGCTTTTTCAAAAACATGAAGGTTGTCATTAATGTATATACTCTGACTAAAGCAAAGAATCCATGTCAGAAAGACCAATGCAAATGCAGTTGAAAATAAGGATAAGTGACACAAGGTGAGGGCGGAAAAAGCAGAGGGCTTGGATAAAGAAGGGAAGGGTCAGGTTGGTTCAGATGAAGTGAGGAAGGCCCGTCTTCGGCGCATCTCTTGCAGGCTTATACGCAGGTCAGGACAGGTTAGATGCAGTGGGCAGCCGCCGCCACCCCAGCAAACAGCACCTTATTGGAAGCAGATGCATCCCAGCTCATACCGACTTTGGTGCCTCTCGTTGTAGTATTTATCAGTCACTTTAAGAGTTAAGGTGTTCAAATTTTCAAGGCTCTGATTGGGGCTTAGGCACTCTTCTCATTTTGGCTTTAATGATGAGCTCATTACATTGAATGTGAGGGCTATTTGCATATTCTTTTATTTTGTTTTTCACAAAATTTACAGTTCAATAAGATCAAAGTTACATGGTGATGACGCCCCTGTAGACAAAATTGTCCTTTTTATTTTAGACAAGGAAGCCTTGTAGCATAAGCCTTGGTATAGCCATTCAAAAGATTTTGATGTTGGACAGATTGTCAAACTGTGTTGTTGTCCTTTTCCAGAGTTCTCTTTCAGAGTTCTCTTTCAGAGCTCTTTTTCAGGGTTTTCTTTCAGGGATCTCTTTCAGAAACTTACTTTTACAGGGAATTACTCATGGGCCTTAGTTTCGAGAGGGGAATACAAAGCATTTATTCTTTATTATGACTGAATAATAAGTGTATAGCAACTCATTTGGAAACCAAATATACTCATCCTGTCTTTTTGCTTTCTTCCCCCGTTTGTTTCCCCTAGCGAAGGGTTCGTGGTTGAATGCCCTAAGCGGCCCATTTGTACTGCCCATGATAAAGCCTGCCTCACTATGCATATCATAATGAACCGTCCTGACCAAGGCAAGTTCTAGTCTTTTGGTCGTACGTTGGCGCACCAATTTTTTAGGGTCGTTGTTCCGAGTGGGAATAGGTAAGTTTTACCTGAAAATCCATTTTCAAGAGCACATCATAGGTCATGTGAAGAATAAGTATCAGGTGAAAAAAAAAGTATAGATACATACAACTAGTCAGGGAACAGACTTAATCGAGTCTTGGTAATATGCTCCAAAGGTAAGTATTTTCATTTTGCCTGAGTTCAGAATGATATATGGGACTAAGGTCTTAGGTTTGGTAACATTTTTCAGATCTAAATGTTCAAATTTAATGTGATTTGTTTATAAATTTCTCCATTGGCTTTATTTTGTTTGTAAAAATTAGTGCATGAAATCTTAGTAGTCAATGTCAGTTTGATGCAAAAATCTCATTTTTGTACAACTGTCTCCTTCCCCTTTATTCCTCTTTCCGCGCCATTCACATTTTGGAGACAAATGCTGCATACTTCACCGCTTGTGGTAATGTGGTTATATCTAACTTTTTAACCAATTCACTTCGTTCTTGAGCATAGAACAAATATTCAAGCTTTTTTAAAATATTTTTTTGTATTTTATTTATTTTTATTATTCAGAAAACTTACATGAGTGGTAGAAGTTACTTCTGTATTTATCATAGGTCAGGGGAAAAGGTTTTTACACTAACATGTGCACTCTTGTGTATGATTGTACTTTTGTTTGTATATATGTATTTACCTCTTCTGTAATCTATAATTATGTGCACTTCCTCATCAATAGTATACAAACATACACACACACACAAATACATACATGTTATGAAGTTTCCAAAAAGAATCAAACCTTTTCACCTTTTGTGGTTGCATGGTTTTGGATTTCCATACAATTTATCTCTTTATCTTGGGATCGACCTCCCTGCATCACAGGTTTAAAATCAATATGTTCTGTAATGGCACTTCAATATCCCAGACTGTGGGTACTTTTTTTTTTCCGTAATCATGTGTGTACTTAAGCAACACACTTGTTTTAGAAAAATGAGTAACAAAAAAAAATAAATAAAAATAAAAAATAAGAGGGAGGGAGGGAGAATCCACATCTCAGGGCGAGGTGAGATACTGATTCTACTTAGTTAAAATTTTATTATCTTTAGTTGTCAGTGTATATAAATGTTTATAGACATATTTATACTTGTATATTGTATTTACCTTTGTAGCTACCACACTATACACACACAAGCACATTTTATATAAACAAATAGGTAGTTGAGGTGGCAGCTAAAAAAAAAAAAAAAAAAAAAAAAAAAAAAAAAAAAAAAAAAATCACCATAACCATCATTATCATAATTAGGCTAATCGGTGAGTAGTAGTTGAAAAGTTTAAGTATAGTACATTAAAGTTATGGTACTAAGAGTATATTTAGGAAAATATTTTCATCTAATCTTTCTTTACAACCACTTTTGCTAGTACTATTTAAATTGAGATATGGCATACTAGGCAGGCTGTAAGCTCATTAGATGATGTATTACTGTCTTTTGATAAGTAAAAGATAAATCCGCCACCAGTACGTCTTTTTTTTTTTTTTTTTTTTTTTTTTTTTTTTTTTTTTTTTTTGAAATGGGGGGGGGGGGGCAAATGAAGTTGAGTCTAGTGAGAGGATTGACAAACCAGGGCCTTGTAATTACAAAAGTGCTCTAACACTGAGCTATGCCACCTTTATGTATTGGTTAATAAATGATG
>NW_020870337.1:0-2500 GCF_003789085.1 Penaeus vannamei
ATATATATAATATATATATATTATATACATATATATATATATATATATATATATATAATATATATATATATATATATATACTTATAATATATATATATATATATGTACATAAATATAGACACACACACACATATTATATATATAAATATATATATATATATATATATATATATATATATATATATATATATATATATATATATATATATAATATATAATATATATTATATATATATATATATATATATATATATATATATATATATATATATATATAAATATATATATATATATATATATATATATATATATATATATATTATATATATATAAATATTATATATATAATATATATATATTATATATTATATATATATATATATATATATATATATATATATATATATATTATATATATATATATTATATATATTTGTGTGTGTGTATGTGTGTGGTATTTAATAGCAAAATCTCGGGATATGAAAGACAAAGTACAATATACATAATCGATGTCACTTGAAATCAGGTAAAGAGAAAATGAGAGAAAAACAAAGAGAGAGAGAGAAAAAAAAAACATTACGGCATCATTGGAGAATTTCATGTTGGGATGATGGATGATGAATCAGAAAAGTCATGTTTATTTCTGTTTTGTCAAGGATAGATTAAATCCTCTTATACGAGAGGAAATGGGAGGTCCCTTTTTTCTGGAATTATTATTTTCTTTTTGTGCGTGTACTTATTGTGCATAAATAATAATAAAAAAAACTGTCTCTAAAAAAGACATATATGATATATTTTCAGGATGCAGAACCGCCTACTTGTATCATCTACGTCCACACACTAACATAGAGACGTAGAAACCTTTATGTGTTTATGATTAAGTGTGCCTATTGAAATTCACAAAGGAGTTAGCACGCATTCTTATCTTATCCTTATCCTTCTTTAACCTCTTCTTGATAATAATAGCATTTTGATACTAATATTATAATTATATCATTTTCGTCATGTTGATAATATGATTTTATCATTAACAGTGATATGAAATTCTTATATTTTGTTATCATTTCTTGCAGTTGTTAACCATTATCATTGTTTATGGTTATTAACACAATCTTTATTCCTTATCTTTATCTATTTTCTCCACCAATATTACTTCTATAGGGATAATAATCCTATTAAAAGGACGAAAAAATATATAATACAAATAACGATGAAAGTAATAGTAATGATGATGAATGGAAAAACACAACCGTGATGATACATTGGTAAATCTACAATACACATACTAGATTTATTGAAGATGGAATCCAGGGGGATTTAGAAAAACTATTTCTTAATGTATATGAATGTAGTTTTGTGTGGGGGTATAAATAATAAATAAAATAATAATAAAAAAAAAATAATAATAATAAATAATAATAATAAAATAATAATAGAACAATAATTATAATAATATAATAATAAAAAGAAGACCATTAATGAAAAAACAATGATAAATATTAATGATTTAAAAAAAGAAGAAATAATAATGGTATTTGAATGTATCGCTATTGCTAACATAAGATGGAAGAAATACTAAAGAAACTAATAATCACAGTCATAATAAACTATAAAAAACAGAATCATTATAATTGTGATGATAATAATAATAATGATAGTAGTAGTAACAAAAATATTAATCAAGATTTAATGATTGATGACAACTCAATAATAGTAAAAAAAAAAAAGAATACTAATAATGAGAATGATGATGATATAAGGAAATGATAATGATGAAAAATATGATAACAACAATGAAGAGAATTAATAACAGTAATAGAAATGATAATGGTAATGATGATAGCAATAATAGTAATGATTATAATGTTAATTATAATAATGTAGGTAATAGAATGAAGCATAGGGTTCATAGGTAATGATAATAATAATGATGATGATGATAATAATCATAATATTAATAATAGTAATAATTTTAATAGTAGGAGTAGTAGTAGCAGTAGTAGTATGATAAATTATTTAACTGATGATAATAATAATAATAGCAATAATACTGATAACAAAAATGATATCAATAATAATGATAATGATAAAATCCAGAATAATAATTATAGTGATGATGATGATGATAATAATAAACAAAATAATAATAATAATGATGATGATGATGATATAATAATAATAATAATAATAATAATAATAATAATTAATAATAATAACAATAATAAAATAAATAACTAGTAATAATAAATAACAATCAAGAACTACATTTATTATAAAAGATATAGTAGTGCAGCAATGACAATAATGATGATAAAATAATACTGAATTCAGCAACTATTATAACAACTATCATGATTATAAAATGATACTGAAAATTACATCAATGATGACTATAATAGTAATAATCATAGCTATCATTATAAAACAGAATACTAACATTTGTTAAAAAACTACAATAATGAAAGTAAAAGAAATATTGATATTTTAAGCCCTATTATTA
>NW_020870337.1:17500-27973 GCF_003789085.1 Penaeus vannamei
GTATATTATCTCATAATATCCATAATATATAAATTTATATTACCTATTAATAGTATATATCATATTATATATTATAATATCATACTTCTATATATATACTATATGTATATATTGTGTGTGTGTGTGGTGTGTGTGTGTACTATATATATTCATGACTATACTATACATATATCATATATGATACTCAGTACAGTGCATACTTCTATCTCTTTATTATCCCTCGCTCTTCCTCCTCACTATCCTTTTCCTCTCTCTCTTCTTCTCTTTCTCTTTCTCTCTCTCTTTCTCTCTCCTCTCTCTCTACTCTCGTATTTCGTCTCTCCTCTCGTCTCTCTCTTTCTCTCTCCCGCTCTCTCGCTCTCTCTCTTCTACGTTTCCTCTACTTTCTCGCCTCCCCCCCCCCTATTTCGTCTCTAGAGTCCACTTATTCTTCACTCTGGATTGGCTCAACTACTGTTGGCACATGTTGATTGAACATTCTTCATTCTCCCACCCCCTAGCCTCCCTCCCCACCCCTCTACCTCTCCTCCTCACACGCACATCTTCGCCCAGCTAGGCTTCTTTTATATGCGCGATTTCAAACAACTACTATCTCTTCACCCTCCCTATATATATATATATATATATGTCATGACTTCATATGTATAATATATATTATTATTATATAAATATATGTATAAGCAATAATATATTCTTATATATACTACATTATACTATATACATTATAATCCGCTAATCACTAAACCAAGTATAATTGAGCAATACATAATAATAGACACTATAATAGTAGTAGATTACCTACTCCACTCGCTCGATGTAATCTAATTCATACATGGTTGACATACTGAAAGTTGTTTTAACGTCTAATTTACTTTATCATAATATTTATTATTAATACTATATATATTGGGTTGTGTGTGTGTCGTGTGTGTGTGTCGTGTATGTAATGGGTATGTTCTATATATTTCTCCCTTATTTTTTCCTGTCCTCCCGCGTCTTTTCTTCAAGTCATTACTCTCAACCCTCAATTATTTCTCTCGTCCTCACAATCATCCCTTATATGCTTGTTTCTTTAAATGACTTTTCTGTCTTTACTTTTATCTTTGGGTTCCTGCATCCTTCTTTTCTTACGCCTGCTTTTTCTTTTCTTTTTGTCTCTCTATTACTTCTTTTATATCTCCCAGCCTCGCTCTCGTTTCTCTCTCGTTCTTAGTCCTTCTTGTGTCGCGTCGCGCTATCGGGCAGTGGCGCTTCGAGAAGCATTGGAAAGACGCGAAGGAAAACTGCTTTCTTTTCTTTTGTGATAAAGGAATGGATTTTATTCTGATTTGTTAACAGTACAGCACCCATACCTCCGCGTCGGTGACAGTTTATATATGCCAGCTGTTGTTATTCTGTTGCAGAACACAGCAGCAGTGAATTTGGAAAAAAGCACTCATCTGAAGCCTTATGTTTTGCATCCAAATGACAATCCTATCTAATATATTTAAATTTAGTTTTGGATATTTTCTTATAATACGTATCGGCGATGCTTCTCGGCGATATTTGGTATTAGTGAACTCCACAGCACGCATACACACACGCACACGCGCCGCACGCATCAAACACACACACACACACAAAACAACACAGACTACACAGCCCCAGCTCACACACACACAGCACACACAATGTCACGACACACACCACACGACAACATTATATATATATATATATTTCATATATAGTATACTCTTATTTATATATATATAGATTATATCATATATATATATATACACCACACACACAGACATCAGACACAGCCCACACACCACCACACAACAACAACACACCAGCAAGAGCCACACACAACACACACACATACACACAACACATCACACACACAACCACACACACACACCCACACATTGTGCACACACACACCCACACACACACCACATACACACACACACACAACACAATCATATATATATAGCTATAGTTATATATATTATATTACTATTATGATATTTTATATATTATAAGTACTAATATACTATATATATATTATATAATATATATAATATGTATCGTATATATAAGTATATACTTACATAATGTTCATGGTTATATACTATACAACATATATACATAGGCAGTATAATATATATATTTATATTATATATATATATCTATATAATTAGTTAGTATAGTATTGTATATCATATATTGATATAGTAATATATAATGTATGTATGTAAACATATATATATATATATATATATACTATTATATAATATATATCAATTATATATATAATATGTATGTTGTTGTATGTATGTATGTATACTAGATAGATAGAATAGATATAGGGATATAGATAGATAGATATATAGATGATGAGACAATACAACGTCAACAGCCGACACCACGCACAGGTATATATATATTCATATATATTTATTTATATATATATATATAATAACCCGGAATATATATAATATTACTACTATATTATTAGTGTATATTAGGTATATTTAGTGACATAGTATATATAGTATTCTATATATATATATATATTATCTCTTATATATATATTAATATCATAGATATATATCCGATAGATAGATAGATAAAATAGACATATATATAATATATATATATACTACATACAGACTAGTAATATAAGTATTATAATATATAAGTAATCATATTATATAATATATGGCTCTCACTTCAAAGATTTTACACTGACCCAAATTTTCATGGAGGAATTAATATCATCTACAGTTTCATTTTCCCTCTACACTACGGTTGTTGAAAACCACTTCTATCCGACAAACTTCTATCATCTTTCTATACATGTGACATCTCCTGGTTTTTTGAGAACACCAGCTGATTGGATTTTGAGTGCCATGAATGGCACTCATCAGAAACCATTGCCTCATTATCTGGAAATCGGTTTGCGCTTTTTTGCAAGAATTAACTTCCTTGAACGGGGGAAAGAGGAAGAAGTCCCTATACTGCAAAGGCCAGAGGAATTAGAGGAATGAGGACGAATGTCGTAGCCACAGGACAAGCAAACTTCCAATTGGCTGTTATTTAAGGGGCATCTGTAATGAAGGAGGTGTAGACACCTGTTTTTGGACAACATTCTCTTCCTCTCATTCTTCTTTCTAAATACTTCTCTCAATTTTTCGTAGTTCAAATAACCTGTGGTAATCTTTGCCGAGAGAATCTGTTTTATCACTATCCATGCCTGATAGCTACTTATACTTTTATTATGAATCTTCTGTCGAGGGTGATGACACATGCCTTTTTGGCGGATGGACAAGTCAAAGTGCTTCTTTAATTTTTTTGTATATGAGCTTTCTGGGTTTGCATATGAGATTTGGACACAAAACACAAGTAAGTTATACTCCCTCAGAAAAGCCTTGATTTCTCAAGCACATGCAAATAAGAGTCTATAGAAGCGATTGGGACAAATTTAATAAGTAGCTTGGACACATGGTTNGTGTGTGTGTGTGTGTGGGTGTTGTTGTGTGTGTGTGTGTGTGTTGTGTGTGTGTGTGTGTGTTGTGTGTGTGTGTGTGTGTGTGTGTGTGTGTGTGTGTGTGTGTGTGTGTGAGTGTTGTTGCTGTGTGTGTGTTGTGTGTGTGTGTGTGTGTGTGTGTGCGTGTGTGTGTGTGCGTTGGTGTGTGCGTGTGTGTGTGTGTGGTCTGTGTGTGTGTGTTTGTGTGTGAGTGTTTGTGTGTGTGCGTGTGTAGTTGAACTAAAATGATAACAGTAAATAAATAAATAACATAATAAAACAATAATACGACGAAGAAATTGGTGGTGTAAAGGTCATGATACTACGACTACTACATTACTATTACTACTACAACTGCTACTACTACTACTACTAAAATAAGTGATTTTGACAATAATATAAAAAATAACAGTAGTTGCAGCAGTAGGCCAAGAAAAGTATTAGCGGTAATAAAGATGATAATGATGATGATGATAACATAATAAAATAATAATAATAATAATGATAATAATTATGATAATAATAATAATGATAATAAAGACAAGAAGAGCAAGAAAATAAGATAAAGAAGATAAGGAAAGAAATAAAGAAGAAAAATAAAATAAAGATAAAAAAGTAAAAAGAAGAGAGAAAGAAAAGAAAAATTGAACCATAATAACGAACCTCGAAGCCCCATCCACACCACCTGAAACCCAAACGGACCGAACGAAGCTCCGAACCCAAGGAAACGAACACCGCTCACCCCGCCATGTTCGATTTTTTTTTTTTTCTTCTTCTTCTTTTTTTCGCAATCTAGAACATTCAGCCGCGTCCTTAAGGCTCTCCTTAGTTCCCAAAGGATCCAAAGTATCAGAATGCGCCCGTGAATTATGTAGATCCAGCAGATTGGCCATTACTCCGGGGAATATCTTTAGAGAGAAAACCGGGAGAGAAATAGTTGCTTCGAGACCATCCGGGTCTTCGGTGGCTTCGAGTCGTCGAGAGAGATATATATTTTTTTCTTTTATATTCATGATCACTATTGTTGTTTTAGCGTTGTTATTGGTGTTATTAGTTCTTCTTCATCATAGTTTTGTTGTTGTAATTGTTCGTAACATCAGTATTACTTTCATTATTATGTTAATTATTGTCGATATAACTATCATTATATTCATTGTTATCATTATTATTGTTATTATTATCTATTATATTATTATTATATTTTATATTATTATTATCATTACTACTATTATTACTATTACTATTATTATTATAGTTAACATTAATATTGCTTTTATTATTATTGTTACTGATGTTGTAATTATTATTATTATCATAATTATCATAATCATTATATTATTATTATATCTATTATTACTCTTATTATTGCTAATATCATTGTCATAATTATCGTTATTATTACTCTTATGATTACTATTATCATCATCACCATCATCATTATTATATTAACATCATATTATTACCACCATCCTCACCATCACAATCACCATCCTCTCCACCACTATAAGCATCACCCTCCTCCTCATCACACTCACCATCACCCTCCTCATCCTCACCATCACAATCACCATCTTTACCATCACAAACCACCATCCTCTCTCCTAAGCATCACATCCTCATCACAACTCTCCACCCTATCACCATCCTCATCACATCACATCCTCATCACAATCACACCAACATCCTCATCCTCACCATCACAACCACCATCCTCCCCCCCACCCTAAGCATCACCATCCTCATCACAATCACCACCACCATCCTCACCATCAAAATCACAACCACCACCACCACCATCCTCTCCCCTCCACCCTAAGCATCACCACCTCACGGACGCCGCCACCGTCCTCCTCATCCTCACCACCACAATCACCACCACTATCCTCATCCTCGCCATCACAACCACCATCCTCCCCCCTACCCTAAGGATCACCATCCATCACAATCACAACCACCATTCTCCCCCACCCTAAGCATCACCATCTCATCACAATCACCACCACCATCCTCATCCTCACCATCACAATCCCCATCCTCCCCCACCCCCACTTCCTCCCACCATCACCGTCCTCCTCACCACCACAACACCACCACTAAACCAGCAATCACCATCCTCCTCATTCACCATCACAATCACCGCCATCACCTCACAATATCACCACCACCATCCTCCTCATCCTCACCATCACAATCCCCAGTCCTCCACACACCACCATCCTCCCCCCACCCTAAGCATCACCACCGCCCGGACGCCGCCATATTCCACCCGGCGGGAAGCGAGTCCGTTGAACTATGTCGCATTCAAACCCCGACACAACATCCCCATTATAATAACTCGTGTGATTTGGGTTCGGTCATAACTCCTCATCATTTCGTTCGCAGATTGTGATGAAGGAAATAACGAGAACAAAAGATTTATAATTGTATGTTATTTTTTTTCCTGGATTTCCGTTTTCAGGGAGGGCGTGCAGTTGCCGGTTATTATTATGTATGGATGATATATTTATGTTATTCTGTCACAAATGCGTTGCCATAAACTATAAAGAGTTTTTTTTTTGTTGTTTGATAATGAAAAGCAAATAATACTGTCAAGAGAAACAGCGTTCATGTTTGAAGTTTTGATAACGTTAATATTTTATGGTATTGATTCCGACTGCGTTCATTCATTTTGATATATAGTGAGATTTTTTTTCAACGCTCGCTTGGAGGATAGTTATGATAGTTATAAAAAAATAATATCAAATTGATATTAGATCGTGGGAATTCTTCGACTGAATTGTGGATTCTCGCTTGCGGCTTTGTAGTAATCCGCTGGACCAAATATGGCTCTTCCAGCCACGGGACTTCCACCCCAATCTCGGTTCATCTTTTTACGCTCCTGACAAAATAAAGGGTCATATTTTACCTATTAGTCTATTCAGTTAATTGCATAGTTATCCATTCCTCTCGTTGCAACTAAGTTATTTATCAAAAGAGCTTTCAGAATTCAAGAAAACGCTCGAATAGGACGTACCTGAACAGCATCTTCGGGGAGACAGAACTAGGCCTAAAAGAAACTGTTTTTACCTAAGGCTCTCCCCAGGCACTAACTTTCTCGACGTTCGTCCTAGTCTGATATTTTTTTTGTAGGCTTTCTTCCCCTTACCCCCCGTCTAGTTACTGCCTGCCGAGAATATAGAATATATATTTATTTTTTGTTCTTTATTTCCCAACCGTGTAATCTTTCCTATATATATACGCTGTAAATTTATATAGACTTGCTGCCTGATACAAAGACAGAGCTAGATCAAGTTCATTCGAAATTTATATCGAATTTACTTTCCTTTCATGTGGCAAATAACTAAATAACTAATCTCTTTAAATCTCAACGGAGGTTAAATTACCGAGCGCAGCAGATCAGTTATAATCCATCTACTTTGATATAAAGAGTTATTATCTGTTCAGCTTGAGTGACACACACACACACACACACACACACACACACACACACACACACACACACACACACACACACACACACACACACACACACACACACACACACACACACACACACACACACACACACACACACACACACACACACGAGGCTGGAATTCTGAACAGATGGAAATCATGGTTTCCTCTTGTTTCGAAATGAACGAATCGTGATTCTGGGATAATTTTCACAACGAATGGTCGCTCCGTTTAGTTCTAACGGCCTGTCTGTCTCTCCAACAACGAACTTTATTTCGTTTTGGAAAGGATAGCGAAGTTTATTGAACGAGACCCTTTATATCTGAAAGGTTTTGATGTTCCTTATAGATAGGTTAGTTAGGATATGAGGATTATTGGGTCTTTTGATATGACGGGAATGTCCTTATAGATAGTTAGGATATTAGGATTGTTAGGCTGTTTGCTATGACGGGCATGTCCTTATAGATAGGGCAGTTAAGATATGAGGATTATGAGGATTATGAGGCCGTTTGCTGTGACGGGAATGCTGGAATTGCAAGAATGTCAACGGGTTGTGGATTTTGGCTGGAAATCAGTATGCAGGAGGATTTACCCGATTGCAAATGGCGGCGGTATCTTGCTTGGTATTAGTCAGGTAAGCGAGAGATTTTAGGCGTTTTGTGACTTCGATGTTGTACAAAATTTCGACGAATGTGTGTCATAATAGGGTAATTTACGGTTTGTGAATGTATAAACATATTTAGGGGAATGTTGTTGATAGGTAGTGTTTATTAATTCTGACACAATAGCAAGAAAGGTTCAGAAAATCTTCCTAGCGATTTGAACGATAAAAAAAGAAGAATGAAACCGTTACAAAACTTAAAAAAAAGGAAAGAATGATTTAATTACACTAATAATATTCTCTCGTACATATCCAAGAGCAAAATTCTGTTCCTAATCCACCCGAATCAAAAGAATTATTTATTTATTCATTTATTTATATTTCATTATAATTTTTTATTTATTTTATATTCAAAAGAGCGAAAATAGTAAGATTTGCTTTACGGTCCAAGAACTCGACGACAACACTGCGTCTGCGCGGGTAAATTTTGAATTCAAATCGGATTCTTTTTTTTAACGGACGTCGATTCCAACTCCGGGTGATAGGACTACATTCCAATTCCCGAATTCCGGATTTCTCTTTTATTTACGTATTTGTTTTTATTTTCTGCATTCTTCCTTGGTGTGTTTGAAATTGTCCTTTTCTTTCTTTCTCTCGCTCTGGTTTTTTATTTATTTTTTTTTCTGTGTCCTAAGCCTCTAAATCCTTGTGCGTTTATCCTTCGCTTTATCCTACTATATCCTTGCTTCCTAGTTTCAAGTTTCGACCCTATTTCACCTCATATATCCTAGTCCTTTGGTCTTCCCCCCCCTCCCTCTCACCTCTCTCCACTACACCCCTCTGTGTGTGTGTGTGTGTGTGTGTGTGTGTGTGTGTGTGTGTGTGTGTGTGTGTGTGTGTGTGTGTGTGTGTGTGTGTGTGTGTGTGTGTATGTGTGTGTGTGTGTGTGTTGTGTGTGTATGTGTGTATAGAATACTAGTGTGTGTATGTGTGTGTGGAATGGATATGTGTGTAAATATACGAAGTGTGTGTGTGTGTGTGTGTGTGTGTGTGTGTGTGTGTGTGTGTGTGTGTGTGTGTGTGTGTGTGTGTGTGTGTGTGTGTGTGTGTGCGCGCGCATGTGTGCGTGGAAGCGAACGAATGGATGTAAGTAGATATACGAGTGTCTGTATATGTGTACATGTAAAACATCCGAGTGTATGTCTGTATCTGCGTACGTGTGGAAGTATACAAGTACGTGCGCGCGTGCGTGTATGTGCGTGTGAGCTGCCCAGTTTGTCCACCTGGTTTATGGCTCTGCAACAGATGAGTGTTCAGTGCAGCAACTTTGTGGGTTGCTGCAGTGAACACGGGCCTCCCCCCCCCTCCTCTCCCCCCTTCCTCCTTCCTTCTTCTCTCCCTCCTGCCTTTTCTCTCCCTCCTCTTCCCTTTCTCAACCTCCTTTCCCTTCCCTTCCATCCTTCCGCTTCCCCTCCCACTTCCCTTTCCCTCTCCCCTCCCCCCCACATCCCCCCTCCTTTCCTTCCCCTCCCCTCCTCCCCTCCCCCCCTCCCTCTTCCCTCTCCCTCCCCCCCACTCCCTCCTATCCCTCCCTTCCCTCACCCTCCCCTTCCCCCATCCCCTCCTCTTCCCTCCTCCCCCCTTCCCCCTCCCCTCCCTTCCCCCCCACCATCCCCTTCCCTGCCCCCAATCCTTTTAACGGCCTGTGCCATCTCTCTGCACCTATGTATATTTTAGACACCTTTAGAGTGGAGTAAAATGCATACATTATGCATACATACCTACACGCATGTATGCATACATATACATCTATATCTATATGTTTAACTATCATCTCCTCTCTCTCTCTCTCTCTCTCTCTCTCTCTCTCTCTCTCTCTCTCTCTCTCTCTCTCTCTCTCTCTCTCTCTCTCTCTCTCTATATATTATATATTATATATATAATATATATATATATATATATATATATATATATATATATATATATATAATATATATATATATGTACATGCATATGTATATCTATCATAATCTATTTAGCTCTCTACTACTTACCTATCTATTTATCTATCTATCTATCTATCTATCCATCTATCTATCTATCTACACGTGTATATATTCTATACATATATAGACACATAGACAAACAGAACGGACCGCTTGACCTTACAAACAAACAAACAAACTCTCTGGCTTTTCTTTGTTTTATTTTTTCCTGTTTCATTTATCTTTTCTCTTTCTCGTCCCTCTTCAATAGCGGGTTATTGTTCTGTCTGGCTTTTGCTTGAAAAAGGTTTGTCTGTCTGTCTCTATCTGTTTGTGTGTGTGTGCATACATATACGTATATAAATATATATATATATATAATATATATATATATATATATATATATATATATATATATACTATCTATCTATCTATCTATCTATCATCTATGTATTTCTCTCTCCTCTCTCTCTCTCTCTCCTTCTCTCTCTCTCTCTCTCTCTCTCTCTCTCTCTCTCTCTCCTCTCTCTCTCTCTCTCTCTATAATATATATATATATATATATATATATGTATATATATATTATTATATATAGTATAATATATATATATATATATATATATATATATATATATATATATAGAATATATATATATATATATATATATATATATATATATATACTATCTATCTATCTATCTATTATCATTATATCTATCATTATCATCTATCTATCTATCTATCATCTATCTATCTATATCTATATCATCTATCTATCTATCTATCTATATACAGTATATATATATATATATATATATATATATATATATATTATATATATATATATATATATCTTTAATTCAATTTATTCACATACACACACAACATATATGTATGTATGTATCTGTCTATCTATATAT
>NW_020870337.1:29424-34424 GCF_003789085.1 Penaeus vannamei
GCGGTTGCTTGGCGCTTCTTTAATCTCAACATAATTGCAGGTATGTACCAAGCTCTGGTCCACTTTGTCAGAGACCAACGAAAGTAACATCATTCATTTTTTTTTTAAATAAACTTTTACATGAACCTGTGAATAATTGATTAAACAATGCATACGAATTAGAGCATATTTAACCCTTGATGCCAAAGAAAAATTAATTTCCTATGTTTCACAATCAAGTTTCATTTTTCATTACAAAGAACTAACGACAAAGGATCAGATTTCTCAATATATGCCAAATTAATTTCCCAAATTACTGCAGGAATTTTCCATAAAGAATTATTATCTCCCATCCATCCATATAGGGATATGACATTTGATATATAGTACATTATAATATGTGAAGGAATATTAAAATTGAAATTGAGCAAAGTATATAGTCACGATAGTATTACAGTTTTTCTTGTTACTGATTAGAAATATAATACTTTATCAGGAAAGATAATTTTTAGCCATCGGATAGAGAAAACATAAAAAATGGAAAAGAAAATATTATAAAGAAATATAAATAAAACGACAAACTGCCGGCTATACACTAAATATTCACACCACACATACACATATCACACATACACATATCAACACACATACACACACATCACACACACACACACACACACACACACACACACACACACACACACACACACACACACACACACACACCCCGCTCACACAAATAGAGATATTCACACACACAACAAATACACCTTAACGGAAAGAAACACTATTAAAACTACTACAAAAACAACTATTTCTCACAGAAATATATAAAAAAATGAACTTTACATTTTTTATTTTCTTATATTTTTACATTTTCTTTCTGAAAAGACCGCTACCGTCCACCAGGAGTTCGCGTCCTTACTACACGCTAAATAGAACTGCTATAAATAATTTTCTCTCACTCTAAATTTAAATCTAAATTTAAATCGATGTTTCGTGAGCTCATCATACACACAGGTCACGAATTTTTTTATTAATTTAACTTGGGGGTGCGTTCCATCTTTGACATGAAAAAAATCATAACTTTGGAAATCCCAATTTGTTTTTTTTTTTTTTTTTTTTTTTTTTTTTTTTAGAATATATCGAGCGAAAAAAAATGAATTTCTGTGATATAGGCTATAGTGACGTAGGATTTCTAGGAACGATATCAACAAATATCTAAAGCGAAAGATAATAGACATAAACTTCTCTAAAGAAAGTAACCCTAAATTTGCCACCAGATATGGAAGACATCATGCATATCATTTTCCTATCTCTTCCTTTACACTGTTCTCTCTTATTCACTTATTTTTATTTGCCATTTGTTTTCTGACATCTGCTATAGATATAAAATTTGCCATTCTTGAGATCTAAGTCAGTTTTGATGATTCCATTAGCTACCGGATATGAAACGAAGCAGGCCAAATTTTGAAAAAAAAAAAAAAAAATAAATAAATAAAAAAAAAATGAAAAAAAATAAAAGACATCTTGAATTTTCCTTGTGCCAAAGATGTCACGCACTTGCGTCTTTATCTCAAATTCACGAAACTATAAATTCATGAACAAAAACAAATATATACGCGTCTTAGGCCCGTACTTTTTAAAACCTTTAGTCCATGCTGGCGATCGCTGAGAAGGGCCGATCGAAACCCAGCGAACGAAAGGGATCGCCAGCGCTAACATCTTGTATTCCTGCTAAATCTAGCGCTTCGGCGACTAAAAAAACGCGGGAAACGCAAATTTGTTTACATCTGCAGTGCGTTATATAACCATATACAATAAATATATATGGTTGGCCTTACATTATATATATATATACATTTATATATATAATATTACCTTACCTTATCTAACATAACCTAACTTAATAGCCTGAGTCTATACAAAGGAGTTAGAAATTAATTTTTACTATACCTAACCGATAAAAAATAGTAAAGTGCAGGGCTACAAGGGTTAGGTTAGGTCAGACACGCCTCATTATAGAGCGGTGGAGCATGACAGCTATGTTTCTATAGCCCGTAGTAAACATGCCATCATCAAAAAACATATGGCAACACTTGTGAAAAGAAAATTATCCCTATAACCAAAATAACAGCAACTTAAATCAAAATAACTCATCTGGAGGGGGGGGGGAGAAGGAATACAGCAGATGTCTTGAGCTCTCGACTGGAACATTGATAGTCTTGAAAAAAAAAAAAAAAAAAAAAACTACGTATATACGTTATTTCATAATAGATGGTAATTTTCAGAGATTTTAAAATTACAATGTGATTTCTATATAATATTATACACAAAGATATTACAAATTTGTAATTTGAAAGCAAGAAAGTGCTATTCAATCGCGGGAAAGGAAGGGCTCGCGCGACTTAGATTCGCTAGGCTGTTCCGATACGACTGAACTTCAGCCCTGTAAGATTGCCTGGCGAACGCTTGTCATGCATTTAATAGTACGAAATTCCCGATCGCCGGCGGAATCGAATGCCATCCCTGGCGAAAGGTTTTAAAGCACGGGCCCTAGTCGAATATTTACTAATAATGATCCAACGTCTGCCCAAAAAAAAAAAAAAAAAGAAAAAAGAAAAAATACCCGGATTCGCTTCAGAGGAAGTTATAGATTCATTGTCGAGAACAAAAAGATAAACGTAGTGCAATGGGTGTAATAACCGATCACCAAACGCCTTGCGATTATTATGAATGATAACATATACCAAAAATCTTTGATAGTCTTTAAATCCGAAGCCAGAAGTTAACAACTGCCACCAGTCATTCCACAACCGTAGCATTGTCTAAGTCATAAATCATATTAAAAGGATTATTTCCATGTTCAACTACACTGTGCAACTCCCTGCACGCATTCTTCTATTGGTAAGTCTGCTTAGATCCATCTTTAGATTAAAAGGAAATTTAATACCCCAGCTGTAACGTCTTGTAACTATATGTTTAATACGACAATGGCTACATACTGAAATTGGTGCAAGATAATGCTTTGTCTCACATCCGCCATGGCAGATAATTCAATAAAGAAATAATTTAAAACAAAGGGTCTTGTAACAGATAATTTAACAAATGCAATTTTCATTATAATAGCAGTTATTTTCTACCCACGATTTCTTTAAAATTTTATCATACAAAGTTTAAGTTTCGGAATTCGTTTAGATCTTTATCAGCGTGTTCCGAGAAACGAAAATAGTGGATAATCTATGTTCAAAAGATATAGAAAAACATCCTATAGCATATGAATAACAATTATGATGATAATGATAAAAATAGATGAATAAATTATTGAATAGAGATAAATAGATAAAAAAAATAATTTTCAAATTGTAAGCTATCATACCTAAGAGTGGAAGAAAATTCCCTAGAGGAAGAAGGGGACAAAGAGGAGGAGGAAAAGGTTGAGGATGAGGAGGAAGAGAAAGGAAGACGACCAGGAGAGGAAACAAAAATAGAATATATAAACAAAACATTTTTTTTTTAGAACAAGCTTAAGCACCTAAGAGACACTCATACGAAAATCAGCCTTAAACACTACTCATTTAGAGCTGAATTAATAAGAGACACATCAAATATATCAAATAAATCTAATATAAGCTGGATGTCTGTGGCTTTCTGCTATAAATAAAATAATTCCATCCTATGCAAGTTAAAAACACACTTCAGCACAGCTAGACTCAGATGGCATACATCATTTAGTACGATGTATAAAAAAGCTTTTAACGTCAAGGACAGATGGACACGCGAATGACAATAAAATACCAATGTTAGATGAATTCAGTCAAAAAACGAAAATTTTAATACTGAGTTTCCTGTGCTTACATATTCCTGTATATAAATCTGTGTAGTTGTACATAAACGTACTGTATTTTCTAATACATAGATACGCATGTACAGCCAGTATCCACACACACACACACACACACACACACACACACACACACACACACACACACACACACACACACACACACACACACACACACACAAAAACCAACCAACAAAAAACATGAACATAAAAAAATCCAGAATAAAAATAAGAAGATAAGCGACGAATGAAAGGAAGAAAAAGAAGAGTAAGAAGAAGGATAAAAAAAAGAGAGACAGAAAGAAAGGTGGACGAAGGTGCAGAGGGAATGAAGGTGTCAAAAAATATCCTGAGTGACATTGCAAGTGGATATCGGCGCTTTAGAGTGTGACGACAATTTCTGCTTTATTGCAAAGGTATTGGTTTCTTGCGTGCAGTTGCAACAGGAGGAAGTGGGGGGGGGGGGGTGGGATGGGTAGTGGCGGGTATTGAGACTAAGGGAGTGATGGGAGTTAAAGAAAGGAGAGGAGGGAAGAGAGAAGAAAGAGGAGGGGAGGGTTAGGAGAGGAGGAGGAAGAGAAGGGAAAGGAAGAGAAAGACGTGGAGGAGGGGGAAGAAGAGAAGGAAGAGGAGAGGGAAGGAGGAGGAAGAGGATCAGGATCAGTAGAAAGAAGAAGAGGAGGAGGGAGAAGATAAATTAGAAGGGGAGGAGGAGGAGGAGAAGGAGGGGGAGGATCAAGATCAGGATCAGGATAAGCATGAGGATCAGGAGGAGAGGAAGGAAGAAAAAGAGAAGAAGAGAAAAAGAAAGAGGAGGAGTAGTAAGAGTAGTAGAAGAATAGTAATAGCAGAAGGAAGAGGAGGAGAAGGTAGATGAGGAGGAGAAAGAAAAGAGTAGAGGAGAGAAGTAGCAAAAGTAGTAGTAGGAGGACGAAGAAGAAGAAGAGGACAAACAGAAGGAGGAAAGGTAGGGAAAGAGGAGAAGAAGAGGAAGGAAGGAAGACGACCAAGAAAGGAGGCGAAAACGGAACAAGATAGAAACAAAGAGCTGAAGAGTGTACATCTGACCTCCTTCAAAAGAGAATGTCGCGAGTATTGTGTCGACGCTCAGCCACTTTCCGGATTCTCTGTCCAGACGTTTTGGCCACCAGGGGGGGTGGAGGGGCAGGGGGGGGTG
>NW_020870337.1:39424-44424 GCF_003789085.1 Penaeus vannamei
AACACCTGCCAACGAATTTATCCGACAACTCACCGTCCTTCCTCACCTACCATACCCGATATACATACCACCACATTACGATAGCTACCGTTCCAGAACCACCGTCCCGTCTCCTAGACTACATCTCTATACGTCTATCCTCTAACCCCTCGTCAGGCTGCGAATCTTGAGCCCACAACCGTCCGCCAGAGACCAATGCAATCACAATCACAGCCGACGCAATCTCAAGTATCAGAGTCTTACGCCAAGCCAATCCCAACCCTAAGAAGACGATAGCAAGCACCACGATCCAATCGACACACAGCAGCCTCGTCCAACCATAGACGTATTCTCATCGCACTCGTATCTCCACAGACCATTCGGACGACTTGTACGTGTATATGACACTTCTGACACTCACTTCGAGGCACAAGGACAACCAGATTGACCACGCTAAGTGAACTCTAAACGCGAAAGCGCTCTCTCGGGCGGAGGCGGAATCGTAGTGCTCTGCACGAGACCCTAAACCAGCACGACTTCGACGCGACAGACTAACATTTACCCACGCAGAGCCCGATTTCTCCAGGATGGATCATCAGGCCCCACAATCAGTCCACAGAACTCATCAAACACCAAACAGAGAGCCACGCTCCTAATCACGATGCATCATAACGATACACATCATCACAACTTCACGCCCCCGAGCCCTGTCAGACACCATTCAACACACGCTCACTCCCAACAACCAGAACCGAACTGCGCTTCACCCATCCCGCCACACCCATCACAACGAACACGAACATCCACATATAATCACCCACGAACACTATCCTACACCCCCACCACTATACAGGATAGGGGTAGTCGGGAAGGGGGTGATGCGGGAGCCGGCAGTGGTGATTGATCTCCCGCTCGTCTGTTTCTTATTGTTTCTGCCTTTCTTCCCTGGCTCTCTTCTCTCTCGCCTTCTCTTCTCCACTCTAGCCATCTACTGATAACTCACTATCCTCTAACACCGTCCTCAGCTTTTCGTCGTCTCGTCCTCTCTCGCGGTTTACTACTCTAGACTGATCATACCTCTCTCTCTCTCGTATTACCTAAGTCTTCCAGAAATCTGTCGTCTTCTTCTCCTTTACTTAAACTACTGCCTCTGTCTATCTCTTTTGTTCCATACAATTCCACTATTATACCCCTTCTGTGTCCACAGGACCCCTCACTTCAACTACAGAGATAACTCAGTAAGCGATCTCGGAACCAATCCCTCGTCATCATGCTCGCGCCATCATCATCCACTACAATCCCACATACCTAGGGGGTGTTTGACATGTATTTCTCTCTCTGTTGACATGATATTTTTCTAGCTTCTCCTATCTTTATCATATCTCCCTCTATATATATCTATAACGCTGTATCTGTCTATATACTTTATCTCTTTAAGTATTCTTAAACTGTTGTGCAGTTTGTATGCCTATCTATCTTTCAATCTATGTTCTGTTAAGCTTCATTTGTAATAAATCATTACAGCTCATCTAAGCCATCCTAGGTCAACTGGAGGTCAATAACCCAAAGCTTGAATCAATGGTGATTTGACAGAGCAAAGTTAGGTCACATGTATCTTGGTGGACGAGAGTTCAATGGGCTATAGAACAATAGGTTATAATGGTGATGCAGTTCCCTTGGCACCTCAGGTTTAGATATCCTTGTGTATATTTACTTGTTTGGAATAATCCAGACGTAATCTGCCGGTTGTTAGAATTGTGCGAGGCCCAACCCAAAGAATATTCGTATACTTGACATGCATAAATAAAGAAATAAATGCATATTTATCCGTCTGGACATGCATATCAACTGGTATAAATAAATATCTATCAGATATATAGACAGATATGCCTTTATTTCTATGTCTGTATTTATGAAAATTCATTGGGTCGGGCCTGGCACAATTTTAACAAACCGGCCGAATGTGTATTAAAACTGATGCTGTTGATATGATGGTCATAGTGTGTTCATTGAATGTGTTTGTAGATTTTTATTTATCTCTAGATAGGGAAGAGAAAGAGTAAATTGTGTTTTTGTGAAAGTATTAGAAATATAAAATATATGATAATAAGTGGCTATCAATCAACTCTTTTTATTGAGTTCAATGTTGCATTATTATTTTCTGAAATGCCGAAGATTTATACCAATGCAAGTTGACCTTTGGATGGCCTTTATAAAAAATAACTAGGAAGTAATAAAGAATTAATAGAAACATATTGCGACTGGAGACGCAAAGGATATAATAAAATCCCAAAGATCCAAATAATAGATTAACGTGGAGCACATTTTCTTGTCTAGGAAGTTGTCATAAAAAATTCCCAATTCTGACGAACGAAAGCCTTACTTGTATTACTTTCTCAGACAATTTTGAGGAACATTCCTTCCTTCACCAAAGTTTAGTTCATCGGCCTTTTAACACCTATCACACTGCTATCATCTGTGTATAGAACATTTATGAATAATACCAAAGCATGAGGCTCCATTTCATAAGATATGGCAGGAACACGAGATGAAGATAACACCAAGTGGAGTTCAATAGTTCAAAAGTTGGGTCAGCTCAGGAGGTCAAGGATGGGTCATATATTTATCAAATTAAACCCTCTCCTTCCTTCCTCTCTACCATGCTAAGGTAATTAATAGTTAGTCCATCTATGGCAGTCATTGCAGTCTCGAAACTCATGATTAAACTTGTATTAATTGGACAATGGGAATTCTTAAAAGACTTTTAATTATCCATGTTGTCATGGGGAAGAAGAGGACTGGAGAGAAAATAAATATGTATAGACAATTATTTCATTTTGGTAAATATTATCAAATTTCACGTCTCTACGCTGGGATTTATGCAATCACTGCTGCAATAATGAGTACGAATATTATCATGAATATCATTATTACTACCCATCCTGCCACAAGAATGATTAGCAATGCTAGGATTGCTACCGTTACTGCTATAATGATTATCAGTATTATTGTCGCCATCACCATCAGTGCCACCAGCACCATCGTTATCTTTATCGTCATTACCATCAACATCACAATCGGCATCACCATAATCATCACCATCATAATCATCTTTGTGACCATCATCATTATCACAATCATCACCATAATCATCACAATATAAAACGAAATTATGAAACAGGAATAAAAAGGGGAAGAAAGAAAAAGAAGCTGAAAAAAATGGCACGATTTATTTATCTTATTTGTAAAAAAAAAGTCCTTCAGCAAAGAAACAAAGAAAAAAAAAATGCCAAATGAAAAACCCATTATTATAGAAATATATTCTTATGAATTCCATTATTCCTATCATAATATAATTATTATTTGCATACATATTCATATTTTCTATGTCATCATTGATAAAAATCATCTAGGAAAAAAAACTTTGTATACATAGAGTTTCGATTTTCTATGATAATAAAGAATAATGAGAAATTGTAATAATAGTAATGACAAACTAAAAAGATGATAATGATAATGGATATGATGATAATGATAACGGATATGATGATATGATGATGATGATGATGATGATGATGATGATGATGATGATGATGATGATGATGATGATGATGATGATGATGATGATATTATGATAATGGTGATGATGATGATGATGATGATGAATGATGTGATGACAATAATCAGAATAATACGTGATGAGGATGAAACAGGTAATGATGAACACTGACGATCATAAGAATGAAACAAGATGACAGTAGGGAAAATGACGATAAAAATGATAATGAAATCAGATACAGCAACGTAAGTGCTAATTGCAGTAGAAAGTGATTGATAATGAGAGTGATAGTAACAACACTGATAAAAAGGATGATATCAGAACCATAAGAACCATTTTACCATTAAGTGTATTGCTTTTCAGATCACTAGTGAACCTTCGTGAGAGATTCCCTATAATGATTAGGAATAGGGATAATAATGATAATAATGGTAACTATAATGATGGTAATGATAAGGATAATGACAGTAATTCTTATCAATATTTATTTCCTGATTACAGACACCACGTCATTATCATTACTATTATTAAGTGTATTATTACTATTAAGTGTCAAACTAAGTACAGTGTTGATAATTTTCATTAACATATAAGCATTTACTCTAATTTACTTTCTGTCGCCGTGTATGTACGTAGCAACGGTATGTTATGATGAAAAATATTATTCTGTTATTGTTCTTACCAAAAGAATCACTAATTGAAAGAGGAAATTAATTCTGCAAATAATATTCGTAAGCCTTAACTTAACACTTGCTTACGAACGATAAATAAAAAGAATGCAAATAAGATTTTTATTTTTCAATGGCGTGGTGTATTAGGTCCATTTCATTTATAACGATAATTGTGTAACAATTATTTCTGATTATCAGATTTAATAGATATTCTATATTGGAATGTTTTCTTATCTTTACTTTTGTTTCTTTTCTATTATCATTATGAAATGGTATAAACATTCCTTATTCCTTATCTATATTCACATTTATAATCTATTTTCTTATATTTGTAGTTGTTGTGTCTATGTTTAAGGAGATATTACTAATTATACTTTATCCGCCTCTTTTTTGCTATTTTCTCTTCAATTGGATTAATCTTTAATTTGTTAGCCGTATCATCATTGTCGTTATATTTCTTCTTATTATTTTTATCATTATCATTACTATTATCATAATTATCATTATATCCATTATTTTTCATCAGGGTCTTATATATATGTCATTATTCATTCGGTTATCATCGTTAATGTAAATCATTGATAAAAATCATCTAGGAAAAAAGTCATTCCAGTTTGCACGGCATGTTGGTGCCAGTAATTTATCATCTAAGCACTTCTTTTCTTTGTAACGTGTCTTCTTTTTCCTTTTGTTTTTGTTCGCATAATCCAACTTCTAGGTTTCTAGTACCTGTCCCAGTCACATGATCTTTTGTATATGTGGTATTTTAATATTAGGAGTAACTATTCAAA
>NW_020870337.1:76924-79424 GCF_003789085.1 Penaeus vannamei
TTATTTATTATTATTATCATTATATTATTATTATTATTATTATTAAATTCTATCATCATGAGCATGATCATCATTATCATTATTATCATTTAGTATCTCACATTAATAAAATTAATCAGATTGCAGAAGTAGCAGGATATCTGCGAGGTAACATTAATAATTATTATCATTATTATCATTATTATTATTGATATCCTTATCATATACAACAATAAAAAGAACAGTGATAATGATAATAATGATAACGATGATGATAATGACAAAAAGGCAGGATTAAAAGCATATAATTACAGATTGAGAAGGACAGTAATCATGCTATCGGCATCATTATCATTATCAGTCTCATTGGCATTGGCGAGGAGAGAATGTAATTATATACCATTAGTACGCAAAATTAATGACAACCAAAGATTAATGGAAAGCTGGAAGTCAGATTTGTGATCGATAAAGAATGATAACTATTGCATTATGCTTAATGATCGATTTATTGAACTAGGATTCGAGTGTTTGACTTGTACTGTTTGGAACACTGATCGGACACCCTTTCTCTCTCTCTCTCTCTCTCCCTATCTTTCTTATTCTCTTTCTTTCCTTCCCTCCCCCCTTTCCCCCATACCTCTTTCTTTTTCTTCTCTCTCTTTGTCTCTCTGTCTCTCTTTTTCTTGTTCTTTCTTTTTCATCTCTCTCTGTTTGTCTGTCTGCCTGTCTCTGTCTGCTGTCTCTCTTCTTTCTGTTATGTCTTTCTATCTCTCGTAGATTGAACTATACTAGAAACTATTAAACGAGGTCTTCGCAAATAGTACACGCTTTAAGTAGAATCAAAGTAGAATATTAAAAAAAACGAAAATGATAATGTAAATCTTCCTTTCAATGAGTTATTGATGTAGAAAAGATGTATGGATGAGAATGAACATCTTCACAGTGCAATATATGTATCTAACCGGATTCGAATGTGTATTAATCAGATATGCATACATTTCTGACGAAGATAGAATCGAAGCGATGAAATACAACTCATGCACTGTGAAAATATTCAATCTCATTCTTACCTTCTCTACATTTGTCGCTATGTGTACGGTTACTGATGTTTTGGATACGTAAATGTTGAAGTACACATACAGGTCTCGTGATCGGTCACACACACACACACACCTACACACACCCACACACACACCCACACCTAGACACACCTACACACAGACCCACACCTACACACACATCTACATACTCACACCTACAAACACACACACACTCATCATCAAACCACACCATGTTTCTTGAGAGTAAGAGAGAGAGAGAGGAGAGAGAGAGAGAGAGAGAGAGAGAGAGAGAGAGAGAGAGAGAGAGAGAGAGAGAGAGAGAGAGAGACAGACAGACAGAGAGAGAGGAGAGAGAGAGAAGAGAGAGATGAGAGAGAGAGAGAGAGAGAGAGAGAGAGAGAGAGAGAGAGAGAGAGCGAGAGAGAGAGAGAGAGAAAGAAGAGAGAGAGAGAGAGACAGAGAAAGAGGAAAGAAATCCCAAGGACTATATATGTTTGACAGATAATACCAGGCAAGTACGAGGACTTCTCTCCTTCAATAAAGTAATATCAACGTCTCAAGTAACTCTCTTCGCTGGAATTGTGCAAGCAATGTGTTACTTGATGAAGGGAAGGATTTGTAAAGAAATTTCAGTAATAGAAATATTGTGATTTCAAAGTTGCGTAAAACTGGATGGAAGATATTCGATTAGGAAATCTAGAAATACCTTAAAACGAAAAACAAAAAAATGAATAAAAAACGAAATGCACAAGAAATCACAAAATCTATATTTGATAAAGCGAAATATATGACACAAATTCAAATAAGGAAATCAAAATAGTAAATCAAAAGAAAAAAAAAAAGAAAAAAAAAAAAAGAAAGAAAAGAAAAGAAAAAAAAAAACAAAAAAAAGAAACAAAGAAAGACAAACAGCTCCAAAATAGTAAATTTTTGTCTCAAACGCAAAAAAAAAAAAGAAAGGAAAAGAAGCAGAAGAAGAAAAGAAAGAAAAAAACGCAGCAATAGTCCATATCTCCATTTTCTCTCCCAACTACGAGTTAAAATCGCCTGGCCTCTGACACAGCAAATAAGAATCAACTAAAGCTGTGTTATTCTCTCCCTGTTTACCATGGCGCTATCGGGCCAAACAAGGTCAAATGGAGCACTTCCAATTGGCTTCTCACTATGAGCTTAATTCATATACATAATAAAAGAGGCTTTCTATTACTAACACGATTCGTGATTGAATACCTGGGAGGGATAAAGGGCCAAATTTGCAAATTAGATATCGCCAAGTGTTAGAATATTTAGTGTATCGTCTAGACGTAATGATAGTTAATTGTTATAATGTATAAATTTTAACGCATATAGCCGTGACATTGATTGTCTAAAAACAGCGCGAAGAGGTGATAGCAAACACACACCATTAATGCTCGCATGCACACACACACATTACACACACACACACACAACACACACAC
>NW_020870337.1:89424-91924 GCF_003789085.1 Penaeus vannamei
TAGAAGTTAACCTGAATCAGCACCGAAATTAAGAATAGAATCAGCACAGGAATTGAATTATAATCAGTACTGGAATTAGATTGTAATCAGCATCGAATTTAACCTAACATCATCATTGAAACTAACCTGAACTCAGCACCGGAATTTACCTAAAATCAGCACCGAAATTAACTTGAATCAGCACCAGAATGAAACTAGAAACAGCGCCGATATTAACCTAAAATCAGCACTGAAACTAAAAATAGAATCAGCACTGGAACTGAATTACAATCAGAACTGGAATTAGGTGAGAATCAGCAAAGGAATAAACCCAAAAATAACACCAAAATTGACCTGGAATCAGCACCATAATTAACCTGGAAACAATACTGAAACTGAACTGGAATCGGCACCAAATAAACCAGAAATCAGCACCTAATAAAACATGGACTTTCACCTCTTAGATTGGCAGAACCCGTACGTTCTCAATAGAAACCCATCGAATATTCTTTCTCATATAACTAGAACCCAAACATCACCGTGAATGAAAGTGAAAAAAAAAACAATAACAAGCCAAGAATCTAATGGACGAATACGTGTTTAAGGAAAGCTTTCCTAATGAAGGGTGAAGGAGCGACAGAAGGTAAAGAAACACACACATATATATATATCTGTGTGTTGTATTTTATATGTGTGTGTGTGTGTATTTTAAGTGTGAATGATGAATGGGTTTAGGGAGAGAGAGAGAGAGAGAGAGAGAGAGAGAGAGAGAGAGAGAGAGAGAGAGAGAGAGAGAGAGAGAGAGAGAGAGAGAGAGAGAGAGAGAGAGAGAGAGAGAGAGAGAGAGAGAGAGAGAGAGAGTGTTTGATTATGTGTTTGAATGAATGTGCGTGCGTGCGTGCGTGTGTATATGAATGATTTTGTCTTTCTGTGTGCTTTGTTCATGCATATGTGTATACGTGTGTGTACATGTAAGTATTATAGCGTATACACATCCTCTAGTCACTGCAGCCTTATATCAAAGCATCAGCAGCACAATGCATATGAATTCAATACACCGGACACCTTTTTATAACGCTTTGTATCGCAGTAATTGTTCTCTTCCTCAATTACAAGTCAATCACTGTTTTAATTTACTATTCTCTCTAGCTCGCAAAGTCGAAATGAGAAACAAAACGAAAAATAGAAAGTCACAAATGAAAATCTGGAACAAAAGTGAGATAACAATAAAAGAAAAAGAATAATAAAAAAAAAATCATATGCTTAAATTGGAGAAAAAATAATTCTTTAATAACTGGAGAGACTGGAACTGAAACAGAAAAACAAACAAACATTTTCTTTGTTTTACGAAATAAAATTCTAGAAATATTCACTGTGAAGGAACACGAACTAAGATATATAGACAGGGAGACGAAATAATCCAAAATGTCCAAATATGAAGAGAATATATTTTGTGATTGAAACCCCGATTATGCTAGAGATAATTTCAATGATGAAAAGGTCGTCCAAGAGGAAATTTTAGTCATAAATACAGTGTCTAACAAAAGAATAGGGTTATACTGAAGAAAGAAAAATAGACATAAAACATTCTCCTAAGGAATACACACACACATATATATACACACATATATGTATTTGTGTGTATATATAAACATATATACACACTTTTACACACACACACACACACACACGCAGACACACACACACACACACACACACACACACACACACACAATCTGTAGCATGAAATGTTATAGAAATGAGACTGTAAATCAGCCCTGTTGCTGAATTAAAGACTAAGCCAAAAACTTCGACTTGAAGTAAAACCTTGCTAAGATTTCTATTATGCTGACTGACCTTTTCACAGAAAAATAATGCATCTGATATAAAGTTACAACTGTGTAAACACCGACAGAAAAAAATTACGAAACAAGTAGGTACAGAGCCTGTTAATTTACGGCTAAAGCAAAAGGAAGAAAAAAAAAATAAATAAAAAGATATTGAGAAAATGAAAAACCATTAACAGCAGACCATTTTTATATATATATTATTTTTACATTGTACACGTGTCTTGCCTCTTTGATGCTGCGAAGAACAAAGGAAAGAAAAAAAAAAAAAAAAAACACTTAATGCAATAATCAGAAATCTATTGTAAGTAAGAGTATACTTAAACTCTTCATAATGATTTTTCAACTCTTCCAGAAAACATCATTTCGAAACAATTCTCTTCATATAATTAGAAAAATAGTCTCTTTGTTATCAATTTTTCCTATTTATTCCTATTTTTATAATTAGAAAATAAAGATCGCGACCTCAAGCTTGTTTGGTAGATAAATCTTAATGAAAATTATAATGGTAATGATAATGTTGATGATTTATAGTGATAAGTGCTGATAGTGATTGTTGGAGCTGATGGTCTCCAACTTGCCATACCACGGCACGGAGGTTGCTTTCTCCTCCTCCTCCTTCTTTTCCTTCTTTTCCAACCTCCTCCTTTCTTTGTCGTCCTCCTTTTTCTTTT
>NW_020870337.1:106924-116924 GCF_003789085.1 Penaeus vannamei
CTTTCTCTCCTCTCCCCTCCTCCTTCTACCCTTCCATCCCTCCTCTCCCTCCTCGCCCTCCTCCTTCCACCCTTCCTCTCCATTCCTCTTCCTCCCTCTCCCTCCTCCTTAAACCCTTCCTCTTCCCTGCTCTCCCTCCCTCTCCCACCTCCTTCCACCCTTCCTCTGCCCTGCTTTCCCTTCCATCTCCTTTACCTCTCCCCCTCCTCTTCCCTCCTCTACCCTCCCTCTCCTTCTCTCCTCTCCCTCCCCTTCCTCCTCCTTCCACCCTTCCTCTCCTTCCTCCTCCTCCTCTTTCCACCCTCCCTCTCCCTCCTCCTTCCACCCTTCTCCCACCCTCCCTCCCTCCCTCCCTCCCTCACCCCTTCTCTTTTCTCTCCAGTGAGTTTTATCAATGTTTATTTCACAGCAGTATTTGCACGGCCTCTCCTCCCCGTCCACTTCGCGGTCAGACGCTGATACTGAGACCAATTGTTTTGAATTGTTGCGAGCCTCGTGGGACGCTCCGGCTTTTGGGGGTTTTGCTTCTCCTTCTGTTTCTTGTCTTTCTTGGTCTTTCTTGGCTCTTTTGACGTCTTTCTTGGCTCTTTTCTTGACTTCTTTCTTTCTTGGGTCTTTCTTGGTCTTTCTTGACGTCTTTCTTGGCTCTTCTTGACGTCTTTCTTGGCTCTTTTCTTGACGTCTTTCTTGGCTCTTTCTTGATGGTCTTTCTTGACGTCTTTCTTGCTCTTTCTGACGTCTTTCTTGGCTCTTTTTTGACGTCTTCTTGGCTCTTTCTTGACGTTTTTCTTGGCTCTTTCTTGACTCTTTCTTGTTCTTGACTCTTTCTTGACGTCTTTCTTGGCTCTTTCTGATCTTGGCTCTTTCTTTCTTTTGACGTCTTTTCTTGGCTCTTTCTTGACGTCTTTCTTTCTCTTGACGTCTTCTTGGCCTTTCTTGGCTCTTTCTTGACGTCTTTCTTGGCTCTTTCTTGACGTCTTTCTTGGCTCTTTCTTGACGTCTTTCTTGGCTCTTTCTTGACGTCTTTCTTGGCTCTTTCTTGACGTCTTTCTTGACTCTTTCTTTCTTTTTGCTTTTCTTGACGTCTTTCTTGGCTCTTTCTTGACGTCTTTCTTGGCTCTTTCTTGACGTCTCTTTCGCTCTTCTTGACTTGACGTCTTTCTTGCTCTTTCTTGACGTCTTTCTTGGCTCTTTTCTTGACGTTTTTCTTGCTTTCTTGACGTCTTTCTTGCTCTTTCTTGACGTCTTTCTTGGCTCTTTCTTGACGTCTTTCTTGGCTCTTTCTTGACGTCTTTCTTGGCTCTTTCTTGACGTCTTTCTTGGCTCTTTCTTGACTTTCTTGGCTCTTCTTGACGTCTTTCTTTTTCTTGACGTCTTTCTTTCTTGACTTCTCTTTCTTGACGCTTTCTTGGCTCTTTCTTGACGTCTTTCTTGGCTCTTTCTTGACGTCTTTCTTGGCTCTTTCTTGACGTTTTCTTGTCTTTTCTTGACGTTTCTTGGCTTTCTTGACGTCTTCTTGGCTCTTTCTTGAGTCTTTCTTGGCTCTTTCTTGACTTTTCTTGCTCTTTCTTGACGTCTCTTTCTTGCTCTTTCTTGACGTCTTCTTGGCTCTTTTTGACGTCTTTCTTGGCTCTTTCTTGACGTCTTTCTTGGCTCTTTCTTGACGTCTTTCTTGGCTCTTTCTTGACGTTTTTCTTGGCTCTTTCTTGACGTCTTTCTTGGCTCTTTCTTGACGTCTTTCTTGGCTCTTTCTTGACGTCTTTCTTGGTCTTTCTTGACTCTTTCTTGGCTCTTTCTTGACGTCTTTCTTGGCTCTTTCTTGACGTCTTTCTTGACTCTTTCTTGACTTGCTCTTTCTTGACGTCTTTCTTGGCTCTTTCTTGACTTGGCTCTTTCTTGACGTCTTTCTTGGCTCTTTCTTGACGTTTTTCTTGGCTCTTTCTTGACGTCTTTCTTCTTTCTTGACGTCTTTCTTGGCTCTTTCTTGGCTCTTTCTTGAGTCTTTCTTTCTTTCTCTTTCTTGCTCTTTCTTGACGTCTTTCTTGGCTCTTTCTTGACTTTCTTGGCTTTCTTGCTCTTTCTTCTTGATCTTGATGGCTCTTTCTTGGCTCTTTCTTGACGTCTTTCTTGGCTCTTTCTTGACGTCTTTCTTGGCTCTTTCTTGACGTCTTTCTTGGCTCTTTCTTGACGTCTTTCTTGGCTCTTTCTTGACGTCTTCTCTTTCTTGGCTCTTTTCTTGAGTTTCTTGGCTCTTTCTTGATGTCTTTCTTGGCTCTTCTTGACGTCTTTCTTGGCTCTTTCCGTTTTTCTTGGCTCTTTCTTGACGTCTTTCTTGACTCTTTCTTGACGTCTTTCTTGCTTTCTTGACGTCTTTCTTGGCTCTTTCTTGACGTCTTTCTTGGCTCTTTCTTGACGTCTTTCTTGGCTCTTTCTTGACGTCTTTCTTGGCGTCTTGGAGTGTTTTATTGATTTGTGTATTTGTATCGTTTATTGCTATCTTTATCATTGCTATTGTGTGCTTTTATCATTATTGTCATTATCATATTATTATCAGTATTACTACTTTTATTATCATTATTATCAGCATTACTACTTTTATTATCATTATTACTAATTTCATTATCATTATTATAATTATCATTATTATCATAATGATTATTCTTCTCATTGTTATTATTGTTGTCATTATCATTATCATTGACAGGAGTTGTATTATCATTATATATTTTCTATCATACTTATTATCATCACTAACATAATTTGTCATAAAAGAAAGAAAGAAAGAAGTAAATATATGAATAAAGGAATACATAGATAAATGAATAGATATATAGATAAGTAAATTAATAGATAAATAAAGGCAGAAAAGGAGAACATGAGAATATCCAACGAAACGTGCTACATTTCCTCCTTTTTGTGGGGGGGGAGGAGGAGGAGGAGGAGGAGGAGGAGGAGGAGGAGGAGAGAGGAGGGAAAAGGGGGAGGAGGAGGAGCGAGGAGGAGAGGAGGAGGAGGAAAAAGGAGGAGGAGGAGGAGAGAGGAGGGAGGAGGAGGAGAGGAAAAGGGAGGAGGAGGAGGAGGAGGAAAAGGAGGAGGAGGAGGAAGAGGAAAAGGAGGAGGAGGAGGAAGAGGAGGAGGAGGAGGAGGAAAGGGGAGGAGGAGGAGGAGGAGGAGGAGGAAAAGGAGGAGGAAAAGAGAGGAGGAGGAGGGAGGAGAGAGGAAGGAGGAGGAGGAGGGGGAGGAGGAAGAGGAGGAGGGAAAGGAGGAGGAAGAGGAGGAGGAGGAGGGGGGAGGGAAAAGATGGAAGAGAAGAGGAGAAAGAGTGAGAGGGGGGTGGGGAGAAGGAGGAGGGGGAAGTAAGGAGAAGAAGGAAGAAGAAGAGAAGGACGAGGAGGAGTAGGAAGAAGAAGAGAAGGAGGAGGCATAAGAGAAGAAGGAGGAGGACGTGTACCCTAAACGTCTCTCAGATCACTTGAAGGGAGAAGGAGCCAAGGGTGTGTGAAGGGAGGAGTAGAATATGCGGAAGGGAGGGTGAAGTAGAAGGGAGGGAGAGGGAGGAGAGAAGGAGATGGAGGAGGAGGGAAAGGAGAGAGTGGAAGATGAGATGAGGAAGGAGGGAGAGGAAGAGGGAGGAGGGAGGGAGATGGAGGAGGGAAGGAAAGGAGAGAGAAGAGGAAGATGAGATAGGAGGAGGGAGAGGAAGGAAGGAGAAGAGGGAGGAGGGAGGGAGATTGAGGAGGGAGGGAAAGGGAGAGAGAGGAGGAAGATGAGAAAGGAGGAGGAGAGGAAGGAGGGAGGAAAAGGAGAGGAGGGAGAGGGAGGAGGAGGGTGAGGGAGGAGGGAGGAAAAGGGAGAGAAAGGAGGAAGATGAGATAGGAGGGAGGGAGAGGGAGGAGGGAGGAAGAGGGAGGAAAGAAGGAGGAGGAGGAGGGAGAGAGAAGGATGAGGGATCGAGAGGGAAGAGGGAGGGAGAGGGAGGAAGGAAGGAGGAGGGAGGAGGTAGGAGAAGGTGGAGGGAGGGAAAAAGGAAAGACAGGTAGGAGAGAGGGAAAGGTAGGAAGGAAGGAATACTGTGAGGGGGGGAGGGGGGGATGAGATAAGAGAGGAAGGAAAAAGGAGATGAGTAGTAGGATGAAAGGAGAAAAGACAGAAAAAAAACAAGAAGAAAGGTACAAGAAGGAAGACAGAGGGAGGAGGGAGGAGAAAGAGGGAGAGGCAAAGGAGGAAGAAACAGAAGGAGGAGGGAGAGAGGGGATAAAGTAATATATTATCTCTACCAATTCATCCACACATCGACCTTTCCCAATTAATTTCTTATCTTCATTTCATATTTCTGATTGACATTCGAATTTTCCCTTTAATTTCTCATTCATCAAATAATCATATATGCATATATTCATTAATCAACAAAAAGGAAAATAAAATAAAAAGGAAATGGTTTTCTTTGATATATATTTCAGCAATGCATATTTACTGAACAAAAGTCTAATTAAATGAATACTGATGACTATGCAGATCTCTAAAAATACATATTGTTTTAAAAATAGAAGCGATATTTTGTACCCATGTTATATATTTCACTCAAATAAATTCTCCTGAACGATGCCAATTCTAAACCTATGTAGAATATTACATAAAAATTATTATTACCATTATTGTTGTTGATGCAGTTGTTGGCATTAACATGTTTACCGTACTTTACGATTATGATTTTTGTCATCATCATGTTTACAGTAATCATCATTATGATTGCAACAGCAATATTATCATCATAATCATTAAACATTATCCCCATTATTCATATTTTTTGTCATTATTTGCCAACTCTCATCATCATTATTATCATCATTATCTTTATCATCATCATTATCTTTATTACTATTACTATTATTGTCGTTGGCATTATTATCATTATCATAATTGTTATCATCATTATCATCATTACTATCATCATCATTATTCTTATCATTATCATTGTTATCATTTATTTTATACTATTTTTATTGTTATTATTATTATTATTCATTATTATTATTATTTATTATTTGTCATTTATTATTATATTATTATATTTTATTATTATTTATTATTATTATCATTATTATTATTATTATTTTATTATATTATCATTGCTATCATAGTAGTATTTTCACTATTTTCATAATCATCATCATCATTAACATCATGATCATATTATTATTATTGTTGTTATTATCATTTATTCTTTTTATTATTAATTATTATTGTTGTTGTTGGTTGCTGTTATTATTTTATTGTTATTGTTATTCGTTATATTAATTACTATTATTATTATATAATTACTATTATATATCTATTATTATTTATTATTATATATATTATTATTATTATTATATTATTATTAATTATATTATATTATTAATTCATTATTATTTATCATTTTGTCATTAATATCGGTATTATCATTACTATCATTGTATCTTTTTAATTATTACTATTATTGTTATAATTTTCATCATTGATATTTATGTCATCATTACTATTGCAAATACTATCATCATCCATTATTTTTCATTATTATTAATTTTTCTATTTGTATTATTATCATTTATCATTATCATCATTATTCAATTTTATTTTTCACATTCATTAACCATTAAACTTTACGTTATTTTTTATATATTTCATGTTGTCTGTTGTTATCATTATCACTTATTAATCATTTATCAATGAATTATCATTCATATTTACCCATTATTATTAATCATTGCATAATTGTTATCTCCATCACTATCCTTGTTGACTAATATTAAGATATCTATCATTCCAAATTTACTTATAAATTTCAATCATTCATTATTTAAATCTTATCTCAATATTGCATATTGTTATTGTATCATTTCATCATTATTAGTAGTTATCAACATTATCATCATCATTCATTTCATATCATTGTTTTGCTGTTACTTTTGCTATTGTTATTTTTCTAGTTCTGTTAACATATGTCATTGTATGTTGTTATTATCACTACCATCACTATGTGACAGAGAACAGGACAGAGAGAGACTGAGAAGAGAGAGAGAGATGAGAGAGAGAGAGAGGAGAGAGAGAGGGAGAGAGAGAGAGAGAGATGGAGGAGAGAGAGAGAGAGAGAGAGAGAGAGAAGAGAGAGAGAGAAGATAGACAAACAGACAGACAAACAGATAGACAAACACAGATAGACAGACAAATAGACAGACAGGCAAGCAGATATAAATAGGTAGATAAACAGAGAAACAAGAAAGACACAAAGAGCCTTAAAAAGCGACCGCCACTCTCCATCCTATCCCAACCTTCCTAGCAACTCCTTCGTCAGTATCAGTCAAGGGAAGTCAGGAACCAAACTTGGCTGATCATCTTCAATTCCCTCGAGGAGGAGGGGCGTCGTCCTCAAGGCTCAGGTGTCAGGCCTTCCCTTCCCCTCGAGGCTGACCTGTCTTCGGTTCCCTGTTTGAAAGGTGAACTCTACCATGTACTCTGGGTAGGTTTAGTTTTTGTTGGTATTTTGTTTGTTTGTTTGTTTGTTTCTGTGTCTATCTCTCTGTATGTTTGTCTGTCTGTCTGACTCTTTCTTTCTTTCTTTATCTATCTATCTATCTATCTGTCTCCCCCGCCCTTCCTCCCTCGTTCTCTCTCTTTCTCTCTCTCTCTCTCTCTCTCTCTCTCTCTCTCTCTCTCTCTCTCTCTCTCTCTCTCTCTCTCTCTCCTCTCTCTCTCTCTCTCTCTCTCTCTCTCTCTCTCTCTCCTATCTTTCGATTTGTGTGTCTTTCTGTCTGGTCTCTCTTCCTGTGTGTGTGTGTGTGTGTGTGTGTGTGCGTGTGTGTGTGTGTGTGTATGCGCGTAAGTCCCTCATACCAACGTATCTGAAATTCAACAAAAAACGACCTCAACAACTATAACAACGACGACAAATTCCATATCCATCCCACAGCGCAGACAAATACATCTCCACGCCTATGTTCAGCACAGAACAATTTACATGATATGATTCCCCTTTGTTCTGCAATGAACGGAGGTTACGGTCTGCCTGTGTTCCATTCAAGTCGCAAATGCTGTGAATTATATCCTCTGTTCTCGGCAATAACAAATGTACATATCAATATATCTTCTCGTGTTTCGGTGTCATTATTATTGACATTGCTGTGGTTGTCAGTTTTATGTATTATTATTATTTTTTGTTATGGTTATACCCGTTATCTATGACAAGGACGGTGGTAATAATGATGGTAATGATTATAAAAAAGATGATAATGATATTAACAATAATGGTGAGAACAATAATAATGATTAAGGTGAAGGTGATTAGAATGATAATGAAATAATAAGGGTATAAATGATGATGAGGGTGATAATGATAATGATAATAATAATGATAACAATGATGATAATGATAATAATGATAATGATAATAATGATGATAATGATAATATGATAATGATATAATAATAATCCAATAATGAAAATAATAATATGAATGAATAATAATGATAATAATAGTCATAGTAATAAAGATGATAATGATCATAGTATCAATAACAGCAATAACAATAACAAAACAACAACAAAGCAATGGTAATAATAATAATGATAATAACAATGATGATAATGATAATGATAATAATGATAATATAAACAATAGTAATGATACTAATGGTATTAGTAATAACACAATAATAAAGATGATTATGGCAAAAATGATAATAACGATAACAATAGAAATAAAAGTGAAGATGATAACAATAACAACGGTGATGATAACAATGCTAATGGTAATGATGAAGATGATGATAATAAAAATAACAATAATGCTGCTGCTGATGATGAGGATAATTATAATAATGATAATAATAACAGTAATTATGATAATGATGATAATGATCACAATAATGATGATCATTATGCTAATGATAAGGGTAATATAATGATGATAATAAAATAATAATAATGATAATTATACATTGAAAGTAAAAATGACAATGATAATTATATAATGATAGTAAAAACAATAATGATATTTATAACAATAACAGTACTAACGATATTAATGACATTATAGTGTAAATAAGAATAAGAAAAAAATATATATGTATATTTAGAAAGTGGTGTTGGATAGCACTATCTTTCGAAAGCCAGGGTGATTGAGACCATATTCCCGGATGCGATTTATGCGCCTTCCGTCATTCAAGATTAGATCGTTTATCGGTGACAAATGAGATTGAATTTTGCACGGTTTATGGGATCAAATCGCTTTGAATAGCATTAGATCAGCTTAAAATATCTTGATCCGAACGGGAGGAGGAGAGGAGGAGGAGGAGGAAAGTGGAGGGGAAAGGAGGGATAACAAACAATAGAAGGATATTTAGCGAAGGAATGAAGAGAAGAAGAAAGTGGAATCTGATTTTTTTTTATAGAATGCTCATATCCTTATTTTTACGATTTTGCTTATCTATTTTCATTTCATCTATTGATTGTTTATCAAATCTGTCTATATATCTGTATATTTACTTTCGTTTCAGCTGCTTATCGAGCATTTTTTCCAACAATTATTGATAAACACGAATCCACATACACAATAACAAAAACAACAATGACAACAACAATAACACACACGAAAGACACACAAGCACAGAAACATACAAAGAAACAAATACACAAGCAAGTAAATATGAAATTGTTGTTAAAAAAGGAAAAAAATAAGATAAGAGAAGAAAAAATAGCAATAAATTGTAAAGCGGAGGAAGGAAAGACAGAAAGAGAAAATACGAGAAAAGAGAAGGGTAAAGAAAAAAAAAGAATGCATGACAAACGGGAAATGAAAGAAATGAAGGAACAATGAATAAAAAAGAAAGTGGTGATGGTGATAGTGATAATAATATCAATTATGGTGGTGATAATAATGATGATAACGGTAATGATAAACAAATAATAATAGTAATAAAAGTAGATATGATAATGATAGTAATAATGATAATAGCAGTAGTAGCAGTAGTCGTAGCTGTACTGCTGCTACTAATAATAATGATAATGATAATAAATATATCAATAATGATAACTATAATGATGATGTTAATAATGATGTAAATAATGATGATGATAATAATGATATAATAACAATGAAAATAATATGAATGATAATGATAATGATGATTACTAAGACATTAATAATGATAATGATATTGAATGAATGAATTTGAATAAGAATAACAATAACAACAGCAATAACAGCATTATCATTAACATTATTATAAAGATGATAATGATGATGAGGATGATAATAGATGATGATGATGATAATAATAACAATAATGATGATAATAATGATAATAATAATAATAATAATTATGATGATAATAAAATAATAATAATAATAATAATAATAATAATAATAATAATAATAATAATCATATAATAATTATAATAATAATAATAATATAATAATAAATAATAATATAAACAACAACAATAATAATAATAATAATAATAATAATAATAATAATAATAATAATAATGATAATAATAATAATAATAATAATAATGATAATAATAACAATAATAATAAATAATGATAATAATAATGATATGATATATAATGATAAAGATAATGATAATAATAATAATGATGATGATGAATACAATCATGATAATGATAATGACAAAAACGATAATGATGATGATAGCAAAAACAAAAATAATGATAATAATAATAATAATAATAATAATAATAATAATAATAATAATAATATAATAATAATAATATAATAATGATAATAATAATACAGTAATATTTTAAATAATGATAAAGATAATGATAACGGTAATAAATGTAATAAATACGTTTAAAACAGAAAAATAATCTGAAGGCGAGACGAATGAAAACGATGAAGAGAAGGATCAAGAGAAAGAAAGAAAAAAGAAAAACACAAAAAGTTGGAAAAAAAGAAGAAGAAACAGTTAAAAACAACAATCTGGTTTAAACAAGAAC
>NW_020870337.1:121924-127856 GCF_003789085.1 Penaeus vannamei
GTTTATTAAAAGGAATCTGCGCATGAATTTGGTAAATGCGATTTATTCATGAATGGCTCTTAATAGAGTATATAAGCCACTACCCTCCCTTTCTCCCCTCCCCCGTGTGGGATGAATGTGGGAAGCAGTAGAGAAAAGGGGAAAGAAGCTGTGCACACACACGCCCACGCACGCATGTGTGTGTGTGTGTGTGTGGGGGGATTGTGTAGTGTGTTGTGTTTGCGTCTTTGTGTATGTGGTGTGTGTGTGTTTGCGTCTTTGTTGTATGTGTGTTGTGTGTGTGTGTGTGTATGTGTGTGTGTGTCTGTGTGTTATGTGTGTGTGTGTGCATGTGTATGTGCATGTGTATGTGTGTGTGTGTAGTGTGTAGTTGTGAGAGAAGAGAGACAGAGAGAGAGAAAAAGAGAGAGGAGAAAGAGAGAGAGAGAGAGAGAGAGAGAGAGAGAGGAGAAAGAGAGAGAGAAAAGAAAGAGAGCTAGAAGCGAGAGAGAGAGAGAGGGAGAAGGAGAGGAAGGGGAAGGAAAGAGAGTGTGTTTATATAAGGGTTGCCAAGCGTTGAGCATTCAAGTGAAAGGAAAACGTTACCGCAATGCAAACAAGTCAGATTAAAAACCGAGTAGAAGCCTTTTATCATCATTTTTTCGAAAAATAAGACAATCGTTATATTCTTTTCAATACCCATACCTAAAAAATAAATATAAAAGTGAATAGAAACCTTTGAACGAAAGAGAAACGGCACATATATTACTCCGAAATTGATTTAGTTTAGAAAAAGGAAAAAATTCTAACCCTCATTTCACCTCTTCTCGTCTCTCTGTCTCCCTGTCCTCTTTTTGTAAGTCTTTTTATATATTAATCTCTCTATCTTTGGCGGTTATTTATTCCTTGACGATATATTATCTATTTATCGATTTTCCTCACTTTTATTCATATATCTTTTTTTTCTATTCATTTTTCTTTATTTATTGATCTATTCTTATTAATTTATCTATCTTCATTCATTTGTCTATTTATTTCAATTCATTGATTTATATCTACTTGGTAGAGTACAACGAAATAAAACTATTAAATCAATGAAAGAATAGAATGCCGAGTTCTGTATGCTAAATCCACCCATTTTTCCCAAAGGATTCCACACCTATGAATGCATTCGGATAAGCAACAAATAATCTTTTCTGCAAAGCTCATTGGCATTGCAACCCCCCCCCCCCCCCCCCATTTCTAGAAATTAAGGCATGGCATCTCTTTTTTCGGAGTTGTCAATTTCGGAATTTCCCAACCAAGGATTATTAGCTGCCCGATCACATGTTCCTTAGGTGGAACCAGTCAGCTGAATTCCAGTGTTGTGTGGTACGCTCTGTCTCTCTTTTCTGTTAATGAATTTCAAGTTTATTTCCCGTTAGATAGATGTGAATATCGATCAGTTTAGATATATAGTCACGGAAAATAATGTTAGTCGTTTTGTTTTTTTATATATGCTCTATAAAGATCTTTAAAACGTTTTCTCTAGCGTTATGGAGAGAGAGGAGAGAGAGAGAGAGAGAGAGAGAGAGAGAGAGAGAGATAGAGGAGAGAGAGAGAGAGAGAGAGAAAAAAAATATCAATGATAGTGATGCTAGTGATTAATGATAGTAGTAGTAATAACTGTAATGATAATAGTCATGGTAACGGTAATGGTAATAGTAATAGTAATATTATTGTTATAGTTATGATAATGATGATTATAAAAGATAACAAAAATGATAACAATTATGATGATAGTAATGATTGTAACAAAAATATTAATGGAATAATGATAATTGTGGTGATAATATTCAGTATAATAACAATAACAAACTGATAATGTAATAATACAACATTATTACGAATAATGATAACGGTGCTACTGCTACTGTTACTGCTACTACTAATAATAATGATAATGATAATAATTCTTATTAGATATTAATATAATAATGTGGTTTGTGTGTTGTGTGTGTGTGTGTGTGAGTGAGTAGTGAGTGAAGTGAGAGAGAGAGGAGAGAAGTTGAAAGGTATGTGAACGTTCATGTTATTACACCCATGTCTGTATCCGTGTGTCCCTGCATACATGTCAGTGTCCTTTCCCCTTCCCCTACGTGTGACAGCGTCCGGGTGACCCTGTGACGAGACAGGTCAAGGGACAGTTAATTGAGTCACGGCGGCCCAAGCCATCCATCTCTGGCCGCCACACCCAGGGAAATATTGCATGCAAGCACCGTCCCTTCCTGACTCAGCATGCCTCCACATCATCGCCCGGGCCAGAGTTGATTCACCGTAAGGTTCGTTTTTGTATGCAAATTTCGAGCACTAATTTTCTTGTGGGTGGACCACCGTAACGAATTACCCATATGGGCCTATTGGCAGTTCCTCTGTAGGGTGGAGCGGGCAGGGAGAATATATATATAAGGGGAGGAGTTGGGGGAAATACGAGGAGTTTAGGGAGAAAGGCGCTGGATCGGTTTTAATATATATATTATTTAAGGGAAGAAGTCTGGGGGTAATATGAGGAGTTTAGGGAGAAAGACGGAGGATTCAAGGGGAGAAAGGGGAGGAACGTGGGAAATAAGGGGAGAAACGTGGGATAGGAATAGGGAGAAGTTGAGAAGGATACAAAGGCAGAGGAGAGCTAGGGGGATTAGAACGTGGGTAGAATTAAAGGAAAGAGGGAAGAGGCCGGGGAAATCTGAGAGGTTTAGGGGAAAGCCTTTTGAGTCTTTGGAGAGAAGGTCTTTTTGAGTCAGAAGAAATGATGGTTTTTAAAAGGGGAGAATGGGGAAGGAGTCAAAGTAAACATGAAGAGGATTTAGAGAAGATGCTAGAGGGGTCAGGAAAGATGGGAAAGGGTAATGGAAAAAGGGGGAATTATTGTTCAGGGCAGAAAGAAGTGAGGAAAGTAAAAAAAAGTCATGTAATAAAATCAAAGAAGAAAGGAAAAAAGTCATGGAAATGAAATGAGGAATTTAATGAGATAACGAGAGAAAGGGCTAGGAGCTTAAGGAGGATTATTAATATTAGGGGAGAGGAAAGATAGGAGGTTGGAGTTCAAGTCGGGAGGAAAATGTTAAGACAAAAAGTGAGAGGAAGCTAATGAACAAAAAGAGGAGTTATAGGGGAAAAAGAGGGAGGAGGTCAGATGGAATAAAAAAAGGAGTCAGAAGAGAAAAAAGTGGAGTATATATATATATATATATATTAAGGAGGAGTCAGAGGAAAGAGTGGGTCAGGAGTTTTCAATTTGGATAAGAAAGGAGGAGTCAGTAGATAAAAAAGGAGGAGGTCAGAGGAATAAAATATGAGGAGTCATGAGGGGAAAAAAAAGGAGGGAGGATGATGTCAGTTGTATAAAAAGGTCAGAAGAAAAAAGTAGGGAAGGACTTCAGTGGATTAAATTATTATATGAGTAAAAAAAAGTGGGATGAGACAGCAATGGAAACAGGTATATTATATATCTTTGAAATTCAGGGAAATACGTTGCTGGGGTGAGTGGTGAAGGGAAAATTATCTCTTAATAATTCTTTTCGTGGGTTTTCTCGTATTGCCGCTGCTCCCTGCCATTACTATCGTCTTTCTTTTCTCATTCTCCCAAAGGTTAATTGAAGAAGAAGAAGAAAAATCAATGTAAACGAGAAAAAATACCAGAGAATTAAACCCACAAACATGTATGGTGATTTTGAACCAATGTTGCCCCTTCCTCTCTCCTCTGTATTCACCATTTCTTTCTCTTTTTACCCATTTATCTCTTGTGTATTGTCACAATTTTTATAACTTATTTTGGTCCTTATGCAAAACTTTTAACATCTATCACACACCACACACGAACACACTACACTTTACAACACACACAACAACACCACACACACACACAACACACACCACAACCACACCACACACACACCACACACACTCTCTCTCTCTCTCTCTCTCTCTCTCTCTCTCTCTCTCTCTCTCTCTCTCCACAAATTACCACACACACACTACACAACACACACACTCTCTCTCTCTCTCTCTCTCTCTCTCTCTCTCTTCTCTCTCTCTCTCTCACTCACACACACAAACACACACACACACTCCATTTTAATGATATATCTAAAAGCCTTTTTTTTACCGTCCCGAAAACCCAAACACTTTGATACATTTTTTCCATGTATCATACTCGCTACAAACACGAGATCATCGAAGTTCGTACTGACACGCAAAGTTTCTAAAAAAAGGTTATTTTTCTTAAATTCACATGAAAAAGTCAACAGAAACACATTAAAGTACTTGATATGCTGGTATGCTTTTTAATTACAAACAAAGCTTCCAATGAAATGGAAAAAATTACTTTACCACTATGCAACTTATTTTGTTAGCAAGGCTGTGGAACCTTTTAAATGTATCCTCAGATCCAGCCAAAACATTTTTCTTTTATTAAATGTATTCCTCAGATTATTTTTAAATTATTATGATTTTCTTATTACGTTGCATTTTATGTGACAATTGAAAATTACAGAAAGTCTTGTTTTTCATCGTATCCGCCAAGAGTGAGCTCCGTGTCCGAATCAGTCAGCTGGATCCTTTCAATGAGCACGGACTTTCCCTTGTCTTATTAACTGAATTTAGTGCACCTTTATAGCATATATATATATATATATATATATATATATATATATATAATATATATATTATATATATATATATATATTCTCTTTTTCTCATGTTCTTTTTTATCAAGAAACTTATGATGAAATTCGTAAATAATAAAATATGAATCCCTACCTGAGACCGTGAAATCTAAAAAAGAAGAAGAAGAAAAAAAAAAATCAGAGATGTTGGAGGATTAGGGAGAGACGGGAGAAGGTAATGGAAAATGGGATAAAAAGAGAGGATGCTCAGGGGAGAAATAAAGAGAAGATGAGAAATTAGTGTAATGAGATCAAGAATAAAAGGGATAAGAGTCATCGGAAATGAAATGAGGATTAATGAGGCAATGAGAGGGAAAAGGAGGAGAGAAAGAGGGAGAGGAAACTAAAGGAAAATGTAATAGGAAAAGTGGGAGGAGACGGAGGAGTGGGAGGAACGGAAAAGTGGGAGGAGACGGAGGAAAAAGTGGGAGGAGACGGAGGAGGGGTGGAGACGGAGGAAAAAGTGGGAGGAGACGGAGGAAAAAGTGGGGGGAGACGGAGGAAAAAGTGGGAGGAGACGGAGGAAAAGTGGGAGGAGACGGAGGAAAAAAGTGGAGGAGACGGAGGAAAAAGTGGGTGGAGACGGAGGTAAAAGTGGGTGGAGACGGAGGAAAAAGTGGGAGGAGACAGCAACGAGTATAGGAGGAACAGGAATCGGTAAATATAAGAGTGAGTTTATATGGGATATATGTAATATTTTTTCTTCTTCACAGTTTTCACTTATTTCTCCAAATAACCCTTATAGACACCATCAATGTCGCTGCTCTTCTTTTTAACATAATCATCAACTTTATCATTTCTATCTCCATCAGTGGCCGTAGTGCTATCATAGCTACCGTTACAATCATCATAAGTCTCTCATTGCTATTATCATCCCTATTAATACTATTACTGTTATCATCATTACGATTCCCAACTCATCTGTTAAATCGAAAAAGAGGAACCCAGTCACAGAATAGCATTGCACAATAATTGCACTCACATTAAGGGCAATGAGTATTCATTACACGCGAACACAAACAGAAGTGTTGTGTGACGGTAGGATTGGGTTCGAATATGTTGCAAAGTTGCATGTGTGTTTGTTTTTGCCTATTTGTCATGTTTTTTTCTTACTTACCTTTTGCTATACATTATATTTTAAATGTATATATATATATATATATATTATATATTAATATATATTATGTGGTTGTGTGTGTGTATATTATATATATATATCATATAATATACTATCTCATACTTTATAC